>CM037854.1:231763803-232363803 GCA_021234595.1 Delia radicum
TAAGATCTTTTTAACGATCAATAATTGTATTTCAACGCATCTTCTTACTTTAATCGTTACCAGAACTATCAGATCTATTAAAAGATCAATAAGGATTGGGATCCTAACAGATCTATATTATATACTCCATCAGCGTGACATATGACCCCCTGGATATGTCCTCATTTTCGATTGGTGATTATGACAGACAAGTTTTTAGTATAAATTACCCTTTACGAGAGGGTTCAAATTGAGTTCTTATGGGATCTTCGATTGAGATCTGGTATGGGATGACTGTAGGGTTTATGGGGGGACGATGAGACAATGGAACACTTCTTGTTTGTGTTGTGTTATCTGTGGATGACATACAGTCGCTGCAGTGTGTGCGGGATATTGAGGGGGGAAACTGATGGGCTACTTAAAGAATACTGAATTCTTCAGATTGACCGGAAAGATTGTGCCTTGCTGCGAGAGCGCATTTGTATATGCCATACTATGGATGATCATAAAGGGCGGGGAAAACAGCATTTGCTCTTGTCAACCTAACAAATGAGAATTTCTGAATGGCCGGTCTGCGACCAGGATAATGGGGTTTTAAATTTGGTATGTCTGAAATCGGGTATATTAGCAAAATAATTTTGGTCATAATGGCCACAGTAAATTTAATCTTTATGGTCTCTAAAAGTCTTAAACTTTATAGCCTACTTTCTGTTTGGGGGTCAATGGGTCGACACTTTCTGTTAGGGGATTTCGTCCAAAAAATTTTGGTCATAATCCCTAAGATAGAAGTGGAGATAATGTCCTTGGAGGCTATGACCAGTCACTTTTTACATACCATGTAACTGTTAGTAATACCATCAATTTCCTAAAATTAGGTCTCTGACGGAACTTTTAAGGACCTTCCACGAGATTTTGTTAGAGGGATACAATTAAAATTAACTGACATTCTTAATTGTGGCCCCAATATATTCCATTTTAAGTTCTTACAGATTTTAAATGATTTAAAAATTAAATTCTAATAGACCTACGTAAATTGTTATAATTTGGCCGCAAAGCCAAAATCGGTGATATAAAACATTTCAAATTAAAACTACTTCTAAAAAGAGAAAATCTCAATTGTGAGCAGTAATGAGAACAAGGATAGGTGTTCATAAAGAGTTTTAACAGATTCCTAGAAATACTTCCACTACATTTTTTTTCAAATAACATAATTAGGTTTAAGATAATGCACGAATTTGAAGTAGAAATAATTTAATAGAATAATTCTTTATATAAATAATACTCCACTCACCTCTCTCCGTAAGTATTATGCATACAATTGCCACAGCCACCACTTTGAAGATCACACGAATTTGAATGACCATTGCAGGGACAGGGCTTACATTTTCCCACCTCATGATGATCGGTAGAATTTTCATAGACCCGTATAAAACCAAAATCCAAAAAGTTTCACATGACAAGACCTGTATAGCCCCGCAGGACAATACATTGCTCAACATGGTTGAGGGAAGGCCACCTATTCAGCGCCACCCGAGTATATTAAACACGTTCTAATTAGTTTCCACTTGATCGGTATGAAAGGCAGCTCTAACCAATAAAGCCTCTAAATTGCTTAGCACGGAAAGAAATTGTTCTCTTGTAACTGAGTACCATGATACTCATTACGTCTAAGTCTGGTCTTTATATCCTGAACAGCAGCGGGGACATGATACCAAACCGGTTGATCAAGAGTTATATTAATGGTGGCACTGGATCCTCTTGTGAACTCTTCATCTCCATAGGCTATTTTTTAAACCATTTTTACCGAAAAGTATAACATTAGGACCAGAAGTAGGTTTTCCAGATGTATCGCCTCTGATGGTAACCCAATTGACTTGAATGGATAAACGAGAACCATAGCTTGTTAAACGATTCCCCAAGTAACCTTGGGGAGCCTGCCAATATATTGCCTCTACATCAGATAATCATACATGCCATAACCCAAAAAATTTGTATCCGAGTCTAAAGTAGGTACAACTGATTGTGATTCTAGTAATATCAGTAACTTTCCAATCATTAAGAGTCTCAAAAGCTAAAGTCGACAACTCAGCACTGAACATGAGGATCCTACACCCGAACACCAGCAACTAGAACATCCTTCAGGATTTTCGGCGGTTAAATCATAAAAACCTTCTTTACACTGAGAGCAAGTCTCTCCTAAAACATTTTGCTTACAAACACAATTCCCGCACATTCGGAAATCGGGTAAGGTTCCCCTCGAATCACATTCACATTTGCGACAATCATCACCATAATAACCGGGAGAACATTCTTCACATTTATCACCTTGAAATCCCTCTTGACATAAACAAAATCCACCCTCAGCATGACATATACCCGTAGAACCTTTTGTCGTACATTCACAAGGTTTACAGGGTTCAGTTGGCAATGATCCCAGAGGTCTAAAGAAACCAGATAAACAAAATTCACATTCATTTCCAGAAGTATTATTACGGACATTCCTGGCATATACCACGTTCCATAAAAATATCGTAAATACAGGATTCTGCATGATCATTACATTGACAGATCTCACATTCATTGGCATCTCTCATGGTACCATTACGAAAGGGTTTATCTTGATATAAAGGACAACATTCGTAACAATCATTGCCACAAGTATTATGTTGACATTCACATTGCAGCGTTGACTCCAAACCGGAAAATTCTTGTTGTCCTTTATATTTCTCAGCCAATTCTTTAGTTTTTTCGGCATGACCATGACAATCTAAACGGGCACTTACTCTTATCTGTTTCAATGAATAGAAACTTCTTTTCTCTAAGGAATGAGCATCCAACTGCCAATAGACACTGTTATCTAAATTTGCCGTTGAATGCATACCCTGAAACCGTATGCGTATGCAGCGGGCTGTTATAAATCCATTAATTCTTGGGTTTGCTCCATGGCCCCAGGACGATTTTTTAACAGTGAAACGTGTAGTTCACCATTTTCGAGAGGCAAAGCTTTAGAGAATTGAGTGGTGCATATTATTTCGGTCTCATTTTCAAATATATATTTGCCATTTTGTCCTGGCAATCCATAACGTTGCCGACAATCAGCATCGGAGCGTCCAAAATATTGCAAGGTTCAAATGTATAACCGTCTATGGATTTTTCTAAAATCCAGGATGCTGGTCTAGGAGAGTTGGCAGATTTTAACATTACATAGAAAACTTGATAGATCTGAAATTGAAAAGAAAAATTAAGATTAGATAAATACAAAGGAATAAGAAGCACAAGTTAAGAACTAAACTAATAAAGAACGTTTAAGATTTTTATCCGCGGTCACCCACCAATTTCGCTGATATTTGTTTTTGAGTTAGAGTAGTACATGTACATTAAACCACGAGATATCTTTTTCATTTGATACCCCATTTACCCAATTATTTCTTTAAAAGAACTATAAAAAATTTTAAAAACTGAATTTTGTTTCCACCTCTAAACATATATTTTTTAAATATTTTTTTGTTGTTTCATTTGTAAAGGGTTCATTGTGAAGGGTGTAAGTAAAATTTGGTAAAACCTAATTTAATGCATGTAAAGGGTGTTTTTTAAACAGGTATAGAACTTTAAGTTGGCAACACTTTTGTAACTGGCGGCCATTTTGTCAGCTGTCAAGTGATTTATGTTTAGTCTGGTTGGCATTTCAACATGAATAGAATGACGCCTGAATGGGCGGTAGACTGACGTGGTGAATGGGTCCAAAACAAGATTGCCGTTGATCCCGATTTTTTTGTTTTAGCGATGAAGCTCACGTCAATAAACAAAACTGCCGTATTTGGAGTGATGATAATCCTCAAGTGTATGTTGAGAAACCGTTACATCCAGAAAAACTGACTGTTTTGTGTGCTTTATGAGCTGGTGGAATCATTGGTCCGTATTTCTTTAAAAACGATGCTGGTCAGAACGTTACAGTCAATAGTGACCGCTATTGAGCCATGATTACTGACTTTTTCGTTCATCAATTGAAGAACCATGATGTGCAGGAGCTGTGGTTTCAACACAATTGATTTATTGAAGCATACGTTTGGTAACCGCATAGTTTCACGTTTCGAACCAGTGAATTGGCCTCCAAGATCATACGATTTTACTCCGCTGGACTATTTTCTGTGGGATATGTGAAGTCGCTAGTCTACGCCGATAATCTCGAAATGATTGACCATTTGGAGGACAACATTCGCCGCGTTATTGCCAAAATGTCGGAAAAAGTCTTTGAAAATTGGACCTCCAGATTAGACTACGTCCGAGCCAGCCGTGGCGTTCATATGCCAGAAGTCATATTTAAATTATAATGCCAGAAGATTGTCTTTCGAATAAGTAAATTTCATGTCAATTTAAAAAATTCTTCTTTGTTTTATTCCATTTCAAAGTTATATACCTTTATAAAAAAAAACACCCTTTACTTGTTACTATACATTTTTGTTTTAAAGAATTTAAGTTTATTAAGCGGTATAGACATTTTGATTTTCCATTTCCTGGGGCAGATTCTCTAAGAAAAACGGTATGGTTTTTTTTTTCAAAACGATACCTAAATTTGTATCATTTTGACGATGTTACTTACGAAAACGTTGAACTAAACAATTTAAAATTGTTGTTTTTTTACCGAAATTGTTAAAATTATTTAAAATTAAGTTTGATATAATTTGTATTAAAAATTAAATTTATGTTTTTTTCGACCTTTAATTTTAAATTTAATAAAAACTCTATAGATTATTTGTTAGGACAATATACTAATAAAGAAATATAGAGTATGGCCTCAAACTTGAATAATTTTCATGTTAGAAAGTGTTTTGCAACCGTCAGATAATGACAATCGTAATTAATTTTTAATTAATTACTGTAGAATATTACTTTAGTTAGTCTCTTTACAGGAAGAAAGAAGAAGAAAACATTTTTATTGGAAAATTTTACGGACACAAGGGATTACAAAAGACTGCCGCAGTTACGTCCCCCTCCTGGGACTCGTCAGTGGTTAATTTATGTGTCAATTGAACAAAGTATTTTATATTGTTAATTTGCTCTATATGAAAAACTTTTTATTTTTTGGTGTCGTACTGGTATTTGATTTCACTTTCTTATTTAAAATTTTTATTTAATGTGGGAGTAATTTAACTCCGAAGAGTGGACGATAATCGTCGATCGTCCTACAGAATACCAAGCCTGATTTCATGACTCCCGAAGTAATCATCAGTAGAATTTGAATATGATTTGTTTATTTATTAACCAAAATTTATATTTCTTTACATTTAAATGTTTTACAAAAGCTGAATGTCACATTTTTCATGATTTAATAAATTGCAAGTTTTAAGATAATTTTAGAAAATTTTCTCAACAAAATTTATGAAAATTTATTACTACCCAAAAAAAGCATACAATATTGCAAGGTGGCCAGAAACACAAGAAAAAAACTAAACTTTGTGGTAAATTATTAAGTGTCTAACACATAAATTTTAAACATTTATTAACTTGAAGGCCAATAATGTACTCAAATATTTTTTAACACATAAATTTTTAAACAAATTTAAGAATTTTTTTTTCAACAAGTGAATGCTTTAGTAGATTATTGACTTGATTTAATATTTTGTATATTAAATGAATTGGATTTTGAAAATAATTCACAACAAAAATTTATAATCTCAACATTTAAATTAATTAATTGCTTAAGCACAGTAAAATGTTTATAACCGTTTTTCCTGCAAAAAAAGAAGTTATAAAAATGGCTTTTAGTTTTACGATTTTAGTGGTTTCTTGGTAAATATTTATTATCCATCAAATGATCTTGGCGCCACCTGTTGTCAATGTAGTGTTATAGATTACGTGTTAGTTACGAAAAACATTAAAACAAAGTGTTTGTAGTTTTTTTTTTTTTTTTTTTTTTTTTTTTTTTTTGATTGACCTCTTTTAACACCAAAATAATGCTTTCAATTTCTTGAAAAATTGCATTTAATTTTTTTTTTTTTTTTTTTGGACTGACTATAATTTATGAAACATATGTTTGTTTATTAGAATTTTCAATTCATTCATGGGTTTGTTAAATTTTATTTCATGTTTTGTGTATTTGACTTTTGATCTCTAGTCAGTGATAATATTGTAGTTGTTTTATGGCGTCAGGTTAAATTTTTTTTTTTATTTTACCTTACGAACAGCTACAAAGTTTTGGTCGATAAGATTTTCTTATAATCATAGAACATGGTTTTGAATGTCATGTTTTATTTCTTTTGAAAATTTAGGTGTGAAAAGATTTATAATCGCAATTCTAAATACTCAAATCAATATAAGAAACGGTTTGATCAAAGTTTTTTCTTTGAAATAATGAAGGTAAATATTACCGAAGTCATTGCCCGTATTTATTTCAAGATTATCAATGATAATGCCCGAGCATTTAAAATATTAAGTTTCAAGTAACCTATCCCAAGATTAATAAAAATAATAAAGCGTTTACACTGGCTTAAACATTTTCTTATTTATTTGTTATTTATATAATTTATTAGAGAAACAATAAAACAATAAAACAATTTTTTTCGAGATCTGGGTACACAATACTAGATGAAAAAAAAACTTTTTTTTTTTTATTTATTAAGCAAAACAAATCGTGGAAAAAATAGAGAAAAAAATTTGAGTCTAAAAAAGTTTTGAACTTAAAGAAAATTTAGTGAGAAAAAATTTGCGGAATAAAATATACAACAAATGGAAGCAAATAGTCGGCTTTGCAAAAATTATATACCGAGATAAAACACTTTTAATGAAAGACTCTTTTTGAAGACAAAAATAAATAAATGTTAAAGAAAAAAAAATTTCGCGTCAAAAAAAAATTGTGGAAAGAAAAGTTTAAAAAATTTCGGGAAAAAAATTAAATTTTGAGAAACAAAATGTTCAAAGAAGTTTAAACATTTTTTTGACGTTAAAATTTTCAGTGTCACTGACGTCATTATTTAAATAACTCTGAATTATAAAAAACGGTAAAACCTACACTTTTTAAAAGAAATAGTTAACAATTTTGAAAAAAAAAAATATTTTAAGCGAAGAAAATTTTAAAAACACAATGTGAAAGCTTAAACGTCTTAAGGAAAAGCAATTTTTAAGCCCCAAAACAATAAACGGCAAAAATACGCGTGTATGAGTAAGAAAATCGTAAAAACAGAAAACTAGACAAATTTATTTTCTCTGATTATATCATATTACATTTTCATTCATAACTTTTAAGCGTCTATACCGATTTTGCTCATTTTAAATACCAAAATGTTTAGGACTCTAATTAACAGTTTGAGTTCCAACCAGCTTTCCCGACTACCTTTTTGGGGGGAGTGAAAATAATTTCACCAAACAGACGGTCATCTAAATACTAAATGAACTCCTCTGTTAATGCTGATCAAGAATATACAATTTCACGGGGAAAAAATTGCAAACAAAAATATTTCGATATTTTAATTATTATAATTTTTTGAGTTTTTTACATGATAAATTGTCATTACTTAACAATGACGTCATAATATAAATAACTGTTAAATCACTTTGTGTAGAACATTTAAGAAGTATCTTTGCCATTTTATTCATAACTTTTAAACGCCCGTACCGATTTTGCTCATTTTCAATACCAAAATATTAAGGACTATGATAAACACTTTGAGGTAATATCAGCTTACCCGACCACCTTTTGGAGGAGTGAAAATGATTTCAACTATCAGACAGACGGACATCACTAAATGGACGCCTCTAGTGATGCTGATCAAAAATATAAAATTTAGCGAAAAAAATTTAAAAAAAAATTTGATTTTTTTTATTGACATTATTTTTAGCGTTTATACATGATAAATTGTCATTACTTAACAATCACGCATTAGATATATAGCATTTTTTATAGAACATTTATAAGGTACAGTAGTGGTCAAAACATTTAGAAATGCTAGGATATAACCGTAATCGCATTCCTTTTTAATATGGGATTCAGGCCGTTACATTTTTTAAACAAATTTATTATAATTCTTGTTCTTTAATAGTTGTAATCAGATGTTGGAAGCATAAACATCGTAAGAATAATTTTTGTAAAAAATGGCAGGAAATAAATACAATTCTGATTTTAAATCAAAAGTTTTAAATGATTTTCAAAATGGACTTTCCCAAAATGAAATTCCTATAAGTATTTTTTTACGAAATATCCCAAAGCAGTTCCCAGAGAAGCTAAAACCTAACTTTTAATAGATGCCAGTCTTCTCGCCATTAAAAGAAGAGCCCGAGAATATGCTCTTAGAAGTTATAGATGTGTAGGAAAAAACCGAAAAGCTCGGCTTGACTTTGCACGCACCCAGTTGAACTGGACTCAACAGCAATGGAAAAATGTATTGTGGTCAGATGAGTCTAAATTCAACCTCCGGGGATCAGATGGAAGAGCCAATGTTCGAAGACCACGAGTCGAAAAGTTTAATCCCAGATACACAACCGCCACAGTGAAGCACGGAGGTGAAAACATAGTGTGGGGGTGTTTTTCAGGAAATGGAATTGGCCCAATTCACCACATTACTAGCACAATGACGGCCACAATCTATAGAGATCTTTAGAGTTCAGTTATGCTTCCGTATGCTGAATGGGAAATGCCACTCTCATGGACCTTCCAGCACGACAACGACCCAAAACACACGGCGGGGGTTTCAAAAGTTTGGCTGCAGGAAAATGAAATTAATATCATGTCGTGGCCGGCTCAATCTCCCGACCTCAACCCGATTGAGAACATGTGCATGATTGTAAAACGGAATATTGGCAATAAAGTATTCCGAAATGGTAATGAACTTTTCGTCGAGTTGGAGAAGCAGTGGAATGAAATTTCTGAAGATTATATTAAAAAGCTCATTGCCTCAATGCCTAAGAGGTGTTCAGAAGTTATAAAAAATAATGGCTACGCTACAAAATACTGAGCGTTAAAACCATTGTTTGTATTTCCTGTTAATTACATTTTTTTTTGAGAAGTTATGAATAATTTTTTTGTATTTATAAAATAATATGCTATAACTGAATTTAATAAAAAAAAACAAAAACTTCTACCACAAATATTTTTGATCAAAAAAATTATAATTACCTAAACCATGATTTCAGTTGCCAATGTTTTGAACACCACTGTATATACCATACGTACATTGACATTCAAAACTTTTAAACGCCTGGTGCGATTTTGATCATTTGCAATACCTAAATACTTAGGACTATGGCAAACATTTTATGTTTAAACCAGCTACCAGTCGACAGAGAGAAAAATAGCTAAATTGACTCCTCAAAAGATGTTGATCAAAAATGTATGGAGTGCCAGATTTTTTTTTTCGATGTTGTGCGCCCCGGTAGCTAGTTGGTAGCGTGCTGGCTTATCGGTGCGGGGGTCGTGGGTTCAATTCCCACCAGAGGCTCTGGTCTGTTTTCGCTACAACGCGCCGAAGGCCATTGTAGCTAGTGCTCGGTTAGGGTAATAATATATAATTTGTAATTATATGATTATTAAAAAAAAAATAAAAAATAAAAAAAAATGTTCGATGAGTTACAAACGGAATGACAAACTGATATTAGTAGTTTAATATCATATTACCCTTCTGCACAATGGGATGGAAGCTTTCAAAATGCGACTTTGCTCACATTGTTAATAATTTTGTACGCAGCCCGCTTTAAACATCTATCGTTTAGTGTGAACGTCCTATATTTTTTTTTTCATCCACCGTTTAAAAATTTATTAAATTTCAAAACATTTAAACTTCAAATTTCAAAACTAAATGCCTAATTTCCACAAAAAACATGCAATCATTTAATCCATCTTGTTCAACTTTAATTTCATATTCCGATTTATTTAACAGTTGTTCAGACATTTCTAATTATAAGTTTTTTAAATCTGTTAATAATTTATTTTCTAAAACTTCCAATTCTCTACAAACTTAACAAAAAAAAAAACACATTTATCTAGCAATTATTTCTGCTCCCAATAACAACATTTTCTTAAAGGTTCACTTGTCATTTACTACAAATGCCGCTGTTGAATATAATAACGATGTGTCAAAATGACTTAAACAAATCAACCAACCTAATTTTCAATAACAGCCAACGCCATTACACAAATGAAGCGTGTGAAAAATTCCAAAATTTTTTTTTTTTTTTTTTTTTTTTTTTTAGGGAGAAATTCTTTGACATTCACCAGAATATTTATGACATTTTTAAATATGCTAATGAATTGTTTAAAGAAAATATTTTAAAACACATTAAGTAAGATACAGAGAGATTTGGGGGCATGTTTGTATATATAGCAATTAAATTTAATAGGGTCTTTGTTTTAATTTTACATGATTATGTTTTTTTTTTGTTTTTTTTATATATTTTTAAAATAAAAATAATTATTAAGTTGATCTATAACACTTTAATGTTTTTTGTTATAAACTATATGAACAATATGTTGCTTTTAGTTTTTTTTAGCTCAAATCATTTGCAAAATATTTTATTTTTTTCCTACGTGCTGATAACGTTTTAAGTAAGACTTGCAATTGGATTTTTACTATAAAAAAGTGAGATTAAAATTTTACAACAAGAGATAAGATTTGAACAAAAAAAAACATTTTTTTTAACAAAACACATGAGATTTTTCTTGTAACATAAAGTTTTTAAGAGCTATGGAAAAAGTTGTGGGAAAAGCAAAAGTTTTATGAATTTGAAGTTTAGGTTTTAAACAGTAGCAAATAATGAACTTTTGAACTTGGAGATTTTGTAAAGTTTTCATGAAGAGCAACAAAAACTTAAAAATTTAAAATTTAAAAAGTTGTTGTATGGTATGACATAAAAATTGACAGAGATTTCTGTTGTTCCTTATGAATGAAGATGCACGTAAACTGCAAATTTTGTTGGTATAACATAAAATTTGACAATCTCTTATGGCTGGAAATTAGAATGTCATTTTTTGTATGCAGAAAAACAGTAGCAAATATTGAACTTTTGAACTTGGAGATTATGTAAAGTTTCATGAAGAGCAACAAAAACTTAAAGATTTTAAATTTAAAAAGTTTTTGTGTGGTATGACATAAAAATTGACAGAGATTTCTGTTGTTCCTTATGAATGAAGATGCACGTAAACTGCAAGTTTTGTTGGTATAATATAAAATTTGACAATATCTTATGGCTGGAAATTAGAATGGCATTTTTTGTATGCAGAAAAACGTGTTTTAAAAATTTCAATTTATTATTAAGATTATTGTAGTATTAGATCTAAAATTCATTTGGTGTAAATTTGAAGAAAATGGGATAGCTTTAACCCATGGCGCCTCGCTACTAAAGTTTTCGATTTTTGAAAATATTTCTTAAATTGCGTTTATAAAAATATGTCTTGCGATACATAATTTTTTATAAATTTGGTCATGCTGAATATTTTGAAATGTTTGAAATTGTAGACAAACGGTTTTTCGAGATATTGCGATTTGATTTGCACTAAAAATTACATATTTTTCCTTAATTCTAATTTTTTTGTTTTAAATGGCATATTATTTCTCAATTCTAAAATTTTTTTTAAATATTTTGAAATGTTTGAAATTAAACAAACGGTTAGATATTGCGATTTGATTTTCACTAAAAATGGCATCTTTTTCCTCAATTCTAAAATATTTTTAAAAATTTTTTTTTATTTTTTTTGTTTTTGCACTCAAATACTACACAGAAAAAATTATCAACCTAAAATATCTAATTAAAGATTTGATTCGAATTTAATTTGTTTCTAAACAAATATTTAATTGAATCAATTAATATTTTAATTGACTTTTAAATATATAAATACATATTTTATTTTAGACGCAATTATCATATTATTTTTTCATACACTGTATGCATAAATAGAAAATTTTCAGTATAAAATACCAAATACATTTGAAGTTAACAAAACAAGCACACACACAAACAGACTCAGCATTGCAAAAAACACACATACCAACGTATAGATCACAAACTTTTTTTGTGAGTATCATATTTTTTTTTTTTTTTGTAGAAGTTATTTATAACTTTTTTTGCTTCTTAATTTTAATAACAGGTTTAATTGATAGATAGGTGCAAACTCAATTAAAATATTAATTGATTCAATTCATTTTTTTAATTGAAACCCGTTTTTAGTTTTTTCTGTGTACATAAAACGTGCCTTCATGTGCTCATAACTATGTCTGAAATTGAAGAGATCATGTATCATAAAACATATTTTTTAAAATTGATTTCAATTTTTTGTCCATATATCAGGTGGTTTTTGCGTAGGTCGCTAAGGTCGCATATTTTATCATGTCAAATATTGCTGTATATATTTATGTCATACTATTAAACATTATGTTTACCATCTATTGTTTATGATCATGTTAATGACAGCAATAAAGTCGATAATTTATTATAACTGGTTTTCTATTAGAAGTTTGTGTTATTTTATATTCAGTCCTTCAGACTCTGTACTATCGGATTTAACAGTATTTATGTTATATAAGAAATTATTGTCAAATTTCATGTCCTACTATTTTATCATATTTTTAACAAAATTTGGCTATGTTTTCTCAGGTTTACCATTTTTGAAGTCATGCCAAAAATAGCTCAAAGTTTATGTCATACAATTAAACGTTATTTTAATCTTCTGTAGCTTTGGCCATTATCTTGATAACAACAAAATTGAGTATTGGTTATGTCTGAACATCTGTTAGGAATTATATTCATTTGATCTTACATTCAATCCTTCAGACTTGTCACAATCTGTTTAAACATTATTTTTCTCATACTAGAAATAATTGTAAATTTTCATGTCGTATCATTATACATTAATTTTACTATATTTTTGGACCATGATTTTGGTAGAAATTAAGTCTAATATTTGTTGTATCCAGACATATATTAGGAATTGTTATGATCTTGTACAAGTAAGTCATGAATTTATGTTAATGTTTTATGTTATGGCATTAAAAACCTTTTAACTTCAATTTGTTAAAGTAATTATTCAAACAGTTTTGTAGTTGTATATCTAAATAAAACAATTTGCCTAAATAAATTTGTTTTAAAAATTACATATTCACCCACAAATTTTACTTTTTATTTTAATATATTTCCTAGCTATTTAAACAAATTTTCTACATGATTAAATTATAGTCTTAGTTTTACACAAGTACCCCAAAATAGAGACAGACAGACAGACAACAACCCACCAAACCAAACAGACCATAAAAATAACAACAAAACATCGTTAATATAGCAAAATAATTTAAAAATATATAAGGGAATGTGCCCTAGTGTAGCCTGCCCCTAAAGTGGACCTTACTTTTTTTTAGAGGTTTTGCCTGAATATGTCAAAACTGTCAACTGTCATTAAGTTTAATTTCCGCTATCACTATTTTTAAAAAGTTTCGAGATGATTGCAAACGCTTTTCTTGGTTTTATTGTTTCGTTGCAAAAAAAAACGCAATTTAAAGTGTACTTTTCGTGAATATAAAAATTAATAAAAATCAAGAAATTTCCAAGTCGGATTTTTGTAAACGGTAAGAAAACATATGATTTTCTATTGTTGATTTACTTGAATAAACGTCACTACATTGCTAGGTCTGTCAAAAAAACAGAATAGTATTTGGAAGGTGACAAAGCCAATTGTGATAATATTTTGTTGTTGTTTTTTCTTTGATATTTTAAATTTTGAATCACGCTCCTAGACGAGGGCAAGAAATTCTCATTGAGTTTGTGATTTAACATAACAAATATCTCTAGAAATTCGAATAACAAAGTCCGCTGAAGATTTCCTTGGGCAGGAATGAAATCCGGATAGGGACAAGCCTACAGCAGATTGTTTTTCACAATTTGTTAAATAAGTTTTGGGACTTTAGCACATTTAATTACTATAAAAAAAAAGGTAAGAGTTTTATTTAAAATTTTAATAAAACTAATTGATGTCATAAAGAATGTTTCGTAATGTTTCCTAAAGTGGACCTTTGATATATTTTCTTATTTTTTAAAATTTTTTTTAAGTTGTAGTCTTTTTTAAATGGCCTACGCAACACTTTAACTGTCCTATTTTCGACAATTTTTCAACATGTTTTAGAAAAAATAACTTTTGTTTACCGCAATTTAAAAAGTTAGCTTATTTTCAATTTATAACGAGCATTCATCCTTCGTATATTCACAAAAATAAAGCAAATCAAACATATTAGCTAGGTTGATACTAGTATTGCGATCTGGCTAAAGATCTCATCAGAAACCGAAGTTTTAGAAAAGCTAGAGCCTCCATAATTGGCAGAACTTTAACAAAAACCTATTAATCATCAATTTTGCTCCATTCTTGCCTTCTTAGTAATCAATAGTGTCCGACCGAACAGTTCGGCCAGAAAATGCATTTGGTCTGTATTCGGTATTTTAAAGCATTGTGGACCAATTTGGCGGATGGAAAAATGTTTATTGGACTGATTAGATGCTATTTTGAGTGTCAAATTTGAAGAAAAGTCTGTAGTTAAGCAATGAATTCACTGTTGGGCCTCAGAAAGTTCGGCCAAATCGAAAATAGTTCAGCGGTCGAACTTTTAACTTTATAGCTAAACCTCGGCTTTTCTCTTAAATTTTATACACAAAATCGAATTAAATCGGCTCAACAAACATGTTTTCCAATACCAAAATTTGTCATCATTGCCTCTAGATATCAAAAAACCGACAAATATAGTTTTTTGGCCGAACTGTTCGGTCGGACACTAGTAATCAAGCACGTGGTTAGGTAGGGTTTTTTCCTAACAAGCATCATGACGTTACTAAACTTTGAATAGCGTTACATATGGAAGCCCCTTAGGCAGTATTAAACGATACCAACTTTTAAGTAGTTTTGAATATTGTTGTATAAATTTTAAATAAGTTGCCACAAAAAAAGTATCTATAGCAGAAAAATGTCGAAAGAGTTGGCTTTTAAGCTGATGAATTTGGAATATTCCACTTACAATTAGTTTTGTTTTTATATAGCCCAAATACCAGGTGTGGGGCCACTTTAGGAAACATTCCCTTATAAAAAAAAAATATATGCCGGCCGGTAAAAAAATAAACTAAATAATAAACAAAAAATAAAACTTTTTTATTAAACATTTTGAATTTTGTCAGAAACATGTGCTAGCAGGCACACACATGTTTTTTTGTGGTGTTGCTGTTGTTCAAAAATAATGAAGCTGATGTTGTTGATGATTATGGTAGTGGCGTAGTTTTTCTGATGGTGTTGGTGTGGGATAGTGTTGTAGCGTAAGTTTTTTTTTTTTTTTTGGCACTTGAGTTAAAATGTTGACAGACATGAACAGACCCATCAACCCAAAGAGAGTAGAGCGAAAAAAAGTAAAATAATTTTTGACAACAAAAAATGTTAAAATGTAAAATAATTTATGGAAACAAATTTTAACAATAGGAGGACCGTTTAGGGGTTTGGGGTTCGGGATTCAAACATAATTATGATCGACATAAGACATCAAAATTGGAATATAATTACAATTTTATTAATTTTAAAAAAATGTTTGAGGTTAGGTGTCAAAAATGTCTTAAAAATTTAGAGTTCTTTTCACGTTTTTCGTCATAACTTTTTAAAACGTCGGAGGATTTTGCTAATTTTTAATATTAAGGATCTCCGGTAAATAGCAAATATTTTTCTTATATTTTCTTTTTACAGAAAACTTTAAGAACATCAGAAATTTATTGATTTTTAAGGCCACGTTTTAAAATTTTTAGAGGGCTTTCTAACTTTTTCGTCACAACTTTTAAATACGTAGTAAGATTTTGCTAATTTTTTATGTTTTACATCTCAGATAGTTAATAAAAAGTTTTTTTAATTTCTCAGAAAAATTTAAGAAAATTTGATTTTTTTCACATTTTCCGTCAAAGCTTTTTAATGAGTCAAGTGATTTTGATAATTTTTAAATTAACGAGCTCAAATAATAGCAAATATTGTTTTTACAAATTTGACACATCTTTTTTACAGAAAATTTTAAGAAAATAATAAATTTATAGATTTTTAAGCATATGTTTTAAAATGTTAGAGGGCTTTCTACCTTTTTCATCATAACTTATAAATATGTAGTAGGATTTAGCTTATTTTTAATAGTTTTAAGTTCGCAGATAGATAACAAATATTTTTCTTAAAAATTTTACATTTCTTTTCTCCGAAAAAAATTAAGAAAATTAGAATTTTATTTCTGCATAATTTGTATTTATACACTCAGGGAACTTCTGCTTTAAAAATTTGTAGTTTTTTGGGTTGTTCATACAGTTTCTTTATTTTTAATGTAAATGTCAGTCAATTGTAGACCAAATTTTTTTTTTTATTAACCTTTTATTTCATTTAAAAAAACAAACCACATCAATTGACTGTTTTATGATTTTACACTCATTTTTTACAACTGTTTTTTTTTTTTTTTTTTTTTTTAAAAAATATAAAAAAAGAATAAATGTTTTTGTTTATTTTTTACTAAAATATGTGGCTTATTTTTACTACAATTGTTAGTAATTTTTTGAACAGTAAAAACAAATGATAAATGTTAGTTCAATTTAATGAAATGTTAGTCGACCCTTTCTGCAAGTGAAATTTCATTTGTTTTTAACTACAATTGAACAGTTCATGCGAATAAGGACGAATAGACCACTTTTTCGCAAACACGTTTTTTAGCATAAATGCATTTTATTAGCAGAGCCCTACAATCCTATGCAGAAATTTTGGGGAAATTTTGACTTTTAAGGCTAAAAAAATGACTTTGAAAGTGCAATAATTCGTATATTTTTATATTTTTGTTTAAATTGGTAGTGAACTAACGCACAATTTTGATTAAATACAACACAAAAACATACAAAAATTTTACTTTCGGTAACAATGTGTTAAAAGAACATTACGAGGAACAAACCACACTTATTATATTGGCAAAAAATTTTACCGTTCTTGAGTTATAAGACTTTAAAGTGTGGAAAGCAAAAAGGGTGAATATCCATCCTTAACAAAATATTATATAAAAATTATTTAGCTGCGAGTTTAAAATTGATATTAACTAAAATTTGAAATTGTGTGTCATAAAGAATTACTACTGCATCAAATGGCAGGAATTTTAAAAAAAAAATTAACAAAAAAAATTTTTTTTGCATGTCCTTGCAATCCTTAAAAAGTCTATCCTTGAAGTCCTTAAAGTGTTACAAACAAATACCAACCATAGTTCGTCAAGTTTTGCAAGTCTCATGAAAATGTAGTCAAAATCTGCTGCAAAATAACACATTTTTATTCAAATTTCAATACATTTTTTTGGATATTCGCCCTTTTTCCATTTAAGCAAAAGTTCTCTTTCGAATACCTTACTAAAATTTTGTATATAGGTAGATGTGACTTAAATCTTTAAGCTAATACCAAAAAGTTGACAAAAATATTATTTTTTAACCGTTTCCTGCGTTTTTATTGTCCCCTGTAAAATTCTACAAATGGTCTATTCGTCTTTATTCGCATGAACTGTTCAATTGTTGTCGTCTTTACCTACATAATATCCTTAGTGTATGGTCACCCTATTTTTCTCTACGCAACACTAATAAAAATATGGAAACTATTAAAATATTTGTTGCATCAACAATTTTTTTAAAAAATGCAGTAGTTTTTTTTTAACGCAAATTAAAAAAAATAAAACCGCAATAACCTGGTCAACAGAAACTACATATTTAAAAAAAAAAAAAAAACAACTAAAAACGGTATAATAAAGACAAAATATGCTTAAATAAACAACATTAATTGAAAACATAACATACCTCAGAAATTTTTATATGTCCTCATATTACCGAAAAATTTGACAACATTTTCAATAACTTGTCAACCATAAAAACAACAAAATGCAACCATGTTTAAAATGAAAATAAACAAAATGACATGTGTAACATGTCAAATGATTGTCAAGTAACGAAATAAAAAATCGAAAGAATAACATACACTTTGCATATTAAAAATATAATAAAAAAACCCGAAACAAGAAACTGAAGGAAATGAGTCATTAAAAGACTTAATTTTGGAATACATAAATTTAAATTGACCATTTAATAAAATATTAAACAAGTGCAGAAGGATTTTATGGGAAAGAATTTTGTATTCAAATATATTTTTGCAAAAATCTCACGTTTTAAGAACAACAATTTCCTTAATAATATAAAAATTTCTTTGAGTTCTTTAAAAATATTTGTACTGCCCTGTCCGTTAACCTGTCATTAAAATTGTTTATCCTAGCAACTTTGTTTATAAACATGTTTTTTTTTTTTTGAATTTTCAAACTAACTACTAACTACTACTGTTACTCAATCTCTTCACCAAATTACCAAATTTGGTTAAATTTAATGATTCAATTATCCCGTAAGAAACTATTTTAACAAATTCCCATATTTGGTTTAGACAAAAAATAACGATATAATAAAACCTAAGGAAAAAATATTATTGATCAACGATCAATAAAATCAGTAAAAAGTAAAACTTTATTCAACTTGAATGTACGAGTAACAATTTCAATGTTTTATCTTTTAAGGCGTTTAAACTGAACCTATTTTAAGACGAAGGGCAATTTGATCGGAGTGAGTGAAAAACCACCAACAAACCGCAGAAGGTACTTTGTTTGAGGACTTTTCACTTATTTTGGCTACTCTTCATTGATATATCCTTTTTGATATGTTTTAGTCTTATTTTGGGATATAAAATTAACTAAAAAGTTGCGAAAAATTTTACTGAAGTCTGATTTCT
Organism: Delia radicum; assembly: GCA_021234595.1. NCBI lineage: Eukaryota > Metazoa > Arthropoda > Insecta > Diptera > Anthomyiidae > Delia > Delia radicum. The sequence goes on from CM037854.1 coordinate 231,782,549, forward strand.
TTTTGTCAGACATAAATATGTCTCTAACAGAATTGCTATTTTTGGCTTATAATTGTAAGCATTTTAAATTATAAAATCTAGTCGTTTAAGAGCTAGTGTAAAAGGGGGCTTATTTTTAGTTTCCTCTTGTTTTCAATACGATTATCGTTACGATAACTTAACAACAATTTGTTGTAAACTAATGTTTTATAGTTTTACGCAATAAATATAAATTGACAGTTATTTTTTTCGTTAAGTTGAAAGTTAAGTTAAATAGAAAAAACTTAAACTATATTGAACAACTATGTAACATTAATTGACATGACAGCAGCATGATGTGATGTGATATTAAATGTCTTCAGTAGAAATAACAAACAACTTGTGTGGCGTTTGACATCTTAAGATTAAAAGATATTACCAAAAAGGTAAAAAAAAATATATCTTTTAAATCTAAAGATTTTGAAAGAAAAGTTTTTGACAGGAAGAGATTTGCAAAATTTCAATGGACATTGAAGACAAATAATGGTAAGACAAAAATATGGCAGACATAAAAGAGAATATAACATAATTATAATGTAATATGATTATAATATATTTCTGGTCTAAACTTCAGAATAATTTATGTTTTTTTTTAGATATGTTATGCTATTTATATAAATTCAGAAAAAAAATCGATTTATTCGAAAGTCAAAAATTTACTTAAAATACAGATATTTTAGTATCAGAAATAATAATTAATAAAACACATTGTCAATTAATATCAACATTTATTTTTATAGTATGACATAAAAAATTATTTTGTATTTATGTCAGACATGGAAGACTTCAGATATGGCCATTAAAATCTGGACTTAATCTAAATAAACAATTGTTGTTCCTTATCCTTTTTATAGTATGACATAAAAAATAATTTTGTATTTATTTTAGTATCAGAAATTATAATTAATAAAACACATTGTCAATTAATATCAACATTTATTTTATAGTATGACATAAACAATAATTTTGTATTTATGTCAGACTTGGAAGACTTAAGATATGGCCAGAGGCCTGTGAGCCTCTGGACTTGATCTAAATAAACAATTGTTGTTCCTTATCAAGTTCCCAGTACTAATAGACATCACAAATTCTTGTTTTAAACTAAGTTAAAGTGCTAGACATTTTTGTGTCAATGTATAAAAATGTCATGTTTGTATGTCTTGACATAAAAATGTCTATAACAACATTATAAACAGAAGGCTTGCTCAGGCTTTATGTCAAGACATAAAAGCATGACATTTTTATGGAAAGACATTCACTATTTTTCTAGTACCAAAACTTGTAATTTTAAGTTACTAACAAAGTATTGGAGCTCTCTAATTTCCTATCCATATATTTTTTTCTTTTAAATCTTTGTTTTTTAATTTCCAAATTGTTTTGTTTTGTCTACAACTTTTCTTAAAAATCATTTTCAAACTCTTTGTACATTGAAATGTTGTTTGATTTGTAAAAAAATTAATTTAACTATACCTTTCAAATTCAATTTAAATTTTAATACAATATACAAATAATTCAATTAAAAAAAAAATTTTTCATTTTAATAGAAATAAAAACTACAAAATTGTCAAAATAATACGATTATCACAGAGTTGTAACTAGCAAACAACCTTGTTTTAAAAATTTGAATTGACGTCAACATATCGCCAAATACAGATATAGGATTTTTGAACAACAACAGCAACAACAACAAGAAACAAAACAACAAATTGTAACGGATTCATGCTGTGATGACTAGTAGCGAAAATTGCTTCAACATTTTAAAGATAAAAAAGAAATAGAATTTACATAAAATTCAATTTCAATACAGAAATACAACACTCACACAGTCGGCAAACGAATTGTGACAATTTGAGAGAGTGAAGAAAAATGTGGTACATAAATTGAAAGGGTAGCCACAGTTGGTGATACAAGCAATGAATCTGAATTGGAATTAATAAAATAAGTTCAAATGGTACTATAATTGAGTCGGGGTTTGGACTATAAAATGAACTTAACTTTGGACTGAAAAACTACGATTAAACATTACTTTGAACTATAACATTAACCACGATTGAACTAAACTTTGGACTTTAAAATAAATTTTAAAATGAACTATAAAACGAACTTTAAAATGAACTAGTAATTAGTAGTATAAAATAAACTAATATTTAATTTAACGTCAAGTAGATTAGATTATAATGGCACTATGCACCGCGACCAGAAATTGGTATTTTGTGCTGAACGTCAAGTAATAAAATTAACTTTAATTAAACCAGAATTTGGTCTATAATAAACTATAAATTTATGTATATAATATTCTTTAAAACTAACTGCGATTAAACCTGGCTTTTGACTTTAAAATAAACTTAGATTGAACATTAATAAGGACTATAAAATGAACTAAAATTTAACTTCCTTGTGAAATATAAATTGAACTAAAATATTGACTAAATTGGGACTATGAAAAGAACAACAATTGAACTTAACTTTTAAGCTATAAATAAACTTTAATTAAACAAAAATTTTGTATAAAAAATATAAATTCAACTATCAAATAAACTTTAAAATTAACTACGATTAACTTTAGATTTTTTGTAAAGAGAAGCAACAATTCGTCCTACATATAAATTAATGTGTTTGCTTTCTTAGAAAATGCGATAGAGGAGAGGAAATGTGGTGAGAGATAAAGGGATTCAAACTTTGCAGTATATAGAAAAGTGCCTCATTAAGAAATTTTAAAAATTTGTTTTGTTTTTAAGCGCCCTTTAGTTGAAATATTAGCTTCAAAAGTTTTAAGTTTGACATATTATGGTGACGGGAAATAGAAACATAGTAAACACAAAGTAAGATTGAAGTTTCAGCTTTTAAAACTCTCTCATTTTAGTCCAAGAACATACAGAATTCCAATAGAATGTCTCTAAAGGGCATCATTTTAACTAGAAAACGTATTTACGGATTTTTATGAAATTTGACAAAAAGATTATATTTAGTTGAAGTAGCAAAGCTTTTAAGTTTGATCAATATTTTTTGAAGGAGCGTTTTCGCTTAATTTTGCGTTTTGCGACCAACGAAAATATCTTCTAAATACTTCAAAATATAACTACATATCTTGGTTAGAGGCATAATTTAACTATGGCTAAACTTATTAGCTTTTATTGATTAGTTTTAGAGATTCTCTCTATATCTATTTTGGCTCTTATCGCCAGCAAAAAAAAATTTGGTAGAAAAATATATTGTTTATTTTTCGTGTCGAACACGCGGTATAAATTTCATTGCTAAAAAGATTAGGCCAGTTTGAGGATTAACGAAAAATTTACATGTTTATGCAACAACACGAGAAAACGAAAAGTCCACTTAAGGGAACAGGCTACATTTCCGAGCATTCCCTTATAAAATTTCGTTTACAGTTTGGAGCACTCGTGAGTACATGTTAGTACTTTTTACACCTAAAGAATTGAGGCTGAAAAATATTTGACACCAGAACTGAATCCAAATTTGGTCGACATCAGGCGTTCGAGCTATATTACGTGGAAAAGTGTGGTTTTTTAACAAAATTCTCTGATTTTTTACCTTCCTGAAAATACATTTTTCATAATACTTCTTTTCAGTTCTATAATTTTTAAGATAACTTATTTCCTTACGAAAATATTGTAATTTGAAATTGAGGTTGTAACTGCAGTCCCGCAGTGTAAAATTTAAAAAATCAAATTTATTGTCAAGTTCAACCGACGATAATTGCAAGAAAAAATATGATATCTTATAAAATCAAAAACTGAAAAAAAGGAAAGGGTAGTTTGTTCAGGTACCGTTAAAAGTATTATAAAAAATATATTTTCAGGGAAAGTGAAAAATCGGAGCATTTTGGTTAAAAACGACACTTTTCCCTGTAATATAACTCGAACGCCTGAGGTCTGAGAGTGATTCTGAGACCAGATTTGGATTCAGCGTACCTTTCACCATTAGAAAAGTAAAATTTAGTTATAGTCAAATATTTTTCGGCCGGAATCTGTGTAAAAACTACTTACATGTACTCACTGTACCCACTGTACATTTAAACAAAGAATTTAATATGGGGCCTCCTCATAGAATCCTTGTAGTTTCACCTTCTCTCGCGGTGTCCTATACAGTCTATTTACACAGTTCAGCCAAAAAAGCCTGAAGTGGTTTTGCGCTCTCCAAGTTGGCTATAACCAGAGAATAACCTTCCCTAGCTAATTCCACTGTCATCTCGTTCCCTGTGGTATTACAATGCCCTGGAAGTCATATAATTTCAAAACTGCCACCGGCACAGTAAAATAGCATTTTTTTTTAGCAAATTCCCCTACAGCCCACAGTTTTAAACGAATTTAAAAGCAATTTAAATTTGAATAGTAATTGACTACATTCCAGATCGCTTGCTCACTCATGACCGATTTTTAAAAACCTTTTATTTTATATTCTTAATAATTCGTCAAAATCAGCGAAATTTTAATTTTTTGATATTTCTGCTCTAAAAATTTAAAAATTGTGAGATATAAACAAAACGAATCTCAACGTTTACACTGCAGTCACACGATCAAGATTTTCTTGATAGTCTTTTACATATATGTAAAAATTCCCAGCTCTGACGTAGGCTGCACGCAAGTTGAAAGCAATTTAATTTTTCAAGATGTCATCGTCAAAGGAAAAACAAAAACAACTTCAAAAGAATTGTAATCAGCTGTTTTCTTGAACGTAAATTGATACACTCCACTTGAAAGAGAAATCTGAAGCAAGTTCGTTTCAATTTTTGAAAGTTTGAGTGTATTGGTAAAAAAGTATGAGTGTATTAAAACTTGATAGGCAAAACTTGATCGTGTAACCATCAAGTTAGGTAATTTTAGTCTCTATTATAAATCCTTAATATGCCTAACTGTGACTACCCCTATTCGATTAACACACAAAACTATCACATTCAATTTAATTGCCAACACTTTAGTTTAGCTAACGTAACTTAACACAATTTTAAAATTGCTTTAACAAATATTAAATAATGGTCTCTATAATGGTGACCATAAAATATTGATATAAAAAAAAGTATTAATTAAAACGTATTAATTAATAAATTTAATAATAAATTCAGTGTTTGTGTAATATGATCATTGTGGCAAACATTAAGAGTTGTAAATTTTAAACAAAAAAAAAAAAAAAATTTTTTTCAAATATAAATAAAAACATAATTAATGTCTTGCACATAAATCTGTTAATTGTAAGGAAAATAATTCAAAAAGAAAAAACTTGAATTATTGAAAAATATCGTATACACTTGACTTTATAGTAAATAAATGCAGAATGTGGGCCATATTGTAGAACTGTTAATTTGGCCACACATTAAAAAACTACCACATATTGAATACGAATACGAATTTAATATATTTTTTTCCTTATAAAACACTTGATTTTGAAAAACTCCAAGTTTTTTATGCAGTTGTTTTCTTAAGATTTATTTGTTTCTGTAAAATAAATCATAACAACACTCTGTACAATATTTTGATCAAGTGTTATTAAAACATATGGTTTTATTTTTTTGATACAGAGTGAATCGAATTCAAAAACAAATCAAAACAATTCAATTTTTCAGTTATTTTTTATTTTTTTTTATTTACTACGAACAAAAAATAAATAATATTTTTGTTTAAAACATTTACAGACACTACTACGAGTGCAGAAGGGTGATACTTAAATATGGATCAGAAATGTTCACTTTAACCCTCTCATTTCAAGATGTTTCTGAACTACAGGTTGATTTAAATAATCTGGGTGCATGGTGTACGTAAAATAACTTACATCTTAATCTTTCTAAATGTTTTCATGTTTCATTTAGCAAATCTCTGAATCCTATTATTTCAAATTTCAATATTAACAACCAAAACTTGAAAACTGTTAAGTCTACACTTGATCTTGGCGTGGTTTTCGACTCGTCGTTTTCTTTTGTACCACATGTGGATTATTTTATCCCTAAAGCTTATAAAACGCTGGCATTTTTGAAAAGAAATTCTTCTGATTTTTCTGATCCTAATACTTTGAGGTTAATTTATATATTTGTTAGATCAAAGTTGGAGTATGCTGCAGTTATTTGGAATCCCTATAACAATACTCATGTCACTCGCGTTGAGAGAGTACAAAGAATTTTCATTAAATTCGCTTTAAGGTCACTTATCTTTGTTGATCCTATTCCTTCTTATAAATCGAAATGCCTATTATTAGGTTTGCAGACTTTAGAATATCGTAGATTATACCAGTCGGCGTTACTTGTATTTGATATAGTAAATGGTATAACTGACTGTCCTGATTTGCTGTCTCTTATTCCATTTTATGTCCCTCGTAGAAGTTTAAGATTCATTGATATTTTTAATGTGACACTGCATCGCACTGAATATGCTCTTAATAGTACGCTAACTCGTACGTTTATTTATTTAAATGAAATCAATTTTAGTCTGCAACAGAATCATGAACGCAAATCTTATATAGAGTTTTCCACGTCCAAGGATAAATTTAAGCTGTTTCTTAATATAGTTTTAAAGTAATTAAGCAATATTATATTGAAGATATTATATTTATTTATATTTAATTTTTGATTTAATCATAGTCTGTAAGGAATTTTTGTTTCCATAGACTGAATAAATGAAATGAAATGCCCTTTAAACTGTCTGCCTTATTAGACTGTATTTTTATTAAATGAAGAGCTTATTGTAAAAACTTGATAAGCCACATTTATATTATTGCGGGTTTTGTCTAATCTCTAGTCACGTATTGATGAGTATTTGATAAAAGCTTTGCTTGTACACTTAATACAAGTATCTATAGAATTAAAGTCCTGCAAAAGTCATACTTTATGCATAAATAAAAACTTTGAAGTCAAAAACCAGTAAAAATTAATATGTGGCTTATTAAGTTTTTACAATAAGCCCTTCAAATGTACTATTTTTAAGTAAAGAAATTAAATTGTTTAAATAGAAATCTTAATATATACCTTTTCAGTGAATAAATTTTAAATGTACAAAGTAACGCTTTAATAGCGAAAAATCCCACCAGTAATGATATGATATTACCTCTTGCATTACTTTGAAATTTGAAATAATGACTTTCTGATATTGGATTATATAAGTACTAATATGTAATTGCAAAATAAAGAGTTACTGGTAATTGGTTACATAGGTACCGATTTCATATTATTTTTATTCTAATATTAAATTTATTAATTTGTAAAGTTTATTTCAAAAAAAGTTGAAACATTAAAAAAAATTGCTTTAATGTAACCACTTATTGTGTAACTCCTAAGTAACCACTTTATAATAGAATTATTGTGAATAACCACTTATTCCTTAAATTCAAGTAACCACTTACTTTTTCACTATGAGTACCCAATCAACTAACTCCTTATTCTCACTTTTTTTTGTAAGCGAGAGGGTAATGAACACCCATAAATTTTTGGACATCGCTACCAAAAGTAATTAAGCGTGTAAATAGCCTGGTAACTAGTGAAACATTTCTTGCTCTACTTACTCGCTGAAATAGAGACGGAGGAGATTAGAAAAATGAAAAAAATCTAAAAATAGAATATTTGTGTTGTTAGTGTTGTGACAGCAACATGAGTATAACATACAATAACAGAAAAGCTAATAGGAAAGAAACCTGCAATTTAGCTGCATTAGATTCGAGGGCCATACTTGGGTGTGATCGCTAAACGGTCATGACTTGGTATTGTTACGTTTGTAATGTAAGATAAGCGCAGGTTTGATTCTTACAGCCGCAGATTGTTGAAACATTTATCATATAGAGACAATCTGAGAATTATAAGACACAAATAATAATACAATTTAAATGGAAAATCACTGATGAGCCTGTCCATAAAAAAGGCAGAAACTAGTCTAGTCTGATTTAAAAATTAATAGTGTTTATAATTTTTAGAGCAAAACGTTTATTCTTCTTCTTAACCTCAACATTCTAGAAAGTTTTTTCTTTGAAAATATATCACGTTTTGAGTTCAAGGACTCACAGAATGCCTTAAATTGACATGCTTGTAACTCAAAAACGAGCAAGTAGTAGAAAAGAAGAATATTTGCGATGTACAAAATAAAACTAATATTTTTTTTTTGAAAACCAAGCAGAGTAACACGTTGAAACATTCTAAAGCGACAACAAAACATCCGAACTTTTTTTAGATTTAAAAAAAAAAATATAAAAATTTAATTACTTATAAATATTCAGAAAAAGTTCTAAATTTTTTCTAACTTTTTCTTTTTTTAAATTGTCCATATAAAAATTTCTAGCAATCCTAATTTAAAAAAAAAAAATATAATAAACAATATATTAAATACATTTTATAAATTGAGCACTAATTCACCGCACCTAGGATAGGTACGTTTAAACCGGTTGAGTTTTCACAGGACACAGGATAGGTCACGGGGTAGGTACTTTTAAACGGGTCCTGTTTTTACAGTCCCAGCGTAGGACCTTTCAGACAGGTCCTGTTTTCACCGGTCACGGGCAGGTATTTCAACTGACCCTAATATTCCCACATGAACGTAAAAGTGACAGGTCCATTTGAAATAAAGTGACCGCTTCTGTGGCAGTTCTTATAGAAATCCTTGATTGAAGTTAATTTTTCTGGAATTAACAACAAAATCTCCCTTTAAAAAAAGTGCCACCCTTTTCAATAAAATCTATAGGTTTCTTTTAGCCATATTCCTTCAATATACACTTGAAATGATGTCTGATTTAATGTTCTCGCTTTTGCTGTTATTATTGTTTAAATGCAATATGACATACAACACATTCCATTTCAACAGATTATTAGTGCTTTTTAACAACATTTTTTTCTTTTCATCATGATCATGGGGTGCAAGATGGAGTTGTCTGGAGAGGGGGGGTGATGAGTATTTGTGTCTTACCTCGTGCGTTTGACTTTGAACACCTCTGGTTGCGCACATGTTGTTGGTGGTGTTGTTTGGTGTTAATTTGGACATGTTGTCTAACAACATCCTTAAGTTTATTTTTATTTCTTTGGTTGTTGGGATCAATACAATTTTGTTTGTCTGTTTATCTTGATGATATTCAATTTATTTGCTCAGAAATCATGTTGATTTGTTTATTTTCTTTTGACAAATAAAATAAACATAATGTTTTAAATTGGAGGAGCAAAAGAAATTAACGAAGTCTAGAAAGAATTAAATGAAATTACCAAAGAACTTTTCGTAAAGTTAGAATATTATATACTAATAGTTTGAAGACCCAAAATTTTAGAGTAATTTCTTTCCGTACAAGTTTTATAGGTTTTGGGAAATGTGGGGATTTGTTGTAACTTTGTAAGGGTAAAAAGGAGTTGACCGATTGTAAAATATATTAAATATATTGGAGTATTTTTTGTGTGGGTATTTCTAGAAAACAGGGCAGGGCGACTTCATTTCATCAATTCATCTGGATTACATTCATCCGGGATTATTTTTAGAATTGGGTATTTTTGTGTTTCTGGGGATTTTCATAACGCAGCTGGGGCTACGTTTTGTCCCTAAGGGAACACAGATTTTCTGTTAAAGTGTTGCCGTATTAACAAACAAATTATTTGTATTTATAAAATGAGACTTTAAAAAAATAAAATTTTGTAAATACAATTAATTTGCTTGTTAATAAAACAAAATTTTAATTGAATATGTGCTTAAATGCAAACATTTTAGAGAATATTAGCCATCAGTTGATATGCTACATTGAGTAATTGCGTAAACCAACAAAGGACTTCAAGCCCGGGTTAACAGGACGTTCCTCACAAAGGATTCTCCTCTATTCTGTTTTAATTATTAATTCAAATAAATTTTTCATAAAATAGCGTTCTAAACTTTAATGGGATCATTGCTTTCTTTAAAAAATGTAGTTATTTGACGAAATTTTCTTACCAGATCCAAAGATTTTAAGAAAATATTTTTTGAGTAAATTTTTTTCAAAAATCAGTGTTCATTTTAGATTATAAAGGCTATATCAAGAAGGGACTTCGGAACCATTCTTAATCATTGGCTATTTTAAAGATAACATCCAGGATCAATAAAATATTTTATATATCATGAGTTATATGATACATCAATTTAAAATTGACCGATAGTCTTCAAATTTAATGATTTTTTTTGTATATCCACACTCAATGGAACCCATAACTAACCTGACCAACTATCCCGCTTATGGAGGGATTATCCCGCTTTTAAAGGCTGACACCGCCTTGATTTTTTTCTGCTTTTTAACCGATAACCAAATAAACCGGTTGCTAAGCCTGTTTTATAGTAATTGAACTGATGTATTAGATTCGCGATTTAAAGTTTTTGAAAATGGGTATATGCATAATAAAATGCGACAAAGTTATTATCACCTATTAAAAACAACTAACAAATGCAGTAAAAATAACTTAACAATAACTTACAAATTTTTACTGCAAAAATTTTGAAACCACAAACAAATTTCGAAAAAATATTGTTTCTTTGTAGTTATTAAAAATTAAGTTAAAATTTAATTTTAAAATATTAAACAGTACTTCAGTTATAACGTTTTTATTCATTAGAGATAAAATACAACTTTTTTATTTCTACTAACGAAACTCAACTGTTTACTTCGAAAACTCAGTTTTGGTAGTTGTTTATTATAATACTAAAACTAGGTGTTTCCAGCAAATGTTACGAAAATAGCACTACCATATAAGTGGTGATATATAAGTACATATTTGGTAATGGCAAGTACTTTCAATTGTCATTACAAATCTGTTTTGTATAGAATTTTTATAAAAAATAATAAAATGGTTCAATATATCAAAAACGTAGGAGTTGTTTAATTTTAGAAATACTTGTTTATAATCGAATCGAAGTCTAAAATGTAACATAAGTCTAAAATGTAACATGTTGTGCCAAAATAGATTTCTTAATAAGGCAATAAAATATCAATTTTATTTTTGATTATTTTTATAAAAAAAGGACCTGTAGGGTATCTCTAAATGCGCAAAATTCAAAGTGTTTTTACTAGTGCAGTATATTGAGAGTTTTTTTTCTTTGACAAAAAGTATAAAAAAATTAAAAATATTTCACAAACAATTATGGAAAATGTTTGTAATTTCCAAAATTTTATACTTAACCTCTTCTTGAAAATTTTGCAAATGTCCTTTAAACGATTTAAAAACTTTTTGAAACAGTTTTAAAAAATTGCAGGCAAATATTTTTCATTTAAAGTACCGAAATACTCAAAATTAACTCAGAAATTTGTTTAAAAAAAAAACTGAAAAATAAAAAAAAAAAATTTCGTATTAAAATGGGACAATTTTTAAAATAACAATAACTCCACACAATCTTCGAAGTAATATTTGAGCAATTTAAACTAAAAAATTACGAATTTTGAAGATCCCGCTTCTTGTACCAAACTCCCACATTTCGCCTGTGAGTCCCGCTTTTAAATCGGAAACAGTTGGTCAGTTTACCGATAACACATCTCTATATTAAGTTTTTAATTTTTTCAAAAACTCTCGATTTTAAATTTTTCAAGTAAATTCAAAAAATCGCAAAAATATGTTTCTTTTAAGAGCTCTATTATCGGAAGTTATCATTGGATTTCTCTGACTCAAAAAGTATTTCTTGGAATAAAAAAAACACACATCACAAATGTATTTATAATGCGTTTTTAAAATTGTTCTTCCTCTACTTCTGGAATTTTTTAATTTTCTTAAAAATTCAAACCGTGAAAATCGCGATTATTGAAAACGTTAAAAAACTGAATAAGGAGATATGGTAAAGGCTCCATCCATAAAGTATATATATATATATATTTATTATAAAGAAATTCGGAAGACATGAGGTCAAAAAATGGCAATTTTTCATTGTTTTTAAAAAATATGATAAAGTTATTTTTTATCAGTGTAAAGATCAAGGAAATAATTTAAATATCATTAATTTTCCCCTTAAAAAGAAACTTACCTGTTTTAAATCCAATGTTATCGTTATATATTCATAATTTCGACCATATTGTAAAGTGGGTGATTGCCACCATTGATCATGCATATTTGTATTAGATATCACCGATTCAATAGGACGATGTTTGGCCACATCTGATGAATGAGCATTACATATACCACACTGGGTGGCCCATTTTTTATGTGGATAAGCATCCACCAATTTACAATATTCCTCTCGACCACTTTGACCACAAGTAGCATTAACTGTAATCGAGGCTCTCGTGGCCACATTGAATAGTTGTGGAAATAAACCCCCAACCTGGGGCGCAGATTGTGTATCACTGAGACTATTTAAAAGTCTCAAAGCTGCAATGAGAGAAGAAAAAAGTGGATGTTTATAATTAAGATTTCATTAAATCGTGCCAAAAATTTACATGCTAATTTAATGATAATGATTTTTTTTTTCTTAAGTATGAACATTATTTTTTGTGTTTAGGCTATTTGCTGGAAAAGCCTCTATTAGTTGAAAACTAATGTTATAAATTAGTTAAACTAAGCCACTAACTGTCAAATGTGACAGTTTGCATGCTAATAATTTTAATTGCACTCATGGTAGTCGTCAATCTTGATTTCTTGGTACTTACTCTTAGCTTTATGGTTTAAGAAAATATAAAAAGACTTTGCATGTTTTGCAGGATTTACACCATTTCCAAAAAGTTTTAAATTTTCTTAAAAGTACAACATTTTGAAAATATATCAGTTTGCTTATTTTATTTGATAATGTTTTTTTTTTTTTCAAATGAAAATTTTAATTTGACTACGGACAATTTAAACAATTTGACTTTCTCGAGCATACTTCGTAGTTCTAACCTGTTTTCACCGGTCACGGGACAGTTCACAGGGTAGCTACTTTCAGGACGGTCTTACTTTTACCAGTCAATGAACAGTTTCTGACACGTGGGTCACAAACCAGGTTAGGTACTTTCAGCCTGCTCCTATGTTAACATGCCACGGGTAGGTTCTTTTAGATCAGCCGTGTTTTCAACTGTCATGGGAAAGGTAATCAAATTCAATTGACTTCCTCTTCCCCATTTCAGAATGGGGCATTTAAATTGTTCCCGGAATCCTATTTAAAATAGATTTCGATTATATGGTAATACAGTGCGTTGCATAACAATAATTACAAATGATTTTTGCTACTTTTTCTAATATTACAAACTCGTTCTCGATCTCTTATTGTGTAAAAGTTAAGAGATTACCTAATTGATTTAAGAGCAAAACTGTGTAGTAATATTTTGTTAGTGTTTCATAACTATAATTACCAGAAAAGACAAATATTCTTTTTTTTCTTTTGTATGCTTTTTTTTACTCATTTGTGCTTTTTGTTTTTTTTTTTAAGATTTTCCGATTTTGACCTTTAAATTTCTTTTTCTTAAGATTTTTGCAGATTTTATTGCTTTTTTTGTAAGATTTGTTGTCTTAAAATGGTAAAAATATAACAGGCGGCCCAAAAAAAATGCTTTCTGATCGGGACCGGCGTAAAATAATCAACTATGCCAGCAACAAACTAAAGCATGTCATATAAAATAGGCTTAATAGTTCAAATCCCTGCTTGTAAGTAAGTATATATTAAATTGAAAGCCAGGATTAGTCGTTGATCTTAGGAATTAATATTGATTTCTAAATATCCCGTAGTCGAGCTCAAATCTCAGTCCTTATTGAAAATATTTTTTAGTCCAAAACCAGGCCTATAAACATTCAACACTCCTATTTTTCTCTTTTTACAATGTAAAGTCATTTGAAAATACAGATATTTCTTAAGCTGAATATGAGAGCTGAATATGAGGTCTTTGTACAGTCTAAAGTCTGGCGTATTATTAAGACTATTTATAAACCAAAGTCGATCTCAATCTCAGGTAAATATACAAAGCTAGATACATCAAAAGATCCTATTACATTTTAAAGCCTGGCTTAAAAGTATTAATATTGACATATTCAAAATCAATTTGGAAATGGTGTTTTAATTTTAAGTCACTTCAAACCAAAACCGATAGACAGACTGACTTGTTGTAAGTGCATTAAGTCGACTTTTATTTTAGTTTTTTTCTAGTCTATATCATAAAGCTTATCCTAAGCTATGTTTATGCTATCGCCTAGTATCTTTATAAGATGATAATGAAGTTATAGGCCACAACGACTTGGTTGGCTTTTCCAATCAAAGTGAACGATAAATCACCAAATAAAAAATAATAAAAATATATATATATTCACGCTCTGTATATTGAGTGAAAACATGGACTATCTGACCAACATATCTCTATTGAGATAAAAATTTTAAAGAAATATATAAAAACATGGTGGTGATATAAAAAATATAATAGATTGTTGGTGGCTTGAACATTTTCTGAAAAATTTGTAACAACATGGAAAAACATACATACAGATGAATTGGTAACATGGTTATAAAGAAAATTCCTTATTGTAGTAATTTATCATGATATTGGAGAATGGTACAAAAGTGGTGTTTTGATCAATATTTTTTTATTATGTATTTTGATTAAGGGGAGGTCATATGTATTATTATGAAATTTATGTTTAAATTTAAATATTTATGATATATATGAGGAATTTCAAAAATTTTCGACACTTTGAGGTAAAATATGTTTAATTTTTTTTTGTCAAGACATGAATAGCCTTTTGTGTATGTGTTAGCCGATCAATTTATAGATCTCGAATTTTACCAATTTAGTCTGTCGTGAAGATTTACTCTAGTACCTATCTATGATCTGAAGCCATGTTTTTTATAAAAAATTGCTAGAAAAAAATAGTAATTAAATTTCGAAAAATTTTTAAAAATATCATATGTTTGCGTTTCAAAATTTGAAAATGCCTTTTTGACCAGGAGGTGCTGTGGTGTAATGGTTAGCTCGTTGGACTGTTACACAGATGGTCCCGGGTACGATTCCAGGTGACAGCAACATCAATTTAGAAAAATAATATGTATGAGTTTTCTATCCCTCATATGTATCGCAGCTCCCACCTACGGTGTTCCCATAGCACTTAACCCCATCGAAGTAAAATAATGAATCAGGGCTATGACCCAAAAATAACCTTCAATAAGTTCGCCAACTCTCCATCAGGTGGCGAGCAACAACTGTTCTAAGACTTATCATCTCGCGCAATTACAGTGTTGCCATGTTTGAAGTCCTTCATCTTTCCCCACCTTGCATCTCTCCACTATCCAATTTCCAAAGAAAGCAACACATTAATAAATCGGAAGAATTTCCTTAATGTGTTGCTTCTCTTTAAAAAAAAAAACAAAAAAAAAAAAAAGTTTGTGATGTTCGCTCCCGTTACGTTACTGGTGCGCTGTCTTTAACTTGCTATACCACAAACTCTATAAAATTACACCATTTTTTAAATACGGATCTCAAAACCTAATTTTATTAAACTTCGCAAACCCAATTTGCAAAAAAATCGCGATATTTAAAAAATCAGAAAAATTTGGTTTCACTTTAAAACCGCTATACAACTTTTCACCAAGCAGTGATACAGAAATTACTTTATGTATGTAATGTATCTTCGAAGTCTAGTTACTCTATTTTGTATTGGCTTGTATCTGACATTTAAAAGCTATGAGCAAAAAAAAATGAAATGAACGAAAAAAAACTCTTTTTACGTTTCAAGTCATTTCTTTAATTTTTCTACTTTTAAATGACCACCATTTCTTTGGGTGAATACTTTTTAACGTGTAACTTTACATGTCCTTGTTTTTTAAGTATAGTCTACCTAACACTGTCCATCGTTTCTCTCAATTCAAAAACCCTTGAGAGATAAAAGGTATTTTAAATCAGTTTCAATAGGTGTCGAAAATATTTAAAATTACTCATATATTTTTGTAAGGAACAAGTTTTGAATGTTTATGATATTTATAAAATTATTTCAATACTAATATATCACCCCTGTTCTGAGTTTAGAAACTTTTTAATTATAGTGGATTTGCAGAAAACATATGGACTCTATTCAATTTTTGGCCTAGATTAATTTATAACTTTCATTTGGGCTCAATCGAAAGTTCTCTATAACACAACATCAAAATCAATCGTAAGTAGATTTAAAGTCCAAAATCAGGATTCCTTAAAGCTTAGTTAGCTAAGACAAGTTTGTCAAATATAGAAGAATTTTTGTTAAATTGGCAACGAAAAAGTTAATCGTTAGGAAGAATTTTTGTTAAATTGGCGCCGAGGTAGTAATTGATAAAAATTATTCATATAAATTTTATTTACAATTAAGCTAGATCTGGAACAACGACCAAATCTCTAATGTTTTATTTATAGAATGGTGTTGGAGTTTTTTTTTTTTGGTAAATATAATTATTTTAAAATGATCACTAATTAAATTTTGACTAAAAAGTGACCAACAATTAAATCTGACTTGGGACTATACAAAAAATTAAATTGTTGATTACTTTCTAATCAATATTTTTTAAAATTTAATATGATCGTTGCCAACCTATAAATAAAACTTCAGAGAATAGGTCGTTGTTCGAATTATGGTTTAATTGAAGATGACTTTGATATGGATGTGTTTTTTTTTTTTTTTTTTTTATCAATTTCTACCTCGTCGCCAATTTATCAAAAAAATCTACTCAATTCTTATTTTAAACGAGCTTAAGATCATTTATTTATTAATTATTATTATTTATTTCCAATATTTCGTCTCCACATTGGGTGACGTCTTCTGGGCACAATTATTTCAATATGATTGAAAAAAAAAAGTTTTTCAATTAAATTGTAATCATTCTTCCCTGAAGAAGTCGCCCAATGTGGAGACGATATATTAGAAATAAATAATTATAATTAATAAATAAATGATCTTAAGCTCGTTTAAAATAAGAAGAAATAAATAAAAGAAGATCAACGAAAATTTAACGTTTTTAAAAAATCTATACATTTATAAAATAAGTGTGTACTAAATATAATCTAAGCAGTCGAATGGGAACACGGGTGCGGGCGTCTTTTTAAAAGGCTGCCAGCGTGCTTTACCTATGGGAAAATATCCGTCCATTTTTCAGGGAGAGATTTGGGCCATCTGTGTCTGTGCAGGGGAATGCCTGCGAAGGGGAACGCTCAGATCTCGCATCTACATTCTTTCTGACAGTCAGGCTGCACTGAGGGCCTTAATGGCTTATAAGGTGTCGTCTGGGTTGGTCATGGAATGCATTCAGACTCTCAATAGGCTCGGTAGGGGCAACTCTCTAACCTTGGAGTGGATTCCTGGTCATGAGGGGCATGAGGGCAACGAGAGGGCAGATTGTCTTGCCAACCGCGGGGCCCGAAGGCCCTTTATTGGTCCTGAACCATTCTGTTTAATACCTGCGGGGTATGTTATGGAAAGGCTCAGGGCATGGAGAGAGTCTGAATTCTCTGGTTACTGGGAAAACTCTCCTGGTCAGCGTCAGGCTAAGAGATTGATCTCTTTTTCCAGTAGGGGGTTGAGGCGACTCTTGTCGCCTGACAAGGGGGGTTTGAGGATCCTGGCATCGTACTTAACTGGACACTGTAATCTCAGATACCATCTGCACAGGAAGGGTCAATCGGACACGGATATGTGTAGGTTTTGTGAGATGGTGTCTGAGACCTCGGAGCATGTTCTCTGCGAATGTCCCAGGCTTTATGATAGGAGACTTATGTTTCTAGGTGATCGCTTCATTTCGCCTTCCGACATCGCGAACATTTTGCCTAATAGGATAATTGGCTTTATAGGTAGCTTGAATCTGTAGGTAAGTTTAGGCAGCACAAAAGACCTACATTGGTCGCGGTGCATAGTGCCTTCTGATCTAATCTCTAATCTCTAATAATATAATCTATGCAATATTTAAGCTATTATAGTAAAACAACACACCTCTCCTAAGACTGGCCAATTTATTTAAAAATCTTCCGTTTCATCAAGAAAATGTATCTCATTATTTTTATAATATTAAGGATTTGCATTAAGAAGCTAAATATTTATTTTAAAAGTGTTAAAACTATAAATAAACCTACCTTATCCTATCATAAATTTTACCATTACAACATTTGTTTTCACACATTGTCATAAATTTATTTGTGGTACAAATTTTAATTTGAATAACAATGAGTCATAATCGTTTGGACTTAAATTTTTCCTTTACAGAAAAGTTCAAAAATACTTCTTCATACACCAGAGACATACAGATTTCCACAATATGCTGAATTATTAGACATATTATGACAAATTAACACAGTACGAGCACAGAATGAAGTAAAAAAAAACATGATAAATAACAATTTTATGGAATTTTAATTTGAAACGGCAGCATGTAGGCGGTCATATACCACAGACGAATAGCAACATTTAGGTGTAGGGTAACGAACTAACCAGATAGTCAACCTACCACCAGCTCTCCAAGATAGGAGCCCAACAGAATTAAAAAAAATACGATAAATGAAAAACGAGTGGCGCTTAACATTGATTTGGTACGAGTGAATGAGTGCTTGTTAACATGATAAAAATGTGCAAAATGCAAACATGTTCATTCAACATATTAAATTACAATGAAAATAATAAAAAAAATACTTAAACTGATAAAATTAGCAATTAAATTGAAAAATATTTGAAAGCTTTATGTCAAAGAATTATGACGATATGAAATTTAAGCACGTGCTGAAAATTGCAATTACTTTAAATTTTTAGTACATATGTGCTAAAATTTCAAAGACAAACTAAATGAAATGCAAATCCGATGAAAGTATATTTGTATAGTTCAAAGTTCGGATCAACAGTTTATTATTAAGTTAACTAAAGTCAGGCTCAATTGCTTATCTTCTAAAAGTAGAAGCTCAGTCTCAATCGTAGATCTCTACAGTTAATCTCAATCGTTGGTAGTTTTTGTGGTCCAAAGTTACTCTCAATCTCAACTCATTAAAATATTTGCAATATGTTATCCAACCGCACTAGTTCTAGAACTGATACCTATAGAACCGATTTCGTGGAACGGGTGCTGGAACTAGTTCCATGGATTTGGACCATAAAATGATCAACGATTAAGGCTGGCGTTCGTTGATATTAACTACCTCAAAAATCACCTGCGTTGTAACTGGCAGTTGATAAATTATTATCAAATGAGAAGTATTTTAATTTTCTATCCAATGATATACTAAAAATATTAAAAAAGAAACCAAAAACTTTTGAACAAATTTGAACTCTGTTTAAATATGAAATTCGACCTATAAAAGGATACCACATATCTAAGCAAATTTCAAAAATAAAATTTAGAGTTCGACCAAAAGTAGTTTTCGTAATAATTCAACCCCTCTATTGACTATGTTATTGACTTCGGACTAAAGAATATTATACCCGTAGGAGAAGTCTGATTTAAAATTGTAGTAGACCTATAAATACGTTCATATAACGGTTGTCTCAACAGAATTGCATCCAATCGAATTGATTCGGTTGTCACAACTGAATTCGGTTGTAGTAACCGAATTATGGCAATCGAATTCAGTTGTAAAAAAACGCCATATTTAAAAAAAAAAAAAAAATTTGGTTTCACTTTAAAACCGTCATACAACTTTTTACCAAGTAGTGATATAGAAATTACTTTATTAGTAAATGTATTGAATTCAGTTGTAGTAACCGAATTGGGGCAACCGAATTCGGTTATGACAACTGAATTCGGTTGTGATAACCGAATTTACGAGGTTGCAGAAACCGAATCAATTTGGTTGAATGAAATTTTAGAATTTTTATGAGAGTGTACTGACTTCAAGTTCCCACGATAGTGAAGGGATGGGGTTTTTTATTGGCCTACAAAGGGGAAAAATGACTTTGAACTTAACTTAACTTTTAATTTAGAAATTCTCAATCTTTTCTCTTTCTGTTAAGTTTTAACTACTTTAAACAATTCAGTTGTCACTATTTTTAATGGTCTGCTATGGAAATTTAGACGAACTGCCATCATGTCGAGCCTTTATATTAGAAGGGGCCTGCCACTTAGGAATATAAAGTATAGGAGTGGAAAATTGACCCTAATCTGGGATATGTCATCGAACTATGTTTTTTAGGATAGTTCTGAAATATCCCTGCGGGAAACGAAGGTCGATTGATCCAAAGTGACAAATCTGTGATATATGATTTGGGCGCACGTCACGAAACTAGTGAAACCAAAATTGTGGTACACCAAAAAGTGTTAATTTTGGTGAAATGACCAATCACGTGACTATAGTTATGGTGAAAAAACATTCCCTGGTTGCTACCAGATATATCATGTAACTGGAGAAAAAGTAACATAACATCAAAACCGTTAGCAGTGGATGAAAACGTGTCAATTAGTGCCAAAGGATTCAGTCCCTTGACTACTACACAGCAGACATAACACTGAAGGAATTTTATCTGTACCGACTATGTGACAGTAGAAATGACAGGTTTAAAAGAACTGAACTGGTTTAAAAGAACTGAACACGGAATTTTTACCATGGTTGCCAGATATGGTGATTTCTCGCCAAACGTATCTTAAACTTAGTTTTTTATTGGGTATAGGCAAAATAAGCTAATTATAAAATTGATTTTTGTTGTGCCTTTTTTAAGGTTTTTTTGAACAGGGGGTAAGACACACTGTTTTGGAAAAGTGCAGTGATTGGTTCCGGACGGGCTATTTATCAACTCGTGCATAATATGGAATACGCTGACTAAAAAGTAACAGGTTACTTGCTAATTACTTTTCGCATGCCCGGCGACATGTACCCCTTTAGACCAGTGCAGTGGTACGTCTCAAAACTATTTCAGTCAAACTATCTCTATTACAGAACACATTGTGCTTAATATGTGACTAGGTTTCCTTCATATATTGTTCTCCAGTTCTAAGATACGTACACCTACACCAGTCACGTGATAATTTTTTTCCCACTGGTTCTGTTGCATATCACATAAATCCTAAAATGGTCATACTTTGACATTACCTGCTTCTAACTTGTCCCGTAGCATATTCATTTCAGTCTGTATGGTGATATGTTACCTTGGTCAAGTTATTCGATACGTCAAACAGTGCTCCACAGGTAGCAAATTGTCACCTCCTATGACAAGCACATGTTAAAAGTACCAGTCATTTTCATATAAACAGAACACATGACCATACCAGTGACTGGTTCATTTCCCGCAGGGATGTTAAAGGTTTATCCAGTGACACTTTTTAGGACATGTGCTAAAACTGTGTTTTTGAGGAAAGTTGAGTGACCTATCAATGGTTTAGCCTGTGATGTCATAAGGGATAAATTTTCCTTCCTATGACAAAGCCATGTAAAAGTGATAGGTCCTTTCCAATGTGATCGGTATGGGAGAAGTTCGTTTTTAGTGCTGATGTAACATCGCACAGATCCAAATATAAGAATTATATCTATAAGAATTTAGTTGTTAGTCCAAAAACTACTTCTCATAATTCAAGTCCGAGTTTTATCAAAGAGTATAAACAAATAGAGAGACTACACTTCCCACGCCTCTCAGCAACAAAATACCGAACGAAAACATTTTTTTATACTAAAAAATGATTGCAAGATGTTGATATAAAATTGTTGCTTAAAAAACTCACTTTTATTTTGCTTATGTTTTGTTATTTTCTATTAAAAATTAATATATTTTAATTTTATCTTGCTGATTTTATCATTAATATTTGATACAACTAAAAATTTTATTAAATTATTATTTAAAAACATGATAAAAATTAATTTAAACTTTTAAATTTCTGCAACATGTTTTCATTTGCTCGGTGCGAGTTTACGAGCAAATAAAAGGAGAGCAGATTGAGCGGCACTGAGTAGTAGGGAAACCCACTGATTTTATGCTTTATTAATCTATTGATCGCTCTTTGTCAATCCCTATTTAACAATTATCTACTATAGTCTATAGTGGAGTATTGTCAAACCCATTAACACTAATTTACGAAAATCAAACATCCTTATTTCTTTGCATTCACGATGCTATTAAATAATACTTTTAAGTGTGAAAATGCATTAGTTTTTATTTCTTTCTGCATTTTTCATATTACCTCTAAAAATGTATCATGCAGTATATCTTTAAAGTTTGCTGAGAAAATTTTTTAAAGAAAATTTTCTATTAACTCCTTTTTTGTCTAATGTGTTAATGATATTGATGCTATAATATACTCCTGCTTAATTAATAATACCAACAACCTTTTTAAGGCAAATAACTACTCTTTGGTATATTGACCTAAGAAGAAAAACCTTTTGAAACTGGCTGGACTGTTCTCAGCAAAACAGCATCATCATAATATCGACAACAGACAATTGACAAATATTTGCTTTTGAAAAAGCAAATAGACAAACTTTATTTAACAAACAACATAAAAATAGTTGGTTATATTACAGGAATATAAGGTAAGGGCAATAAAAAGTATAGAGAAAATTCTTAAAATAGAATTGATGAAAAGTAAATAGTTTAGAAATTTCATTGAGAAAAATTTTACTATAGAAACATTAGAAAATATATAGAAAATTTTATTATAGACAAACTTTTGTGGTTTGATTTTAACGATTTATAATTTTTTTATGTTACGATTGGACTATACACTGACCGATGATGGCGGAAAGAGAAATGTAATTGTAGTTAAAAACAACAACTACTAGTTACTACGCCAACAACTGTGATGTAGTAGCTGTACATTTTTTTTTTGGGTGTTGTTTTCAAAGCTGTTTTTATTTAAGTTAATGTTGTTTCTGCTTGATTTTAACAACTTGGCGACCAATGTTTGATTTATGCCCCATTTTTTCTTTTATTTTTTATTTAAGCAAAGCTTGCTATGCTAAACTTGTTGTGATCGCACCTAGAGATATGTAGATTTCTAGGGATACCTAAAGGGTCCGCCAAATAACTTTTTTTTTTTTTTGAAAATGCTATAAAAAAACTACTGAATATTTTCTCAAATTTCTTTTTTTTATTTGAAAGTACAATCCTTCCGGTTAATAATGGAAAATAATTTCATTCAAATGGCTGCCTCGGCTGGCCATGCAGTAGCCTACGCGATCGGTCCAATTTTTAAGCACATTATCGATTGTGTACAGCTGTATTTCACCAATGGCTTTAGGAATATTGTCCTTTAAAGCGTCAATTGTCTCTGGCTTGTTGGCATAACACTTATCTTTGACGGCACCCCACAAATAATAGTCCAACGCAGCTCCGAGGTGTCCAAACGACATCAGCTCTGCGGCTGATAATGCGATCTTACGCAATTTTCGCACACATTCTGCAACATTACCATGATTTTCAAAGTAATGTCGCAATATTTCCCAGCGTTTTTCAAGCGTATACACAACCATATTCGTTCAGCGGAAGGATAAAACTAATTATATGTCAAATCAGACATGAGCTAAGTGTTACCATTCACGAAATAAGCCCTAGTTGAAAAAAAACGTTAGATGGCGGACCCTTTATAAATTGTAACCGGAGACTTAAAAGATTAAACCACACACAAAAAATAAAAACCTATTTCAATCACGAAAACTACCGATTCAATAACTTCAATTGCTGAAATTCCGCCAACAACGAAAATTGCTAATTCAATTAATTATTTTTCAATTAATTGAATTATTTTTCAATTATATAATAACTCATGTGATTAAAAAGTGATCAATATCGTATATCTTCCCAAATATCAAAAAAAAAATGTTGTTGCCATACCAACTGTTTTTTTTTTTATAAAAGTTTTGTTGGTATGGCTTGAATTTAATAACAATAAATTTCAATGGCATGGAATTCTCATTTAGCTAGCAGATTTATTTATATTTATGTAACAAGTTCACACGGAAATTAGTTTTTTTATTTCAATTGAAACGTAGAAAGTATGGGAAAAAAACTTTTTGGATTTTTTTTTTTGCAAAAATAGTCCTTCTTGTTTAAAACATAGGATTTTTTTAAAATAATTTTTAATTTATTTTTAGCATTTTTTTTTTGTTTTAAAAAATTGGTTACAATTTTATTAAACAAAATTTAACTTCAAAAATTACATTATCAGTTTTATGATAATGTTTTAGAATAAATTAATATTTACATTTAAACAACTGAAATTGAATCATTTAACTTCATGAAGCAATAAACCGAATGAGAATTAATAAAATCTAATTTAAATGGATTTAAAATATTTATTACTAATACATAAACATTTATAAAAAAACATACATAAATATTACAAAAACAACAATAATATATTTTGAGCGATGGTATAAAAAAATGTCAAGCAAGTTCCGAATTTGAGCAAATATTTAATTGATTCAATAAATTTTTAATTGACAGCTTTTAAAATTTTCAACAAATCGATTTAATTGAAAAAAAAGTAGGGAAATATTTTTTTCTGTGCAAAGTCAAAATGTGTTATTTTTTTCTCATTTTTGTTTTTAGATTTATAAGCTTTTAAAATTAAGTTTACAATCTATTAAAAAATAGTTATTATATTTTTTTTTTTTAATTAGGCTTTAAGACAAAATAAAAACTTTTACAAAAGCTTGACGAATTAACTTTATTACTATTGTTTTCCAAAAAGCTCCAAAAACAGCGTCAAACTAATTTTTAGACTTAGGCCCAAGTCTTCAAAAAGTTTCGTCAAAATATCTTCCGATGTGTAAGTTCGATAGTCAAAGGTTTACATTGTGTTTTGTGTGTATATATTCAATACATTTCGATGCGAAAAAATCCGCTTGAATTTCAATAAATTTTAAAATTATCAATATCAAAAATAAAACATTTTCAAGCCGCTTAAAAAAAAATTTTAATTAACTCTGTTTTTTCGTTTACATATTTTGTTATTTTTGCAACAAACAAAAATATTAAATTAAAATTATTATCAGACACAGCCAATTATAATGTGACCAAACAAAAAAAAAAAAAAAAACAGTATCAAAATAATGTCTACCAAAAATTAAATGCATCATCGCTATATGATGTCTGAAGTGCTTCCTTAAAAAAAATACAGCCATCCCTAGTCCCTAAATGATGAAAAATCTGTCCCTTTTTTCTGTATGTTTTGTTGATGATAAAACAACATCAACACCACTCATACTCTGGGTTAAAAACCAAAACTAATTGAGTTGTAGTTTTTTTGAAATTTCATGTTACCACAACATGAACTCCGCAAACAGATTCTGTTTCTTTTCAGGGGGTTTTATAAATAAAAAGGCATAATAATTTTGATACGCTTAATTTTTCTTTTTTCGTTTCCATTTGTTGAGTGTTATAAAGGAAGGAGTATTTAAAATATAAGAACCAGACAGTCAGAGTATCATAATGATTAGGGCTCGGAAGTTCATGTAAATACATTCATAAAAATACGAAATTATTGTCAAGACAACAAAAACTTTCGTATAATGAACAAAATTTCGTTTATTTTACGAACGTTTTCGTTATTTTGAAATTTTTTA
The DNA here is from genome assembly GCA_021234595.1 of Delia radicum. Classification (NCBI taxonomy): domain Eukaryota; kingdom Metazoa; phylum Arthropoda; class Insecta; order Diptera; family Anthomyiidae; genus Delia; species Delia radicum. The sequence continues at coordinate 231,807,926 of CM037854.1, forward strand.
AGTATTTTGACGCATGTTTTTGGAAATATCAAAAATTACATGGCATACACTCAAATTAAAAGCTTTATTATATTAATGACATTTTTCATCAATTTTCGTCCAATGTATTTATGAAACATTTCATAAAAACCAAAATCAATTTCATTATATTTATGAAATGTTTCACTTAATATATGAATCAAGTTATCTTTTAAAAAGTCGCCAGATAATGTGTATAAATTATTAGTGAAACCGGATCATTACTTTGTCTACAAATTGGTTTGAACAAAAAGTGAAAACAAAAAAGTAACATTTTTACAAAAAAAAACCTTAAATTTTGTAGAAAAAAAATATGCTTAATTGTTCAGAACTCTGAAAAATTGAATTATATTTAGATTCTTTTTAAATTATTGATGAAGGCTACACTTTTTTTTTGGAAATGGTCTGCTCCTATCAATTAGGGCACTAAAAAAGGCAAAAAATGCTCCCTACTCACTTTTTGTGCAGCTTCAATTTGTAAACAAAGTAATGATCCGATTTCTCTAATAATTTATACACATCATCTGGCGACTTTTTAAAAGATAACTTGATTCAAAAAAAGTTCACTTTTAAACATAAAAAAAGTTATGTGATAATCTGTGTTAGGATTTATTCAATCTCACTCCTTAATATTTAGTGAATGCTGATTTTAGCAGATTATTTTGTTATTTTCAATTAACTAAAATTTAGCTCAAATTTAACTAAATATTTGTAAATTCAACAGATTTATTTTTGCTATTTTTATATTACTAATATTTAGTAAAAACAAATCTGATAATTTTAGCAGTTACTTCTGCAAGCTCATTTTGAACGAATTTTTATTAGCTTTTTTCTATTTTTGCAGGTTTATTTCTATGAGTATACGTATTTTTATATATGTTACTATAAATTCATAGTTTAATATTTTTTATTGCATATTTTGCTATAAATGCATATATTTGCATATTTTGCATTAAATTGCATGTCCTTAAGAATATTTTTTTGATATTGATGTATTTTATAATTTTTTTTTTCTGTTTCAAATTTATAAATATTTTTTGATGCAGAAAAATACAATTACAATCAGTGCCCGGTATAATGAATACTCGGTATAACGAAAACGCGATACAACGAACGAACAAATTGTTTGCATTGGCTAATGTTTCTGAAAATTTATACTCGATATAACGAATATTTGGAAAAAATAAAAAAAAAATTAAAAAAATCGTAATAAGTAAATTGTTTTTTGTTGGTGAACCTTTTAATTTAAGTTTTAATAAAGTCAGCAATTTGAGAAATGTTAGCACCCGTATTCATAAAAAATCTAAATTCAGATTTCAAATTCATTTTAATTAAAACATATTTAAAGCCATAAAACTGTATTCATAAACGAATATTATCTTTTACACAATGTTTAAAACATGTATTTTAAGCTAATATTCGTTTATGAATATAGCTTTAAGCTTTAAGTCTTAACTAAAATGTATTTGAGAACTGAATTTAGATTTTTTTTTGAATACGGGCGTACATGTGCAGTAGGGTTATAATTTTGTTTCTGCTACATTTTTACCTATCACCACGCGATGGCCAATCCTTTATTAATAATGAAATTTATCGAGTAATTTCGAAACAAAAACCTCCGGCATTATGTGCATTTTCTAAAAAATATTTTTTTCACGTTTTTACCATTAAAATTGCATTAGTGAACAACAATTACGCACAACATATTTTAAATTACTTTATACATAATGTGCTCGTTGTTTTGCGAATTTTGATTCCTATATCGCAAAACAATGCTTTTCGTGTTTAATCAAAATGAGTGAAACTCGTGAAATTTAAAAACGTTACGTCCTTTAAGATCGTTAGGCATCGTTATGGTCTAACTACTTTACAATTTTCGCGAAATACAAATCTTTAGCTCAATTAAAAAAAAAAAAGAAAATGTGTGGAACTTCAAAAAGGTTTATGCGGAAACTTTTTTGAAAAACGCAAAAAATAATAAAATTGCGTTTCATATATTTTGTATGGACTATTTTAGGCTAGGATAGAAAAAATTTGATAATTGCAACAAAAAATCAAAATGTGCAGTAAATTTAGTACAAACAGTAAATTTAGTACAAACAGTTGATGCGATATAACCAATATTTCGATAAAACGAATGGTCCGGACAATATATAATTCGTTATACCGGGGCTTTGAGTGTATTAACTTCTTGACGGCGATTAACTTTAATTTTCAAATTTTCAACTACTTTTTAAGACAAACGTTTCTTAAATTGTGTAGAAAACTTTGAAAAAAATAAATAACAAATGCATATTTTACGATTTCTAATGCATATTTTATGTTCCTAAAACCTTAACTTCCGACTCCTAATAATGATGTTTACTTTCCTTCGCCTATATCAAGTATTAATGTTGGTCTGTCTGTCCGTCCGTCCGTCAGTCCATTTGTCTGTCTGTGGGTGTTGTCGTCCGTTCTAAAACACTTCTCGCATTTTGTTTGGATTTTTTTATAGTTTCAGTTCAGGTTTTTGTGTGGTTATTTGTATCATAATGTGTCTGTTCTTTTTATGCTTAATTTGGCAGCCTGTCAAAATGATATAAAGATCATTGAAGTTTTTTTTTTCTTCTTAAAATATGATCTATACTACATTCAAGTTTTACATCCCTCTTAAAGGATTATTTTCAATATATATGAGAAAGAGATCTTTACCGCCATAGAGGATGCTACTGAAATTTAAGCTAATGAAATGGAAGACTTAAAAGTATTGAAATGAATTGAAAGTTATACACGCAGAGAAACAATATGATTGAACATGATTACGGACACGAAATTATCATATTATGATCCTAATTATTATATATATGATTTTGGCTGATCATATTATGATAACTGATGACGATTTAATCGACATTTACAATTATAATATGATTGCTACTATCATATTATGATTGTCAGGCATTGCAATCTTAATAGATGGTCTTAAACTATCATAATATAATCCTATTTTCTCTGCGTGTAGAGAAGGGATGGCTGCCCGAGAAAAATATTTCAGTTTTTTTATGATCAAATATAAAGGGAAAAATAATAGAATTTAAAGCTGTAATTACTGATTTTGATTTCGTTTAAGTATACTAATATAACTCTTGACATTTGTTTGCCATATCTTCCCCTTTTAAGATAAAATCTAAACCATATTTCTTTATTAATTTCTAAGTTATGGTTCATTTTGTTATAATAACACAATTAAATTTTTCCCTTGATTGTGCTTTGGGATTCCTTCCCTTTTAATTTCTTTAATTATCCACACTTTTACTCCTTTTAAAGCTTCCTTAATAAAAATATCCCCTCCTCATCTCTCCTATTTCTTCTAAGAATTTTAGATAAAACTTTCTTAATCCCAGATTATGTTCTTTGGCATTCCTTCCCCTTTTTCCTGAGCAGTTTCTTAGCAGTCATTAATCAAATTTATACGTAAATTTTTGAAAACATAAATTTCTTTTACATTTTATCACATGGTTTTTTTTTCTTGCCACATCCCATTATTGTTGATTAATTTCCTTGTTTCTTTAAAATAAACATCTTACAAAACAATAGCCACTTAACCCTACATTAGCCTTGCCAACACCTTAAGACCATGTTTGTTTGGGCCACATCAATGTTAAACTTTTAACATTAATAATTCAATTCAATTTATTTACTCAAAAGAGTGCGATAAGCTTTAAATGGTCAAAATAAATAATAAATAAAAAAAAAACAAGAAATATGTTGGATGAAGGCGAAATTGAAATACCGTACACCTAAAAATTATGTCAGACGACAATCAAAATATCTAGCAAACAAGAGCTGCTTAGGGGTTGCTCACCATCGTTGCTCATAAATAACAAATACACATTTATAATTGATTTCACAACAAAGAGAGAAAAATTAATATTTTCATGGTTATCAAACCAATCATCAGTCGTTTTGTATAGTGCTTTCTGATTATTTAATTTTTTTAAATCTAAGAGTTTTGTTATCATTATCTCATTTAGTTCCAGATATTTAAGTAATAATTTTCCTGCTTTTCTTCCTTACAGCTTCTAAAGTAATTCTGTCGTAATTGTGCAGTACCCAGTGGGCATTCATATAGGAATACTGATTGTTTTAAAGCAAATTTAAGGTTCAAATCCACTTAATATGTTATTTTTTTTTTTTACAATCCACTGAGGTCTCCAATTTAGTCCGATCGAGTTTCCATTTTCTCTCGCTAATAAAAGAAGAAGAAGCGCAATTGAAAGATCACTTCTGATTAAGCTGGAACTTACCATCCATCCACAATTTGTTTACCTCTGCAAAAAGCTAAATTCTTCCAACGCTCAGATTTAATCCGTCATATTGATCACACCTCTGCCTCTCTTTAACTGACATGCCAACGACCCAGTTAACTCCCAAGAAAGCTGTTCAACATATCCAAAATTTAGCGCAATTACAGTTCTCATTTGGAAGTTTTTATTTTAATTCAGTGCCCCTCGATTGTGTCTTTGAATATATTATAGCCTGGCCACTAGCCTGCAGATATTTCCCAGTTTTCTTATATTTCGGTTTAGTCGTTCGTAGTTAATATTCCAACTTTAAAAGGACGTACGAAGTTTTTGATCAGTGATATTAAGTCCGTATCTTGGCAGAGTTGTATACCGCTACTTTTAATTTGTTATCACAGTGACTTTAGATTCTAAAAAGCTTCTCTATATAGGGCCTTTTAAAGTCCAAATCGTGAATATTTTTAAATTCTAAAAAGTATATTGATGGGGCCAGTTATTGTATCAAAATAGTTTCCTTATCATCAATAGTTTCAAAATAAAATTGCTTATAGGGTAGGTCTCCTGTAACGAACCCACAGATCGTAATAAAACCGTTCTTTTGCAACAGCCCCTCAAAGTCGTAATATTGAGCCCTATTTCTTGCGATAGCCGGAACACAGCATAAAAATGGTGCTTTAATCGAAGATCTTGATTACTTTATTTATTCTTTTTAGCTCAAAATTATTTTGGGACATTCTCGACCTAAACTTTCACCCTAATCGCAAAGTTTTGATGGAAGAGCTAATCTAACCTTAGGATGCTTCCGAAAAAATCACCGAACTAGTCAATGAACCAAAAAATAACGAAAGAAGCCAAAATTATAACGGAAGTCCCTCGAGTTTGTGATACTGTTTTTTTTTTTTGCTTGGTGCCTGAATCGCAATACCCTCCCGCATACCCTTTCGTAGCAGCAGTCCTATTTTAAATCAAAACAGAACCCTAAACTTATCCTTTGCATATCGGCAAAAATTAGCAAAGGGCGAAGCATATACTATACAATTACACTGTGGAACAAATTCAGGTTAGCAAAAGTTAGGTGGATTCTGAGAGTGAGGGGTGAAAATAGAGGCTAAATTAGAAGACCCGTATGGCGGCGTTTGTTTATGTTAGTTCGAATTGTTTTTTAATCGACCTTCGAACTTTGCAGTCAAATGCCGATTTTCAGGATATTGTTTATATGGTTTTTTTGGCTATAACTCGTCGAATAATTGATATTTTTTTAACCTGTAAAAGCCAAATTATTGCTAGAGACCTGTCCAACAATTAAAATTTTTTTAAAAAAATTGAAGAATTTTTTTGTGGTGCTTATGAAGCAATATGTTGGAAAAAAATTTTTTTCATGCTTTTTTAAAATATTTTCCACAAAACTAAGTCTAAATCAATTTTTTAAAAAATTTAATTGTTACCCAGGTCTCTAGCAATTTGGCTTTTACAGATTGAAAAAATATCAATTAGTCGACGAGTTATAGCCAAAAAACCATATAACAATATCCTGAAAATCGGAATTTGACTGCAAAGGTCAATTAAAAAACAATTCGAACTAACATAAACAAACGCCGCGATACGGGTCTTCTAATTTAGCCTCTATTTTCACCCCTCACTCTCAGAATCGACCTAACTTTTGCTTACCTGAATTTGTTCCACAGTGTTATTATACAGGTAATTGTGACTCACCCTGTTCTAAGTATAGTAGAATTTTTCGATGTGCGAAATTCTCGCATTGTTATAAAACACTGATTGTGGATTTCTTCGATTTCAAATACTGCCTTAAGCATGAACATCTTATGGATCCAAATTTTAGTCTATCGTGGAAATTTTTTACATTTCGAGCAGAACTAGGAAAGACCTACTTTGATCTAAGATCATTTTATTGTTACCAACCGTATATTAAATCCATACCATTGTATTTGAAATCGTGCTGTAGGATATTGAAACTACAAAACAGTAAAATGCTTTCATCACATTATAAACATATAATCCAAAACTCCCAAACATTCATATGCAACAATATTGGTGCATAATTAATCAGCAACATAACAACAAAAACAACAGCAACAACCAACAATATTAAACATGTACAGCTAAAGTAATCCGTGCATGCAATTGCATATAGGAAAGGGGTTCCCAAGCGGTGGATTAAAGTTCCCAAACGTAACATTTCCAAACTTATTTTATACTAGAGCAAGTACCTCTTTAGTGGTATGTTTAAATGTTAAAAAGAGGAGTCACAAATTACCATAATTCTTACATTTTTTGGGTTTTTAATGTTTTATCCAAAAATATATATAGAATTTGCGTATCAAGTGAAAGCTACTTTGAAGATCTATCCAATACAGACGTGGTTTCAATTTTTACCGCTTAAATATCAATTTATTTCAATTTAGCATATGCAAATTTCGTCCAAATGTGAGGGAATCCGTAAGGATACACACAGCAAAATAAAGTGCTAACCGAATTAAAAACTATATTTTGGTGGCTACAACCATATTCAAATGTGATATCTGAATATGTTGGCTGTTGCAACTAAAATGAGTTGTGGTAACCGAATTTTGCAGCGACACCCAATATTCAGTTTTACAAACCGATTTTCTGTAGTAGTAACCGAAATTTAGTTGGTAAATGGTGTATATTAAGTACTTTCAAGAATATCTGAATTTTTTAATATAAAACTTAGAAATTGTTTCTATAAATTCAAATCAGTTTTTTTATAATGCATATTCTGAGATGCAAAGAATTTAAATTTTTTTTTTTAAATACCGCATTTCTTTATTCCCCCTTGAAAAAAGTTTGTGAAAACTTCCATTAAAGTAGTCTCCTACTTAATAGTAAGCAGGGGTGTTGTTAATACCATTTTACGCTTACTTTAAATTGTTCCTACGTTTTTTTCTTACGAACAGTTCGTATTCTTGTACAATAGGGTGTCCCGTTAGAAACATTTTTTAAGTAATAGCACTCAAACGAAGAGTATTAAAGAGCTGAATACGGAAAAAATAAAGAAAACAATTCTGGAGGGTACTTTTCGGTTCATATTATGTTAAAATTATTTATAATTTTTTTTTTAGAATACTTTTGGTCCACCACTGCATTTTTTTGTTTTCAGCAAGTGTACTATATTTTTTTTTTTTTGTTCTTATAAAAACACTTGTATGACACTTAAATATCAACATTTAATTTGAAAATTTTTTAAAGATTTTTTTAATCCGCTATTCGCGAAATAATTAAAAAAATTTTACATTTTAAAAAATATGGCTTACAATTTTTGCAATGCAAAGCTTGTTTACAGAAAACGTATTTAAAACAAAAATCGTAAAGCTATTTCGCACATAAATTTTTTTAGTTTGAGATATTCAGTGAATATGTATAATGTATAAGGTTTATTAAAAAAAAAAAAATTTAAAAAATACTTTTGCCTTAATCAACTTTGAATTCCAAAAATTAAGCCCAATTTTTCTCTTGATTCGCGATTTGCATATTCAAAAATTATGCTAAACAATTTTAAATTATTTTTCTTGTGATGTTGAAATAAGTAAAGCGTTTTTATTGACAATTTACACAAAAATATATATAATTAGTACACTCACAAGAACTTTTCCATATTTTTTTTTATTTTATTTTATTAATTAATAATTATATAATTACAAATTATATACTATTACCCTAACCGAGCACTAGCTACTATGGCCTTCGGCGCGTTGTAGCGAAAACAGACCAGTGCCTCTGGTGGGAATCGAACCCACGACCCCCGCACTGATAAGCCAGCACACTACCAACTAGCCTACCGGGGCGCACACTTTTCCATAAAAAATCAGCAGTTATTTAAAAATTTAATCGGCAAAGTTGTTTCAATGGAATATACAGTTAAATTATCCAAGAAATATATTTTTTAACTTTCTGTCTGTTATTCAATAAACAAAATAAACAGAAAAAACGTACTTTCGGTAGTAGTTAAAATATTCAGGTAAAATTTTCTATTTAAAAAAAAAGTTGTTATATTATATTGACTATTGAAATAAAGGAAAACAATCTATTGTTTTTATGGATTTTCTCAATTAATTTTTCAACAGTTGAAAATAAACTTAAAAATACAATTGTTTTAAACGAAAAGTAAGTAGTCATGTTTTTAATTGATGTGCAGTTAATTTAATGTGTTTATTTAGTTGTCGTTACGGAAAACCTATTGTGTGTGTATGTACTTGCTCAAAACTAAAAAATGTTATGATGGACCAAAAGTATTCTTAAAAAAAATATGAATATTTTTCCCATAATAAGCTCTACACTCAAAAAAAAAAGTTTGTAAAGTCAGCAAAAAATTTTGCTGAGTCAGCAAAATTTTAGTCAGGAGGGTGCTTGCAAAAAAATTGCTAATGTCAGCAAAATATTTTGCTGAAAATCAGCGAGCTGATTTTTAGCAACAAAATTAGTAGATTCAGCAAAAGTTTTGCTAACACTTAGTGGATTAGAAATAAAAATGCCTTGCTAAAAATTAATAAATTTTTTGCTGAATTTTAGTAGACTGAAAAAAACGCAAAAAATTTGTAGAAAAATTGTAATTTAGTTAATTTATTTGCTGAAAATCATAAAACATATTTTTGTGATTCTTTTAAAAATAATTTACAATAATTACGATATATAAAAATTTTCATTTTCCCACATTGACGACATGAATTAATTTAATATCTGAAAATATAAAGAAATAAATATATATAGCATAACAAAAATTTTCTTTCAACTACTTACATTAATGGTTGTCTAAATGATGCTTTCTTGTAAAGGACGCAACTGCCGAAGATAATTATAGAAACGAAACGAAAAAATAAACAAAAACAAACGAAACGAAAAAAACAACCCTTTTTGCAATAAGAAAAAGGAACCATAAAAATCTACCTAAGATGTGTGTCTTTGTCTTTCGCTTTACTCTGTCTACATGTCTGTATACATATGTTTTTTTGCAATTTGACCACACTAGATTATAATCTATAAACATTTAGTTTAGAAATACATATTAAATTTAAATATTTTATTTTGTCTTTTATTTATTTAAAAGACAATTATTTTCACAAGCCGGTGACAACGCAAAATTTAAGTTGTTTTAATCCTCAATTTTGTTTTATGTATGAAAAACAGATACAAAAGTCTTCCATGGTTGATTTTTTATATGTCTTATTAGAGTTGTACTTTTTAGTATCATTTTCTTTTTCTCTACTACATCTTGACATGCCGCGACATCTGCTTCATTCTGCGTATATCTTTCAATCTGGTTGCCGTCCACACTATTAATGTGCTTATCAGCACAATTTTTTTTAGCAAAATTAATTAGTAAAACATGAGTATATTAGTAAAACATTAGTATAAAACAGTTAAATGCTGAATAAGTATAACAAAAATTTTAGCTGAAAACACGATTTTAGCAAAAAAATTTGCTAAAAAATAGTATACCTGATTTACAAGACGTTTTACTAACTTTTGTACTAACTTATTTTTTGAGTGTACATAACGAAACTTTTGATCGATTTCCGACAAAAAATAAGACAACTTTTTTTTTGCAAAAATGTTGAAATCTTAAATCTAGTGTCGGGACCCAAAAGTACCCGCCAAAAACATTTTGTTATTTTTTCCGTATTCAGCTCTCTATTACTTAAGCCAATTCGCAAAAACGCCATTTGTCGGGGCACCCTATTGTACAACTATCAACAATTTATTTTGCAGTTAATTGCAATGGAGCATTGACGATAAAGCGCAAGAAAACCGCTAATGTGGCTTGTCTACATGTGGCAACATGTGTGTAGATTGTGATTTTTATTATTGAGCCTTTGAACATGTTTCTATGAAAAATGGAAAAAAATAACAAATTTAGTTTTTCCTCAATGATAATAAATGGAAAAATGTGTTTTTGCGCAGAAGGCCTAAAGAAAAATGTTTTGGTAAGGAGGAGTTAAGAACAACAATAATTTGTGTAATTGCATAAAAAGCAATAGAATAAAATGTTTCTATTTAATGGCTTTTTAAATAACTAAAATTTACATAAATTGTAGATATTAGAATGTTGGTAGTTATAATGGGAATAAAATGTAAGTTAAACATTATGGGAAGAATATATAGTGGCATAACTAAACTAAAGATCACTTTACTACATTTCCAATGATAAGAATACACTCCAAACAGTTCTGAAGGAAACAATCACGACTTTACCCATCCTGGGTCAAAACCCACGATCCACTTAATACATTTTTCTAGATAGTACGTCTGTGATTTGCTGATAAGTTATGATCGCTTAAGACCTCCTGTCTCAAAAGAAGCAACCAAAATTTACAATACATTTCGCGGTTGCTTTAATTTTTTTTTTTTAATTTTAGCCATAAATAAATTTTGGTGATTCTTTGTAAATTTTCAAATTTTATTTTACAAATTTTTGGCTATTTTTTTTAATTTTAAAGATTTTTCAAACTTTAAAATATTCTTCAAAGTTTGGCGATTTTGTTTCCAATTTTAGCCAATTTTTTGTGATTTTTTATAATTTAGTAGATTTTTTATTTAATTTTCGAATTTAATTTTTTCAATTTTAAGTCAATTTTAAAGATTTTAAAGATTTTTAAATTTTAACGATTTTTTTTCCAACTTTGGCGATTTATTTTTTTAATTTTGGCAATTTTTTGGAATCTTGACGATTTTTTAAAAAATTTTGTGTTTTGTAAATTTTGGTATTTAAGTTTAACAATGTTAGCCGTTTTGACGATTTAATTTTTTTTTTCATTTTGTCAATTATTTTAATTCTGGCGATTTTTTTTAAATTTTGGTGACTTTTGTAATTTTGATTTTGACGATTTTTTTACAATTGTTGGCTTTTTTTTATAACTAGATTATTTAAATTTTTTTAAATGTTTTTTCTTTCAATATTGGATTTATTTTTTAATTTTTTTGTGATTTTTTTATATTGTGAATTTTTTTAATTTTTCATAGTTTTCCCCATTTTTGACGTTTTGTTTGCAATTTTAATTAAAGTTTTAATAGTATCTATTAGACATTTGTTTGAAATTAAAAACAATGATAGAGATGACTAAAAACTTAATTAAAACTAGATCAATTAAAGTTACAAAATATTTTAATTGATGCTACAATTTCCTTAACAGGACCGAATTAAATTAAACTTTTATTTTAATCAACCAAAAACTCGATTTTCACAGCAGGTATTGTCCCGTCGAAGATAGATTAAATTAAGAGCAAAATTTATTAATGAAATCTTTGGCTCAAAATAGGAGTCACAAATCAGTGGTCCCTCATAGCGACTACCTCCTATTTGTGCCTTCGACATAGAGAAAATGTTTGAAATGCAAAATTTGGGATATTTCAGAATTTTACAAATTATTATAAACCAATTTTTGGCACCCAATATGGGACGAAAATCATTCACGCGAAGAGTAAGTGTCTGTAATGTTTGATTCAGATTTGAGAAATAGTCCTAAAATGACGGTTATTATTATAAAATACATAATTGACGCCCAAGATAAAGCGCATTTCATGGTTACATAAAAAAAAAAAAATCATCAAACGTCTTGTATGTTGCCTTATGGAGTTAAATGTTAATTCACCTATTTAACCTTTTCGACATGGTTGGTACATACATCCCAAAAAATTCAAGTGTTTTTCATCATATCATATATAGAAAACTTTTTATAATAAATCCATAAAATAAATAAACTTTTATTTGTGAGTGTCTTTAATTATGAGTACTGCTGGGACATTATATCTTAAATATCAAGTCAGATCCATCGATTAAGATTAAATACCACAGCGGCTCTAGTGGCGAAAACTGAAATTCTGACTCGGTACAAATGTCCACCTAGTGCCAATATTGTATATCCAATAGTTTGTTTTTTTTTTTGTCGGTTAGTAAGGGTTAAACTACGGTTTTTTGTAATATTTGTTTTATTTAATGACGAAAAATTCACATCCCTTCAAAATTAAAGCACCATACAAGAGGCCTGATGATTGTTTTAGTAATCATGAATATGCATTAGCGTTAAACATTGACTATATGAAGTTTTTTGTTTTTAGTTTTTCTCAATTTGCTATTAAATTAATTATTAATTTCAATTTGGAATTCACACTAATATGACAAAATTGTAAAATAACTGACCTGTTTTGTAGGATTAAGGCCCAGTTACTGAATGTCCAGTTAAAATTTAACAAACAGTTACATTGAAAATTGTTATGGGGAATAACAACAAATGTGTCAGTTAAAGTCCCAGTTAGTAGCTAACGGAACATTCAATAATCGGGCCTAAGTGCTATAGTCAAAACTGTGCTATAGTCAAACTCAACTTATATTTAAAACTTCATAAATTAAATTATTTCTATACAAAAAAAATTGTAAATTTCAAAATTGTTTAATAGATTTCTTTGAACCTAATATTTTTTGCAATCTTATTAGTTTTTGTACCATAATCTTAAATCTCTTAATCATAAATCTATCCTTAAGTTAATAATCGTGAGACATTTACCACAATTGAGTTTATCTCAATATCAATAATCTTAAAATGTCTTTAAAAATGTTGCTACCAATTAAATATAATTTTTCATCGATAAAAACCAAACGTTAACAACTTTTTATTGATATTTCTATCAGAAAATGATGACAATGTTGTAGTGTCTTTTAGCCAATTTCGTGTTAGATATAATAAACCCAGCAACAAGTGCTAACAAAAGTTTACTACCAAAAAAATGTTATATATAAAGATATTTCTCATTTAAAGCTACTTATAACGATCATATCATCAAGGTAATACCACGATTGACCACCGGGAGAAACACTGAACCATTACAAATATTTTTAAAATTTTTTCTAAAAATTAGGTATCAATTGAAAGCTAGCTTGATGTACTTTCTAGCAATGTTTTAACGACTTAAGTGCTAACAAAAGTTTAATACCAAAAAACCTTTTATATAAAGATATTTCTCAGTTAAAGCTACTTATAAGGACCATATACTCAAGGTAATACCACGATTGACCACAGAGAGACACACTGAACCTTTATAAAGATTTTTAAGAATTTTCCTAAAAATTAGGTATCAATTGAAAGGTAGCTCGATGCACTTTCTAGGAATGTTTTAACAACTTAAAGTTTAATAAAATAATTAAAATATAAAACGGTTGCTTTTTTTTAACATTTTTTCAAAATTTTTTTAAATATTGGGTATCAAATAAAAGGTAACGATAGTATTTTCTGACGATATATTAATAACTTGAAGTTTCATGAAGGTATTCAGAAAAATCATAAAAAATCTCAGACGGTTGTTTTTCCCCCAAAGAAAAGTAGACTTTATTTACAGGAGACCTTCCTTCCTTTGGTTTTAGGTATATATGACTACATTTTTAATAATAAAAAATTTCAATGAGCACAGATTTTAAATCCCCAATTTAAACTCAAGCTGAGTTTGTGTGCTAAAATAAATATAATCAAATTGGTAAAATCTATTGGCAAAGTAAACACTACTAAGAAATTAGAAGCTCAATGGAGCTTAGGATTATAAAAAACTAATTAAGGGGTTTACTAGCATTGATTTTTTTTTTTTTTATTAAATTTATTTTAATATTTCAATAGTTTGAACTTTTTTCTATATGCTATGAAAATTTTGGAGAAATTAGCGCAGAAATAAAAAAGTTACAGCTTGTTAAATAAAATCCTTGCCATATATTTTACATGAGCAATATTTACTTTAAATGCTTTTTTCTTAAAACAAGATATTGAAAATCGGGTGCCACTGTGCAGGTTTAACGGGTGCATCGATTTCCAAACAATTTTTTCTTTTGTTTATTAGAGGACAAAAATTAAGTCCCTAACGTAGACATTATTAAATTTTTCTCTAGTAATTTTTTTAAAAATAAAAACAACGACTTTTTTGGTTGTTTTTTTTTTAATTTTTGACTTTACCCTCGTACCATTTTAATGCAAATTAAAAATTTAAAAATCCGGCTATGTTAGGGTCTAAATAATTTATTTGTGTGTGAAACAAAATAAAATTTTTGTTCTCATATAAGTACCCAAGCAAATGACTTTGCTTTAAAAATGGGTCTATAATGAAATGGTTACTAGGGTTGCCATGGTAGTCCGAATTCTACTTTTTTGAAATAATATTTAATATTGTGTTTTTCTATCACAAAAAGAAGCTTTTGAATAAACCATTTATTTTTTTTTATATATATTGTGCGCCCCGGTAGGCTAGTTGGTAGCGTGCTGGCTTATTAGTGCGGGGGTCGTGGGTTCGATTTCCACCAGAGGCACTGGTCTGTTTTCGCTACAACACGCCGAAGGCCATAGTAGCTAGTGCTTGGTTAGGGTACTAGTATATAATTTGTAATTATATGATTATTAATTAATAAAAAAAAAAAAATTATAATTGCTTATATATTGTCGTTTTTATTGATTTCTAAATCTGGTAAACCCCTTAACTAAGTTGTGGAAATCAAGATATTTTTTTTATCTCTAACATGAATTTTTCTGATTTTATAAATGTAAATAAAATTTTTTATTTTATCAATAATAGTAGAGGATTTATAACATAAAATTTTTTCATCTTTTCATTAGTTTCTTAATCCTCAAACCGGCCTAAGCGTTTTTGCAATAAAATTTATACCACGAAAAACAAACAAATTTTTTTGCTGCCTACTTGGGTGATTGAGTCGATTTTTCAAACCCGGTTTCAACCCGTTTTTTTAAAGAGTTTAACTTTGAATATCGAATAAACCGGTTTTTCGTTGTCGAATAACCGGTTTTTCCTTCGCTATTCTTTTTTTAGCTTCAATATATTAGAAAACTTAAATTAACTAAATTTATTGTTAAAAACGGAATATTCTGAAAAACTTTCTTAAAATCCAGTTTTTTTGCAAGAGAGCTCAATTTTTACTTGAAAATTACTCATATAAACTTTAAAAACTTTTATAACCTCAAAAATTATTTTTTTATAGTAATTAAATGTGCTAAAATCCCAAAACTTATTTAACAAATTGTGAAAAGCAATCTGATGTAGGCGTGTCCCTATCCGGATTTCATTCCTGCCTAAGGAAATCTTCAGGGGACTTTGTTATTAGAATTTCTAGAGATATTTGTTATGTTAAATCACAAACTCAATGAGAATTTCTTGTCCTCGTCTAGGAGCGAGATTCAAAAAAAATTATTATTTTTCTGTGACATTTTATTATTTTTCTGTGACATTTTTGAGTTGCTAAAATGTTATTAATCTGTCATTATATATTTGGCTAATTAAAAAAAAACAAAGAAAAAAATATATAAATTTTTTTGTTAAAAAAAAGCAGCACATCTTTTCTACAAGGTGGCGCAAAAATAACCTTCCGATGTTTTTTGGCTGTAATTTAAAAAAAAAATGAAAAACTTTGATTCTTCTTGTGGATTATTTTTATTTGGTATTTTAATTTTTTTTACATCAAGTCGAGAATATGATGTCATGTAAATGGCCGCCGCCACAGTTGGTTGTCATTTGAGACCTTTTTATGGCATTCTCCATCACTTTGTCCAAAACTTCCGGCGATAGGTCCTCACATTCTTGACGGATATTGTCTTTAAGAGCTGCAAGAGTCTGAGGCTTGTTGACATAAACCCGCGACTTCAGAAAGCCCCACAAAAAGAAGTCTGGAGCGGTCAAATCAGGCGATCTTGCTGGCCAGTGCAAATCGCCAAAACGGGAGATTAGGCGCCCGGGAAATGCATCCTTCGGCATATCGGTTGTTGCACTTGCAGTGTGTGCCGTTGCACCGTCCTGTTGGAACCACATGTTTTCCAATCCCAATTCATCAAGTTGAGGCAAAAAGAACTCGTTGATCGTTGCTCTGTAGCGCTCACCATTCACAGTAACCGTTTGGCCCGCGACGTCTTCGAAGAAAAAAGGTCCGATGACTCCTCCAGCGAAAACAGCACACCATACAGTGACTTTGAGCGGGTCTAATGGCTCTTCGTGGGTTACACGCGGATTTTCAGTGCCCCAGAAGCGTAAATTTTGCTTATTTATGTACCCGCTAAGATGAAAATGGGCCTCATCACTCATGATTATTTTTGATGAAAAATCATCTTCCGCTAGGTGGTGATTAAGAATGGCTTGAGCGTATGTTACACGCGATTGGCGGTCAGCAGCTAACAGCTGATGCATCGTCTGGGCTTTGTAGGGAAACATCTTCAAATCTTGTACCAAAATTCGCTGTAAAGACCGTCGACTGATACCCATTTGCGTGGCACGTCGTCTGGTCGATGTCGACGGCGCTTCCATGACATCCTCGGCTACAGCAGCAATATTCTCTGCAGAACGGCTACTCCGGGGTCTGCCACGCCTGGCAGCATCTCGTGTTGTGCCAGTCTCTTCGAGGCGAGCGGCTAAACGTCGCAGTGTTTTACCAGTAGGCGTTGGACGGCCAATATTCCGCGTTCTGAAGCAGTGTAGCGTAACATTGTTTATTAACGTGTATTTCGCATGTGTTTACTACACAAATGTCAAAACAGAACTGACGTTAGGGGCCAATCGCAAAATTTCTAGCATTTTCTGATAGGAGGATTACTTTTGCGCCACCTTGTATTTTAAAAATCCGTCCATACGGTTTTAAGTTAAGACAATGTCCTTTCCAGTTGGAATCCTGTATGCCCTTGAACTAAAATAAGAGATTTTTTAAAAGTTTAAACTTCAATCTTACATTGTGTTTACTATCAACGGTTTCTAGTTAAAATAAATATGTTTTTAAGATTTTTTAAAATTGTGTGCTTTTCAAAATATTTAAAATTGTGTGCTTTTCAAAATATTTATAATTTTTTAATTTTACGAAATTTTAACTTTAACACTTTCTTACTTCCAAACCGTGCACTGGACACAAAAAATTACTTTACAAAATATTTAGATAATTTTGTTTTTTATCGAAATAGCTGAATTTATTATTTTAAAACACTCATTAGGCGCATTTATGGCATATTTAAAATACCCCGCCTAAAGGCGGGCTTGCCTTTTAGAGGGTTAAGATTAACAATTGTATGCTGGTTGGATATAAGCTACAATTAAAGCGTCAGGCGACAATAATAAGTGATCGGTATAATTTTTGACGTTTAAATACATATATAACTTATTTTATAATTAAATTCAGAAATTATACATTTTTCTCACAAATAACCAAAAATAATTATACAGGGTACTAACAGATAATAACAGGTAATAACTCAAATACTTTAATTTTTTTTTTTTTTTGTTTTTAATGAATTTTATAATTTTTTTAATATTTTCAAATAATTACATTTTTATTTTTTATTATTTTTTTTATTATTATTTTCCAATTATTTTTTTTTTATTTTTTATTATTTTTTTTTTTATTATTATTTTCCAATTATTTTTTTTTTTCTTTTTTTTATTTTTTAGTAATTTTAAATAAAAACCCGATAAAAATCGATTTTTTTAATTTTTTTTTTTGTTTCTTAATTTTTTTTAATTATAATGGATTTTAATGTAAACACAATGTCGCAGGCAACCTACAAGTTTAAAAAAAATCTATTATAATAAAGCCTTTCGCTTTTATTGTGTCTATTTTATAAAAGCCATTTATTTAACTTTTCGTATTAAAATTTGTGATTTATGCATATTTTTTGTCTAGAAATTATACATTTTATTAATATTTACTTTATTGGCTTAAAATTACATGGCTAAAGAGTACGTTTCTACGAAACATAATAAAACTTTTCTGCATGCGATGCCTACATATGGAAAATTATGTTATATACTTTCTTTAAAATTGGTGGATTTAGTTTGTTTACTTGAATCTTGGGAGTTTTTTTTCGGTTTTATGGTATTATGTGGAGAGTTTTATACAATACGTGCAACATACAATAAAAAGTCATTTGCCATGTGGCAGGTCTTAATTTGAATGTGAATTTATGCTTATGTTTACAGATTTATAACATAGTTTGTGGTCTGTTGCTTATTTCACTATGTTAAAGGAAGCTATAGCACAAAAACGGAATTATGGCATGAGCTTGAGATGAGATATAAAGAGATAACCTAATTTTTTTAGAGATTAGAAAACGTTGGATTTTTATGATTTTTGTATACCATTTAAATTTTATGGAAGAGAATATGATAGAAATGGGGGTTAGTTGACACATTTTAGACGCCTTGTGGCGTGTTAGATGGGGTGTCTAAAAATTGTTATTCAAATAAATTTAAAGTAACTGAAAGTTCTGCTTAGGCAACAGTCTGAGCTAATGTCACTTGTGTATATTGGCTGGCTAAAAGCAAATTTATATTTTTTGCGTGTGTATTTAAATACAAAAGCAAAAAAATAAAACCAAAAACAAAAAGAAAATAAAGAAC
Organism: Delia radicum; assembly: GCA_021234595.1. Taxonomy (NCBI): domain Eukaryota; kingdom Metazoa; phylum Arthropoda; class Insecta; order Diptera; family Anthomyiidae; genus Delia; species Delia radicum. The sequence goes on from CM037854.1 coordinate 231,826,618, forward strand.
AAAAGTGGAAAAGTGGAAAAGAAACACTACAAAAACAAAATATATTTGTCCGTAAACTCTATTTCCTAAACGGTGCACTTTAAAAACTTGGAAACAATTTTTTAAATAGTTTTTAGCGTAGAATCGAATGTTGAGTTTAAATTTCATATAAATATATCTCTTTTTTCCTCGGTAGGAAAAGGGACCCTAAATCAGCGTTTTTGGCCGCAGCGCGCCTGTGGAAGGAATTTTGAATTAAAAAAAAAAAACGTAATTTCTTATTAATTATATACCAAAAACAAAAAAATATTATACTTTTTTAAAGAACTCTAATAAAAATATATAATTAAAAAATGCCGAAAATACAAAACCTAAAAAACGGAGAAATGAAAAATCTAAGTTACAAGAAGTGCGAAAATATAAAGAACGCTCAAAACTATGTCCATATAATTGAAAAAAAAAAATAATTAAAAAATAAGTGGAAATACAAACCAAAAAGAAATATTAAAATTATAAAATCTAAATCTAGTACCAAAATAGGTACCAAAAATAGGTAAAACTTCAAAAACGCTAAAACAAGATCAAAAAAAAAATTAAAAACACTCAAAACTTAAATTTGAAAACAAAAACTCTATAGATTATTTGTTAGGACAATATCCTAATAAAGAAATATAGAGTATGGCATCGAAAATTTTCATTTTCATTGCACAATTAAAAGTCGAAAAAACATAATTTTTATTTTTAATAAAAAATTATATCAATCTTGTAAAAAAGACAAAGTACGGTATTGCTTACTCCCCCTATACATCTTCTTTTTAAACAAAACAAGTGTGAAAATAAAAATGAGAATAAAAACAAAAAGCGTATATTGCATATCTACCATAGGTAGAGCTTGCACATAGAGAACAAGTTTTCAATTTATTTTTGGTCAATGGTAACTTTAACTTCGAGCTCATATATTAGTTCTCTCTTAGTGGGAAAACTAGGTTATATTAATGTTTGATGTTTTGCATGGGATTGTCATTTCTTTCAAAACGTGTTCTGATGATGGGAATATAGAAAATATCCGAAATAAATCTATCAATACATTCCTCTCTCTAAGTGGTCAACTAACAAATTTGAAATTCGAACTTGAATAATTTTCATTTTCAATATTCAAAAATTTAATTTTTTTTTTATAATTTGAAAAAAAAAAAATTGGATACATTTTTATATTTTGATTTAAGCAAAATCATTCTTAAATCTTGCTGAACCGACGAAAAGCGTAAGATTTTGATCCTATTGAAAAGATAGATGCCAAATTAAATTTGTTTCTATATTTGTTATGTTTTTAAGTTTTGAGTTTTGCAAATAGTGTTCTATTAAGTGCAGGTTTTACATGGTTTTCGTGCATATTTTTCATTTTTTTTCTGCATGATTTAATAAAATGAAGTCATAATTTATATAATTTTTGCACTTTAAATACTTTTTTCTGAAATTTGTTAGCCTTTTCTTTCAAAAAGTATAATTTTTGACGTTTTTTGTAGTTTTGCTATTTTTATTTGTCTTTTTTCCAAAATTTTGTTGCCATAAACACCTCGGATTTGTCATTTTTTGTCGTATTTGCTTATAACTTTTGAGCCCGATTTTGCTAACTTTCAATATCAAAATGCCTACACTGAGAGAATTCTCTACATGATATTTATGAATATTTGCATAGAAGCACTGAATTGTCACTAGAACTCTTCCATTGAAACAGTGACACTTTATAGATGTAAAGCATAAATTTTTTGGTATTATGCAGAGACTTCTCTCAGTGTAGTTTATGCGGTATCAGAATTTGGATTTATATGAGTTACAAACGGAATGACAAACTGATATATACACCACCAAGCACAGTGGGATGGAGGGCATAAAAAAAACGCCAACATAAATTATAGCTGTCAGTGCTTTTATAACCTACAGCAATGGTAAATTGTACTAATTCTGCGATAAGTCAGCTTTCGTACTAGACTCCTTTTCATCGTGAGTGAGATTTTTATTTAATCTATTCAAATTTGATGAAAATCGGTGGGTCCCCTCAAGGATACCTTCCGTTTTAATTGCGAAACTCATAAATTTTGTAGCTATTTTAAGAAGCCACTTTCGAAAATGCAATGAAGACAACTTAAATATTTAAAATTCCTTGTTTTAATTTTCTTTCATTTCTTAAGAAATTTTTTATACTTTTATAAAAAAAAATATTTAAAATTCTATTTCAAATTGTTTAAAAATTACTTAATATTATTTAAATTTTTAATTGCTTGTTCTTGCTTTACACAATAACCAATCATAACCACTTTTTGGTGTTATTTGCAAATATTTGGTTATTGAGCTTATCATTATTTTAAGATGCACGCATATGTTTTCTACCATAATTGGAAGTATAACGCGCAACGCAATATCCAACCATGGAAGTCTCCGTTAAATGTCACCACCGCCACAACACGACTTTGACTGCTGATCAATACAACAATGAGAGGATGCCAGATGGTTTAGTTAAGGCTTTGGAAATTTGGCAAAATTTGCAATATTTATTTTATTCAAAAAAAATAAATGTTGCCGACAATTTTCATTAATTTTTTTTTTTAAATTTCATTAAATAATAAAAACTAGCTGACCAGGCAAACGTTGTTTTGCCTTCAAATTTTAATTGTATTTAATTCTTTAAATCAAGAAATTTCTTTTACGCAAAAAAATAATTAAAAAAATAAATTCAAATTAGTAAATCATTTTAAAATTTGTAATTTCATGGGAAGCCCAACGCGGATTCATGTTTACTTCTTTACCTTTTTTATTTATTCTAGGACTATGAGGAACGCTAAAACAATTTTTGAACAACATTATTAATAACCTTGCAAAAAGTCTTGAATGTGATAATTTATTTTAATGGTTATTTGTTTTTTGCTTTTGGTACTACGCCCATTTATCCCATTCCGCCCATTTTCAGTTCGACTACTAATATTTGTAATTGATGGACTCGTACAAAATTTGAAGGCTATATGCTAATATAGAACCCTAGATATTTAATATTAATATTAATTTTGTATATGAGCTAAATAATCACTTTGTATGGGAGCTGCCACGCCCACTGGTATGATCCCGCCCAATTTTCCCATGACTATTCATAATATAATCAACGTGCACAAATTTCTAAGACTATGGTTATTATAGTACTGTAGATATATGATATTAAATATTTACTTTGTATGGGAGCTGCCACTCCCAATGGTCCGATCCCGCCCATTTTTTTCCTGATTATTCAAATCAGTAACATATGGGATACTTCAATGTTTCAAAAGTCTTGCTATCACAATAGTCAAGATATATGATGTTATTCAATTTATATGGGAGGGGCCACGCCCACTTGAAATATATATAGCCGAAAACTTAATTTGGACTATAACCTTTCAAATGAAACCGGTTTGAGCCAAATCAGTTGGATAGTTTTAGAGTCTATAGAGGACAAACATACAAACATTGTATTTTATATATATAGATAGATTATAATCATCACTGTGCTTACCGTGGTTTATCTAGTTAAGTGGTGAAGTCATGAGTCAAAGCCTAAAGAGGATAGCCGGTTCGATTCCCGCTCATGGCATATACTTTGTAGAGAAAAGTTTTTTATATCGGGAATTTAAAAATTAAAAATAATTTGATCAATTGACACATCAAAACTAACCACTGACGAGTACTTAGATAAAACTTAGCTGATAAAACTTTTTGCTGCTCCCCTATATTTTTTAAATGTTTCAATAACATTTCATCTTCCTCTACACAAACAATTTCTCGAGATAAGATCTCAGTTTTTTAAGAACCATTTTTTTTTTTAAAAGAGTTATTAATTGTTAGGGAACTTTTTAATCTAAGAGTTCACACATTTTGGGCCATATTTCTGTATTATCTGATTCTTTAAAAAATTTCTCAGATGTAAAAAGTTTTTTTTCGGAATAGTTTTAAAAGTTCGAAATTTCATTTTTAATCCGAATTTTAATTTTCTCAGATTTTAAAAACATTTTATATAAATATTTCCATTATATTTTTAAAATGTTGCCATCATAGTTAATGTAAAGAATTTTAGAGCGCACAACAAGCCAACTCTCTGACTTAGGTGTAAGTCCTCAGGGACTTGAGTCGGATTAGGGAATCATTTCCCTTCTCCAAATGTAAAGATAATCTCAACCAAAGAAATGATTTAATCTGGCAACTTTATTGGTGAGTCAAGCTAACAAGTATAGGATCTTTATTATTAGTGGCGTAAAATCTTTTTTATTTTTTTTATATAAATTGAATATTTTGACACCATCATGAGCCAGCCACTTAAATGTTAAACAGGCAAATAAAGTTGTTTGAACAAAGGAGTTGCAATTTTAATATTTCTTTGTTTAGAGTACTTTGAGATTGGTAGGTAGGTAGGTGGTGTCAAATATGGTTATATGAATTGGCTAAAATAAAACAACAATTTTAGATGATCATTACAATATTAATTTCAATTCCCATAATTTGTGGTGGGTGAATTAAACTAGACCCCTATTATGATAATGCGTTAAATGACAAAAGCGTGAAATGGTGTCAGGGGAATTTAAAAAATTCAACATTTGTTAAATAAATTTCCTAGAAAAATCATCATCTTTATTTTGAGATTTTGTTTTTCAGTTTAAAATTCTTGTAGTCCATTAATTTACAGACATATTTTTTAAATGATATAGTGGTGGCCTTTTTCTTTACATTTTAAACATCAATGCATTTCAATTTATATATCCATCCATCAACATTGTCTATAAAGCAGCAAATATTTTTTTCCACTTATAAAATTGTTTATTTTTTTTTTTGTGTTTTGTCTTCGTTTTGGCTTTGCTCTTAAAATGCATTCTAAGAATCGACAAACGACAACTTGTCTAGGATATTTATAGGATATTTTTAATTAAATGAATCATACTACACTGGGTAGATTTGTGCAAACATTTACTTAAAATGTTCTTTTTTTTTTTTCTTTGTGGTTGTATGAACATTTTTGCAAAGTGATTTGTTTTAAAAATAAATGTTTGCTTTTATTGTCATTAATTTGTTTTATCATTTAGACACTCCTTTTTTGGAGAACTTTATTTTGTTTTTAATTTAAAAGGATTTGACAAATTAAATTAAATTTGAAGTGAAAAAAAAAACTAAAACTACAAGAGTTGTAAAATTTTGAAATATCTCACTCTACACTCTAATTTTAAAGTACGATTGTTCTTTTATACTTTTAAATCATGCACTTGTTTCTGAATTGAATCAAAACGTTTATCCCAATTGAAATTTGTACCTGAAACTGAAACAACAGTAGTTCTTTTCAATTGTCAATGAAATTTATTTATTTTGCAACTTAACTTGTTCGTTGACAGGTCGCCTTTAAACATTAAAATATTGGAACTTCTGTATAAAATTTACCGTTAAAAAAGCTGTCAAATCAAAAATCAAGGAGTTTTAAAGAAAACAACGACAAGAAACAAACAATAAATTTTGGGAAATGTAATGATATTTACAAATTAGCATAAAAACAAGTGTTAAATTACTATAAACAAAAAAAAAAAAAAAAAATGTCGTTAAAACTTTGACCATTACAACATTTTTATTAAGCTGACGACACCTTTACAAGATACTGAAGACTTTTTAATTTAGGTAAAATTAACCCATTTGGAAATGAGAGTGTAAACTTTTTGCTCACGGAGTTATGTAGTAAAATCAAAAGCAAATACAGTTAAAATAACTGCGTTTATAGCAATGTCCGCTTGTCTGTTGAAATTCAAAATACTCCGCCAATATAGAAGCAGGTTTGTTAATTTTTAATAAAATTTTTCATTGATATTATAAGCAGTTTGGTAATGAAAATGAGCCAAATCGGTTGACGAAATTAAAAGTTCTGAGTGAAAATGTAAAGTCACTTCGAAATATTTTATAAAAACTAATATATTTAAATTATGACATCATTTTACAAATAATGACGATTTACCGTTTAAAAAAGTTCTGAAACATATATCGATTAACAAAAAGTTTTTTTTTTTTTTGCTAAATTTTCTTTTCGCAAAAATTTTTTTTCGCGATTTTTTTTTTTTTGCAAATTATTTTTTTGTAAAATTTGTATTTCTCGAATTTTACGCCAACAAGAAAGTTTTTCATATAGAGCAAATTAACAATATAAAATACTTTGTTCAATTGACACATAAATTAACCACTGACGAGTCCCAGGAGGGGGACGAAACTGCGGCAGTCTGGTGTATCCCTTGTTTCCGTAAAATTTTTCAATAAAAATGTTCTCTTCTTCTTCCTGTAAAGAGACTAACTAAATTTTTTTTTTCGTCTCAATGAATGAAGGATTTTCAATATTCAGCACAGCCGACTTTAAAAGCTCTCACTTTTTTTTATTTCTAAAGGGTCCGCCAAATAACTTTTTTTTTGTACTCTTGAACCAATTGGACTTTGTATGGCGTCATACCAAGGTCTTTATGCAAAATTCGTCTCAATGATGTCTCCGAAATGTTCAATTGTTGAGAACGACGGTGAATTGATGTTGCTGGCGCTTCACGCACACTTTCTGCCACAGCAGCAATATTCTCGGGTGTACGCACTGTTTTTGGCTTTTCACGCTTTGGTTTATCGATGAGGATGCCAGTTTCTTTCACTTTTTTCACAAGATAACGAACATACGGACCATATTCGTTCAGCGGAAGGATAAAACTAATTATTTGTCAAATCAGACATTCACGAAATAAGCACTAGTTGAAAAAAAAAACGTTAGATGGCGGACCCTTTATCTATTTCATCAAAATCTTAGAGCTTATATCAGAGGGAGCTCAACATTGGAAAGCTTACAGAGAAAAATTTTTTTACACAGTATATTTACAATTTCTTAAGTATTAAATTTATAAAGTAGGATAAATTGCTTCTTTAAAATTAGGTTTCGACTTGGGAGCCAAATGTGGAGCCAACTGAAAAATGCTCTAGTCGGTGAGATATAAAATACTTATGAAATCACAATAAAGAATCATTTAATTTTGTAGCCTGATTTCACTTTTACAAGGAAATTTTTGTCAAACTTTTAAATTTTTTTTTATTATTTGATTAATTGAACTTAACCCTTGAATTGCAAATTCGCGGCTTTCTCATCCAATTTTGGTGTAATTATTATTTTAAGATCAAACAAATGTTTTGTATTTAAAAATTTGAATATTTTTCTCAAAGTGTTTTTTCAAATTTATACCGATTTGGGTTAATTGTCATAAATTTCCTACTTGTTAAGCATTTTTTTCCTGCTCAATTTTATTACTATGTTTATCAATACAATTTTTTATGTTTTAAAGTTAATTTATTTTTTTTTTTGTATTACATTAACATGCATATTTAACCTAAATTGTCTTGTGGTGATTATTTAATAATAATTTAATAAGAAGTGTCAAACTATGATCACGATTTTTAAGTTTTATTTAATTTTTTGCCATTAAAAATTCTTTGAAAAGACAAACGACAAACTAAAGGCGCGCAACTTTAACGTTATTGCTATGAGGTAGCAAACTCTTTTTAAGGCTGGAGTATTTAAAAGACAACAGAAACACAACAAAAATATGCTGTAAAAAGAATATTAAAATGATAATTATCACGATTTATGAGATATTGAACTTATAACAACAGCAAAAATAAACCAGGCTTGGAGTACACATAAATTATGATATCAAAATTATTTAATCTAAAAATATCATAAAATTGTTTAACAGAAAAAAAAATTAAATGGAATATGGAAATATGGAAATATAAGGTAAAGTATTTTTATTATATGATTTTTGATTTAAATTTTAAGTGAAATTTAGAAATTTTACAGTTTTATGTAATTTAGGAGATATAAGCAAGGAATTCTTAAACGTTACTAAAAATTATAATATAAAAAAGTACACTCAGGGAACTTCTGCTTTAAAAATATGTAGTTGTTTGGGTTCTGATACAGTTTCTTTATTTTTAATGTAAATGTAAGTCATTTGTAGAACAAATTACATTTTTTACTCACCTTGTAGTTAGTTCAATTAAAAACAAACCACATCAAATGACTGTTTTATGATTTTACATTAATTTTTTACATTATTTTTTTGTTATTTAAAAAAAGAAATGTTTGTTTATTTTTTACTAACATGTGGTTCATTTTGACTACAATTGTTAGTAGTTTTTTGAACATTAAAAACAAATGACAATGTAAGTTGAATTTACTGAAATGTAAGTCGTCCTTGCTTTAAGTGAAATTTCGTTTGTTTTTAACTACATTTGCAATGGTCTTTACCTACGTAGTATTTTAAGTGTAACTAATTCTATATCATCAGAAAGCTCATACGAAAAAAGTTGTTAATGGTATTTATTTAGTCCTTAATAGGATGTAGCAATAATATCTCTTGATGACAGAAAAATAAATTAAAACTTATGTAGTTATAAACTTTTCGAACTAGCTAATTTTTTGTTTAAACTTTACAAGTCGTATATCATTGGAATGCTTATAGAAAATACATGTTTTAAACAGTATATTTACTATAACAAACAGAGAAGACAATTATGGCTTTTTTGCCATTTTTACTCTTATTTGGTTATATTTATTGAAACAGCTTTTCCTTAAGATTTTTTAGCTTTAAAATTGAGTTTTTATGACATTCTTTGCTTTAAATGCTATCCAAATTTAATCAAAATCTAAAATCAGATATTCTGAAAATTTTCTAGTGGATTTTTTGATAAATACTGGACACATTAACCTTATATGGATGAAATTACCTAAAATATTTTTGTTAAGTGTTATTTTTTTTTACCAATTTAAAAGCTTTACAATCTTGTAGTCATAAATTTACCCTCCGCAAACTAAAATGAGAGTATATGTATATCAGTTTGTCATTCCGTTTGTAACGCATCGAAATATAGGTTTAAGACCCCATAGAGTATATATATATTCTTTTCCATACAAATTTGTGTATATAGTACAATTCCATAGTAGCGTCTGGTGTATAAAATAGTACATCATATTACTCCACCACATGCTTGAATTTTAAATCATTTAATATTTTAAATTTATTTCAATTGATATTTTAAATTTACCTCCAAACTTTTCTCACCAAACTAGTTTTTCGACTCAAAAATTTTTTTTCACCTCTCAATTTTTCTTACATCTAAAAAATTGTTCACCTCAAAAAGTTTTTCTCACCACTTAAATGATTTTTTTTTCTTAATTTGTTTTCTGTTTCATTTATAGAATGTGGAGGGTGGAGGGTATAAAACTTTAAATTGGTACCACGGGAGCCATTGGCCCGCCGTGAAGGATCATAGAGGGATTCTCTATTGTAAAAATTATTAAATAAAAAATTTATTAAATAACACACAGAGAAATAAAGTGCCAACCGAATTGAAAAGTGTATATTAAGGGTAACAACTTATAAATTCAGTTACTACAACGATATTTACATACGATTTCAGAAAATTTTGGGTGGTTTAAATAAAATTCTGTTGAATTAACCGAACTTTGTTGTGAAAACTAATATAAAGTTGTGCCATTTGTTTGAAATTCGCAAGTAACCGAATTTGAATCGTAGTAACCGAATTTCAGTTGGCAAAGAGCATTGTGGTGTAATGGTTAGCGCGTTAGACTGTTACACAGATGGTCCCGGGTTCGATTCCCGTTGACGACAACAACTATTTAGAAAAATAATATATATTAGTTTTCTATCCCTCATATGTATCGCAGCGCCCGCCTTCGGTGTTCCCATAGCACTTAACCCCACCGAAGTAAAATAATGAATCAGGGCTATGAACCAAAAAGCTTCAATAAGTTCGCCAACTCTCCATCAGGTGGCGAGCAACAACTGTTCTAAGACTTATCACCTCGCGCAATTACAGTGTTGCCATGTTTGAAGACCTTCATCTTTCCCCACCTTTCACCTCTCTACTATCCCCTTTCCAAAGAAAGCAACACATTAAATAATAGGAAGAATTTTCTGAGTGTTGCTTCTCTTTAAAAAAAAAGAAAAAAAAAAAATTAAGATAAAGATAATAGTCGACATCTCCAAATAAGACATTTTAAAAAAATCTTTAAAATAAATTTTAAAAAAGACAGTTTTGCAGTTTTATCAAATTCGTGTATATCACTAACCCAGGCTAAAGTGGGTTAGTGATATCCGATAAAATCAGAATTCCATATCTGAATAATTTTGAGTATATTCAAATGAACAAACAACTAAAAATTTTAAATTTTGAAAATTTTAGGAATTTTTAATAAGAGTAATACACTTTTTCCAAAATAGTCCATTTTCGGCTAAAATTCGGCTTCGGTTAAAGTTTTCAAAAAAAAAAAATCAAAATCATCCATTTGGAACCATTTGCAGTAAAACTTTTTTGTGGAATGGACGAACTGATTCAATATTTCAATAATGAAAGAACTGATTCAATATTTACTAATTCAATATTTACAAATCATACATGATTGAATAGCTTAGAGAAAATATATGTTTTTATAATTCGCTAAGTTCAAATGAGTGGCTTTGAAGATGGATATAAATTTTGTATGGTAATTTCGCCTTCTTTATAAGATATGTTAAATATTTCGTATAAGCTTTCAAACGATGTCTAATTATATACTTTTTTATATTACTGTTTTGTGCATATTAATTTTTATAGATTTAATTTCTTAAAAACAATAAAATAAACTTCCGCAGAGTTCAAAATTTAAATCTTTTTCATATACTCAAAACTTCCCGTTCCAAAATCAATCTAATAATCTCTTCTAAATCAAAAAATCTCATAAATATTAGCAGTAAATTAAAACATCAAAGGTATATAACAATTTTTTAAAACCTACAAAAAAATTTACCAAATACTAAGACTTCCTTAAAATCATTATAAAATTTAATTTCTTTTGAATAATGATGATGAGTACAATAGACAAAACATTGAATTGAGATAAAACAAAATTTCAGAAAAAAAATAAAGAAATAATATAAACAAACTAAATTTAAAACAAATAAAATGCATTCTTATGCAGATTTACAACAATAATAAAAATCAATACAAAAGGGAATTTCAAAATACTTTCTTTTGTATACAAATTCAAAACAAATTGATTTGAAACCCCCAAATAGATACATAAATTGAAAGAAATTGAAAATGATTTAGTGGTTTGGGAGAAAAGTAAATGTTTATAAAGGAATTGTTAAAAAAAAAAAAAAGAATTTGAAATATTTTCACTTTTTTTCGAAACTAAATTGAATTTAGTATCAAAATTTAAAGTACCTATTTAGTTTTTATTAGTCACGTTTAGTAGATTATTTGTTTAAATTTTCGAATATAAAAATTAAAACCAGATAAAACAATTTCTTTCAAAGAAAATTTTGTAAAGATTTCTATAAAAAAAAGTGGTATTATGACAAATTAGTTGGCTTAAAAAGACAATGGAATAAAACATTATGTTAATTTTTAGTTAAATTCTTTCAGTATTGGTTAGCAGATGCTTCAAAAAAAAAAACAAGATTTCAAAGCAGCTGCTTCTACTTTTTTTTGGAAAAAAATCAAAAAAAAACCAAACCAAAATACTCTTCTGTCTTTTAAAACAAGAAAAAAACCTTTAAAATGCAGGTGCTTTAAAGCTAAATTTTAAAATCTCTATTGAAACATGAATTTCGAATGAATCATTGCACAACCCCTTAAAAAAACTTCCAAATTAAATTTCATTATTGTAAAAATAAATTTTTAAAACCCACACAAATCCTTTTTTTTTTTAAACTTATTTCATTCAATTCATTCATCTAAATGTTATTAATATTTTCTTACGTTTAATTATAAGTTTTAAAAACTCCATTAGAGACAGTTCAACTTAATCATTTCATTTTCAGTTTGTTTATGGTGTTTCAAATGCCTCTTAGCAAAATTGTATCCAGACATGATCTTCGTTCAGACACTCATTAATTTAAAAAAAAAAAATAAAAAAATTATAAAAATTGTGTTCGGAGGGTGTTAATAAATGATGTTGATTTAACTGCAAGAAACACATAAAAATTAGATGATGTCATTTAAAATGTGTTTGCATTAAATAAAAATCCTTTATAGCAAAAAAAAAAAAAAAACTACATCAATGAAATGGTGTTTTTAAAATGTTCTATTTTTAGAATCAGAGGTCATTTCTAATTTAAGATATTTAATGATAAGTATTGCTTGGAAGATGAATTGTACACTAAAATTTTAAAGATGGATATATTTATTTTATATTAATTTTTTGAAAAGTGAGAAATTTCTTGAAATCTAGGAGATTTAAATGGAGGCAAATTTTAAAATTTTCTTAAGGAATAATCTTAATACCGTGTAGAGTATAAGAAGACCTTATGTGCTATTAATACTTGCACGAGGACTTTTAGAAGGAGGTAAGTTCTACAGCCGCATATTATCCACTGGTGGTTCGATTAGTCCCAATCCCTAATGTCAAGGTATAATATTTATTGCTACCTATCACTTAGGGTCCATTCTCATAAAATGCCAACTTGTTAAGAATTTGTTCCTCCTAAATTTGCATAGTATCAAGAAAGTTCAGAGTCCGGAAATGGAGGAAAATTTTGAAATTTTCTTAAGGAATAATCATAATACCGTGGAGAGTATAAGAATACCTTATGTGCTGTTAATACTTGCACGAGGACTTTTAGAAGGAGGTAGGATCTACAGCCGCATATTATCCACTGGTTGTTCGATTAATCCCAATTCCTAATGTCAAGGTATAATATTTATTGCTACCTATAACTTAGGGTCAATTCTCATAAAATGCCAACTTGTTAAGAATTTGTTCCTCCTAAATTTGCATAGTATCAAGAAAGTTCAGAGTCCGGAAATGGAGGAGTCCGGAAATGGAGGAAAATTTTGAAATTTTCTTAAGGAATAATCTTAATACCGTGGAGAGTATAAGAATACCTTATGTGCTGTTAATACTTGCACGAGGACTTTTAGAAGGAGGTAGGATCTACAGCCGCATATTTTCCACTGGTTGTTCGATTAATCCCAATTCCTAATGTCAAGGTATAATATTTATTGCAACCTATCACTTAGGGCCAATTATCATAATACGCCAACTTGTTAAGAATTTGTTCCTCCTAAATTTGCATAGTATCAAGAAAGTTCGGAGTCCGGAAATGGAGGAAAATTTTTAAATTTTCTTAAGGAATAATCTTAATACCGTGGAGAGTATAAGAAGACCTTATGTGCTATTAATACTTGCACGAGGACTTTTAGAAGGAGGTAGGGTCTACAGCCGCATATTATCCACTGGTTGTTCGATTAGTCCCAATCCCTAATGTCAATACCTATCACTAAGGGTCAATTCTCATAAAATGCCAACTTGTTAAGAATTTTCTCCTCCTAAATTTGCCTAGTATCAAGAAAGTTTGGAGTCCGGAAATGGAGGAAAATTTTTAAATTTTCTTAAGGAATAATCTTAATACCGTGGAGAGTATAAGAAGACCTTATGTGCTGTTAATACTTGCACGAGGACTTTTAGAAGGAGGTAGGATCTACAGCCGCATATTATCCACTAGTTGTTCGATTAGTCCCGATTCCTTATGTCAAGGTATAATATTTATTGCTACCTATCACTTAGGGTCAATTCTCATAAAATGCCATTAAAAAGCATTGTTAAGAATTTGTTCCTCCTAAATTTGCATAGTATCAAGAAAGTTCGGAGTCTGTCCTGAGCTTATATCTAATACACCCCGTGGGAATAGTTCCACAATTGGCCAGAAAATTTTTCCGCTGTTAATTCATGTTGGTTTCAAAAAAACATGCAAACTAAGTATCAAAAAAAGAGGTATTTTGAATATCTATCAAGTGAGACCAAATTTTAAAGTTCTCAAAAAAAAAATTAAAAATATATGGTGTTTGACTAAATATTCTGATTCATTTTAAATTTTAACTTATAACCTTATGAAACCCTTGAAACGATTTTGTTAATTTTTTCGTGAAAAAAATGTTACGAAAAAAAATTAAATATAATACCAATTTTTATGAAAATACTCGAGAGGACTTTCCATTTTCACTCATAACTTTTGAATCCGTGAACCGATTTAGCTCAATGTTAATACCAAACTGCTTATGATATCAGCCAATAATTTGACTAAAAACTAGGAACCGTCCTTCTCTATTTGCGGAGTATTTTGCATTTCAATATACAGACGTAGTAAATCTATTCATAGAGATAAAAAAACATACAGTTTATGGTGTCCCAGAATTGTTCCATTGAGTTACAAAGGAAATGATATTAGGATGCAGAGTATACAAAAGTTTCACACCCTCTTTAAATATTGGGTAATCAAAATGTTTTGGCATTCCTAAAATTTTAACATATTCATATTATATTTTGCTCTCTAATGGAAATCTTAAAAAAATACGCATTTTTACATCTATTTAAACCGTTGCGAAAAGTGCTTTACAAATATCCAATCATCTAATTTATTCTCAAGTTTTTTTTTTATATAAATATAGATTTCCATCTAAACCAATTTACCAACATTTACCTTTCTTGTTCCATCTTGTTTGTCTATTGATTTTTAACATAAACTAAAACAAGTATCTTTGTTTTAGCGTTTTTTTTATGTTTTTAATATTTGCATGTTACATGTAACAATTTGTAACAAATGCCATTCAAAATCTTGAAATAAATGTTCGTATGTTAAATATTTCATATTGAATGCCTAATAGATTGTAGTAGATGGAGCTTAAGAGCGTGTGTTAGTTATGTATGTTTATTTAACGCATAACTGTCAATGTCAAAAAATGTTGTTAGCTGTCATCATAAAAATCAAACATAAAGTTGCAGCCTATAGTAGTAATTTTTGTTTTTTCATCTTTCATGCAAAGAGATGTCTCGAGATACGAAGATTTTATAAAAGACAAGAAGAAATGTTAATTGATCGATATGAACAAGAAATAAAACAGGAAAAAAACAATTTGTAAAAGAAAAGAAATGAATTTTTAAATTTTAAAATATTAAAATATTTGAATAGTTAACAATTGATCAAATGGAAATGAAAGCGGAACGATGTGAGAATTGAAACTAATTTTTATATAAAAGATAAGATCTTAAAATATGATAAATATTGAATAAAATACAATTTAATTTCGGTTTATTATATTTTAAAGCTTTATTTGTCATCTTTAAATTCGAATTCATAATTTTATCAATTTGATCTAACTAAGAATGATTTATATTGAAATCAATGGGGGTAGATTTTTTATGCAGATAAACTATGAAATTAAAATATTTAATGAATTGTTACTGGATTTTAAAAACATTTTATAGCGTTTTAATTAATAAGTTTAAATAATATTTTATTTATTAACCCTCCAACCGGCAAGCTCGCTCACAGGTTGGGAGCTATTTCGATAGAAAACCAATGCAAGGCTTATTGGTCAGCTCCATCTGAGGACAGGACTGGAATCGGACTACGATATTCCTAGGATTGACTTCGGCATACCGTTTCGGTTCAGTTTCCCCTCTAGGCAGGAATGGGAATCCAATTACGGGTTTTCACTTTAAGGTATATTCCGATGGCTCAAATATGGGCTGCGGTGTAGGCTCTGAGATATTCTCTAGGGAATGCGACATACCGGGCTCTTTGAGGTTACCTGATCACGCCAGTGCTATTCAGGCGGAAATTTTGCCTGTCAGGAAGGCCTGCAGCCTCTGGTATGATTTCGGATCTCGGGGACAGACATCTCCGTCGATAGCCTAGCTGCCCTTACATCCCTGGGCTCGTTCAATACATCTTCCATCCTCGTTGCTCAGTGTAGGGAAGAACTGTCTAGACTAAGTTGTCTGTACCAAATTAGATATTAAGGGCAGGATCTGCCTTAAATGTCTCCACAGCGATGTCAGTCATTTCACCATTGTGGACCATTAAGAGGGAGATCTTCTGGCAATATCTCCGTATTCTCTCGGATTCACTCCACTACCTCAGATGGTTTTAAAGCTACCTCATATGGTTTGGAAGCTACCTCAGATGGTTTGGAAGCTTGCCGTACCGCCAGACTTACGTGGCTCGATTCGATCTGGGGCATACTAACTGTTTCCTTGGCAGGAGTAGCAGGGACGTCACAAGACTGGCGGATGTGCTGACCGGTCACTTGCTGATAGGCTGACACGGTAACAAACGCTAGTGGGTACGCGAGATACAGTGTCGCAGCTGCGGCATACCGGGCGAGGAGACTGTCGATCATCTTCTCTGCGATTGTCCCTCACTGCAAGGCATTTGACCAGGGTCTTAGGCGATCATATACTCGACAACCTATCGGTAGTGGGATTGAGTGAGATCATCCTTTATCTTAACCTATCGGGGTGGGTCTATTTGCCCTTATAACATCTCCTCTCCGTAAGCTGCCGTTTAAACCACCAATCCAACCAACTGCATAACCCATGTTGGGCGCCACATTTGTTATGCTACTTGAAATAAGTTTTTATTAATAATGTAGCATTTTTTATTAAATAAAAGATATAGTAAGCCCTCACGTTGGGTGCCAAATTTTCTACGTACTTACAAAGTATGTTTTATAAAATTTACTAAGAACTTCAAAACACCTCCTTTACAGAACTTCTTTAAATAAAAATTATTGCTTTCAATATCAATATTCTTGTCATGTTAAAACCGTTAAAGGTAAAAATATAAATCAATAACCTAAAGAAATCTAATCTTTTCCAGATAAGTAAGTAAACCATCGATGAAGTTCAAATAAAAACGTACAAAAATAAATAATAAACCCCAAATTAAAAAGAGAAACAAATAAATAAAAAAATAAACAAGAAAACTCTTTTTCCACAGCAAAAAAAAAAAAAGATCAGTGTCGTCGTCGTCATCTTTTTATACTCGTCTAACAAATATTTTCTTAAGCAATTGATAAGCGTTACAAGATATAAATAAATACTTACAATAACTACAACAAATTCCTGCTGCAATTACTCACTCACTTGTTATAGACAGAATACCAACAGAAAGTAAATCTATCTACCTGCAGTGAATGATTGAGAATGATATGGTATGGCTTCGAAGGGCTTGAAAAGTGTCTGGAAAGTATTACATGTAGTAGTGTAGAGTAGTAAGTGAAGTGGCTGTCAATACATTATCTGTTAACGTTTGGTTAACTAAAAGTTTATATCAGTTTCGATGACTATTCAACAAAATATCATCATGAGACTACTTCACACAGCTTGTCATTAAAATATACAAAAAAAAAAAATATCAAACAGAGTTGGAGTCAGACATAAAGCATAGACCGACAGACGAAAAGAGGGATAGATATACAAAATTTGTAGACACAACATTGAAAAAATATTTATTTTTTAGAATTTCTAAGAATATTTTTTTTTTTGATTGGGTAAGAATTTTAATAAAAAGTTTTGCTTTAATTTAGTTTACATTTACACTGGAATTTGTATTAAAGCCTACTGTAGAGATTTTGAATTTACAAAATAATTTCTGTTTTGTCATCAGAATATTCAGGGAAATCAGATTCTTCAAAGCAACCGAAATTTAAGACAACTGATCAGAAGCAAAAAAAAAAATCAATTAGAGCTGCAAAAACGTTTTCTTTTTTTCTCCAAAAACAATTTGTTTGCTGACATAGTTTTAAATGAGCTCTGTGTTAACTTCAACATTACTACAGCTGAGATTAAACTTTTAAAGATCAAAAATCGAACCATATGTACACAAAAATCGAACCATATGTACACATATCAAAGGAACTACACTAATCTGAAATTTGGAGTTCCAGAAAACTTTTGAGGTGATTTTACCGACTAGATGGAACTGGCGGAATGGAGTAATGAATTTCAGTATTTCCGGAAGATTCGAAAATGGAGATGAGAACAGGGTCAGAGGTTTATTAGGTCATAATGCGACTTTCAGTCGATCGTAACTTTTTCCAGACAGAAGTCTATGCAATTATCATAGACTTAAGTGTGCTTGCCCAAGTCTATTTGGAACATATAACAAATAGTAGATGTAAAAGATTAAAATTAAAATGAAACACAAATGCAGTCGACGGTTAATTTCTTTTTGGCTCCACCTTCCCTCTAAGAGGTGTTAAAAGTTGTAAAAAAAAGGAATTCTTTGAGGGACAAGAAAAATTTTGAAGAGCCAACTTTTTATATCACTATTACCAGGTCAGAGATCCCGAAAATATCGAAAATTTTATGATCGTCAAAGGGTTAAAAAGCCCTGGAATTCAATACAATTAGGTTATGGTGCGTAAGAGATAGTATTGAATTCCTTCGCCAAGTGCATTGACACTCAGTTCGTCTGACACACTTTAGGGTAATGTAAAATGAGCTAGCGAATGTACAAGGAA
Source organism: Delia radicum (assembly GCA_021234595.1). Classification (NCBI taxonomy): domain Eukaryota; kingdom Metazoa; phylum Arthropoda; class Insecta; order Diptera; family Anthomyiidae; genus Delia; species Delia radicum. Next base: position 231,844,987 of record CM037854.1, read on the forward strand.
TGACTCTGAGTTGTCAGAAACCCTATTCAAATAAATGTCTAGGTTTCATTGGTGGAGATGCTTAGTTTGATACTTGACATATCGTATAGTGAGACGAGGGCGAGGTGGACGGCCTTAGCCGATTGAAGGATATTTCGTAGCATATGACTCCGCTCAAATTTAACACGTTGGGGTTATGTGGAACTAGTTGGCTGATGAATGCGCGAGGAATGGCTCTGAGTCAGCTGGGAACCCAATGCAGACCAATATCCAGTTAAGTTTTTGGAGCTGTTTAATGTGTTAGGGGACGTGCCAGATAGATAAACGATGGCGGGGTGGACGGCCTTGATTGGTTGGAGGATATCTTGGACCCTATAACCACTGACAAATCCAGGGAGAACGAAACTCGGTTTAGTTTTGGTAAGCTGACACTGTGGGGAGTACACGGATAAAACTTAAGTGGACGAAAAATAATGAAAATGTTTACTAAACTAATTAAACTTTTTCCATAAGGTGAACAAAAAATTTCTTAAAATTAATGAAAAGCATAATTGAAAGCTCGTGATAAATTGAAAATAACATTAAAATAATCTCGATGTATATAAAAAACAAAAAACTAATATAAGCATCATACTTTTGTTTTTAATGAAACTTCTTCATTGAAACTTTTAATAAACATAATGATATTTTTCATAAAGTTTTATAAAAACTTGTGTTTGTTTATTAAAATGTTTCAATAGACGAGTTCCAGTGCAACTTTTATTAAAAAAAATCATGAATACCATGCAGAGAATTGTCTCACAGTAGGAGTAGGAGACAGAGCAGCATCTGATTCGCGAGTGTCCTCCACAAAGAGATTGATGACTTGGATATCTGTTGGGAATCACGGAATTTTTGAAGGAATCTGAATAAGGCTTTATGGCCTCTTTATTACCTTATCGAAAATGTTTTTCGGGGAAAATGTTTATGGTTTTACTTTAAAAACTTTAATTTGAGACGAAAAGCGCTTGACGAAGATTCGGATGAAACTTTGCAAGAATATTCTGTGCCTACCCTGACCACAGCGAAATTCGTTCAAAGTCCGAATTATTTTATGCCTGTAATAGGAATTTAAATTGGAATCCCAAAAGGCCTTAGGATTGACCCAAAATTAAGATTAGTTTAAATAATTTCGTCGCTCACTGTGTTTTCTTTCCATTTTTTTACAACAAATTAAAAGAAAACAAAAAAGTTTACCACAAAAATGTCAACTATTTAGTAACATTTAGTATTTTTTACCCAAAAAGTCCTTAAATTTTTGCATTTAATTTAACCCAAACCAAAAATGTGATCAATATCTTTATTAACAATGCTCTATATACAAATTTAAACTGCTCCAAGAAAAAGCAAACAAATGATCATAAATGAACTTAAAAGAATTTACTTGAAACTTAAATGACAAAAAACAACAAATAAAAAATAAACCACAATGTCGTTGTTAATACTAAATACCTTCAATAATAATGATGCAATGTTGCAACTTTGAAAACACAACTCTAAGAAAGAAAAAAAAAAAGCACGCAGCAAAGCGTGACGATCACAAAAGATTTTGAAAAAACAACGGCATTAGGTATTAAAGCCTTTTTGGTATAAAACCAGATCAAATTTACTACATGTGCCTTAGTATTACACTTTTTTCAAAAAAAAAAAAAAAAACTTAACTTAACTTAACTTAACTTTCTTGAAAGAAAGAATAAAAAAATGTAATAAATTGAAGGCAAAAAGTCTATAAAAATAACACAAAAAAGTTTCTTTTTTGGTGTTAAATGTTTTTCAAATAAAACTTAACTTTAAATAAACAATTTTAATGATCTTGATAAAAAATTAAGAAATTCTATAGCTTTAAATGGTATATGATCAACAGTTTACAAATTTATTTAATTTGTGAGTTTAAATTTTTCAAAAAGATAAAAAAAAAACATATTTAAATTTTTAAATCATTAAGAAAATATAAAATTCAAAGGGGTTAATAAGGGTTTCTGATATTATTAATGGTGTTAAAGTTTCAAAAATTAAAAAAACAATATGGGATTAGTTTGAAAACCTAACTAGCTAGATTATATCTGGAAAAGTCGATAAGTATGTCTAAATATTTGTTTTAATTAATGACATTATACTTATGGAAACCCAAGTAAAAACAATTATTTACTTTCAAAAAAAAAAAAAAAATTTTATCCTACTGGCGTTTTATAGCGGGTAAAAATTTCGCAATTTGAAATTAAGTGCGGAATCTAAAATGCATTTTTTTCCTAAAATATTTTTCATTTCTGTCCAGAAATTCTTCATCCTCAAAATACCACTAAATTCAAAAATCAATCCACCCTAGCAATAAACTTTAATTAAAAGTTGAATATTTTCGAAGTCCAATTGAAGGTATTTCGATAGTTTTATTTTAGGATCAATCACACGCAGAGTTAAAATCTGATTTCAAAGCATCATGTAATGATTGGAAATTCGATTTTTTTCACAGTATGTTCCTTAAGAAAATAAATATGATTGTTAATGATTCTAGCTGATCATATTTAATATCATAAGGATCGTGATATAAAAAAATCTAAATCCCAATCATTATATGCGTCCATATTTGTTATATGAGTATAATTGAACCCAAACGAAACACTTTCGATAGTTATTATAAGGACAATACTATGATAGAATCGAAAAAAAAATCATTAAAACTGAAAAAAACAAAACGGAAAAAAAAATGAAAAAAAAATCGCCAAAATAAAAAAACGCTTAAATTGAAAAAAAAAACACACCAAAAATCTCAAAAATTTAAAAAAAGTCATCAAAATTAAAAAACTGCAAAAATAAAAAATAGTTCTAAGTTTTGGCAAGTTTTCCCTAATTTTAGCGATTAGTGTAATTTAGTGTAATTATGGTTTTGCAACGCAGTGTAAATACGTTTTTTTTACTATACAAACAGACTAATGAATCCTCAATTGTGAGTTTCATGTTAGGTTAGGTTTCATGTTTATCGAATTATTAACTTGAGGACACCTTCCTTGTAAGTGCCTATGTAGGTACGTTTTCTACTGTTTAATGAAAAATAATAAAGTCATTTATTGTTTTTTCTCATTTTTTGTTTTTCATATTTTCTTAAATGATATTTGTCCCAATCCCTTTTTTTTGAGTTCGTGTTAAGTTTTAACAAAATAAACCAACCATATGTTATTATTAGCGCGTGTCCATATTTATGAACCTTCCTTTAGTTTTTTGTAATTTTTTTGTAACTTTTTGCATTCATACTTTTTAGATGATTATTGTTGAGTACCTCATTCACATAAAAGAACAGACGAGTATTGGACCCAAAGACCAGACCGTAACTTTTTAGTTACCGCCCTATTGTTTGGCGTGAAGTAAAAAGACACAACACATGTTTATTACAATGAGAGTTAAAGAATTGCCAGCCTTCTTTTTTATTAATAAGTTACTTTGTTATTACTGGATTGTATTCTTCTTTTGTAATGTTATAATAACAATGGTTTCGAAAATAAAAAAAACAATTTTTTTTTGTTACAAATGCTGTTAAAAATGGGCAATTATCAGAGAGTCATTTTTTATATGCTGAACATGATACTTTTTGATGTAATTTTTTTTTTAACAACTTGAACAAAAGTTGGGAAATATTAAAAATGATACGTAAATTTCCTAAAAAAAATAGGAATTTATAAAAAAAAAAATCACCGTATTTGGAGGTATATAAAGGTCGTTTTTTATACAGGTATAGAACTTTAAGTTGGCAACACTTTTTTAACTGGCTGCTATTTTGTCAGCTGCCAAGTAATTTATGTTTAGTTTGGTTGGCATTTCATAAACGCCTGAACAACGCATCCAAAATGTGCAAATTTATTTTGAACATCATGGTTCCGTTCGAAATACGTATCGCGCACTACGTCCATTTTACGGTCAACATAATCGTCCATCAGAGCAATTAATTCGATTCACTATGGAGCGTTTATATGGATCCACAGAGACGTAGTACAGTGCGTACAGAAGAAGTCATTGCTGCGGTAGAGAGTAGCGTAGAGGAAGACCCCAATCAGTCTATCCGCTATCGTGCACAGGAATTGGATATGTGTCCATCCACTTTATGGAAAATTTTGCGGAAAGATCTTGGTTTGCGTGCTTACAAAATCCAACTCGTGCAACAATTGAAGCCACACGATCACTGCCGTATTTGGAGTGATCATCCTCAAGTGTGTATTGAGACACCGTAACATCCAGAAAAACTCACTGTTTGGTGTGCTTTATGGGCTGGGGGAATCATTGGTCCGTACTTCTTTAAAAACGATGGTGACCGCTATAGAGTCATGATTACTGACTTTTTCGTTCATCAATTGAGCAACCATGATGTGCAGGAGCTGTGGTTTCAACAAGACGGCGCAACATGTCACACAGCTCGTGCCACAATCGATTTATTGAATCAAACGTTTGGTAGCCGCATAGCTTCACGTTCCGGACATGTGAATTGGCCTCCAAGATCGTGCGATTTAAAGCCACTGGACTATTTTCTGTGGGGATATGTAAAGTCTCTAGTCTATGCCGATAATCCCGAAACAATTGACCACTTGGGGATTATCGGCATAGATACGGCCAATATACGGCCACAAATGTTGGAAAAAGTCATCGAAAATTGGACCTCCAGATTAGACTACGTCCGAGCGAGCCGTGGCGGTCATATGCCAGAAGTCATATTTAAATTATAATGCCAGAAGATTATATTTCGAATAAAGTAAATTTCATGTGAATTTAAAAAAATTCATCTTCGTTTTATTCCATTTCAAAGTTATATACCTCTATAAAAAACACCCTTTAGATGACAGCCCACTTACTAAAAATTTTCTCTTTGATTGCAGACTGGTTTTCTTAAAAAGGTTTTGTTGAAAAGCTAATTAGATACAAAAGACTGTGAATTCCGTTGGGAGCCATATAGTGTCAACAGTTGAAAACAAAAAAAGGCAATAGAAGGTAAATATTACACTTTGACTAAGAAATAGTAAAAAAGATTTGTAAAATAATTTAGTATTTAGTAAAGTAACGTGAAAAATATGCAGCTACTTCATAGGATGAAACAAGTAAAAACGAACAATATTATTAAGGATATATGGAAAATAGGTGTGTGCTTGCATCAAACTTATTGAAATTTTTAGTTCAAGTTTACTACTTTCTTTTAAATATGTAGTTAGAAAATGTTGGTAGCTTCATTTAATTTGTAAACCTTTAACGATCAATCGGTGCTACACTTAGAATACTATGTAGATAAAGACAAATGAAATTTCATTTAAAGAAAGGGCGATTTACATTTCAGTTAATTAATGTTCAAAAAATTAGCCACAATTGTAGTAAAATTGCGCCACATATACAGTAAAAAATAAACAAACATTTATTTGTTTTACTTTCTGAAATAAAAAAAAAATACTGCATAAAATGAATGCAAAATCATAATACAGTAAATTGATGTGGTTTGTTTTATTTTTTTATATGCTGTCAAAAATTAAATTTCTTCTACAAATGACTGTTATTTCACTTAAAACTAAAGATTACTGTATTACAACTCAAACAACTACAAATATTTACAGCAGAAGTTCACTGAGTGTATATACAGAGAACCTTTTCTTGGACGAGTTTTAATGAAATTTTTTCACTAAGTGAATGAAAAATTTCGTAAACTAAAAGTATTAAAAAGCTTTTTTAACAACATAGTTTAGGACAACTTTGATACCTTTTTTTATCCTTTAAATCTAAAACAGCTCCGTTATGTTTATTATCGAAAGTTGTTTAATTATTTCCTGCCACCAAATTTTTAAAATTTAATCGAATCTGAAGGAACCCATAGGCATGCACTCCTTGCTAATAAATACTGTGAGGTACGCTTACAACGAACTCGTATGGAACTGACAATTTAGTTCGCTATAGCCTTAATTCGTAATAAGCGTGTTCAGCATTTTTCAAAAATTACTAAAATAAAAGGATTTTTTTCTTAAAATCTTCCAATTTTTAAATTTTTGTTTGCAACATTGAAACAATTCTTTCGTTAAAATAAGTTTTTCATTTTAAAAATCTCGATTTTTATACACGCAGAGAAAAATTTACTACGACTCAAATTCGGTTATTTTGAATTTCAGTTGGTTGGTACAACTTAACATTATTTTTAACAACAAGGTTCGGTTATCTCAACTGAATCTTAGTTACAACACCCAAAATATTCAGAAATCTAATGTTAATATCGTTGTACTAACTGAATTTAGAAGTTATTACCATTAAAATACACTTTTCAATTCGGTTGGCGTTTTATTTCTCTGTGTGTATGTGTTCGCAATAAACGTAAAAATTTTTATGAAAATTCGTAAGAGTTCAAAAAATTGTTCGTTTTATAAAAATTTCGCTATAACCTTATTATTTTGTATGAAAATTCGTTGGGATCAAAAAAAAAAAAATTTTTTTAAAAAAAAGTTTGTTATACAGGCTATAAGCGAACCCAGTAAAAAATTTTCGTGTTTTTAGAAGCAGGAAAAAACAAATGCGCTGATGTAAGTGCTTACTATTACATAATACTGAGAAGCATCCAAAGAAACGATTGCTTTTCGTATAAAAATAAACAAACAAAAATGTTTACCCTAACCAGGATGCAGGTTGTGCAGCTTACCCAAATCCCTTATAAATATGCAGGTTGTAATGCAGAAAGTTTCATATCGTGCATTATAAACGATCTGTACCAGTTTTCATGAGTGATTTCCGATTGTGTTTGGTATTTTCGAGTATGTTATAAAAATTAATTAGTCATTTCTTTGTTTCTGAAGAGCTAGCATGTGGAGCGGTAAAAAAAATAAAATGATTCAAAAATTTTAACAAGACAAAATAAATATCTGTAGAATTTTATGTAAAATAAATTATGTATATTCATATTATTACTTTTAATCGTAATAATGTAGACATGAAATATGATTTTACTGAAAGCCATGAAATCACTGCTCTTTGTAAGCGCTAAAATCCGCGCTTATTATGCCCAAAAGTAATTCCCCAAGTGGGAATTCGCCATATAAAAATCATGGCACATGTAAGCAGGTTTGTAAGGGAGTCTTTTCGGCTTACTCCCTTACAAACCTGCTTGCATGTAAGCAGCGGTTTTTACTGGGAATAAGCGTTATAAGCAAATTCCACTGTGTAATCAGCATACTGACTTTTTGGGCAGTAGTTCCCGCTTAAATGAGCAAAAAATGCTGGCAAAAATATATTTCATGCAAAATGGATGGAAATAATTCCGTTTAACTGAGTCCCGCTTAAATGCTTTTTGCGCTTAAATGATGCCGATAGAGTTAAATTAATGTAGTAAGAACGAAATTGACCGCTAGAATGCGTTTTTGAAAATATGAGTTTTTTTCCTAAAAAAAACAATCCTTAAAATACATACTTTTTTCCATACCATTTTTTTTAAATAAACACCAAATTATGTTAAAAACTTAACTTATTTTTAACTTAAACTCAAAAATTAATAACTAAATTCAAAAAAACTAAGAATGTAAAAAAATTTTTTACTTAAAGAAAAATTACTTAATTGAATTCGTTTTTATGCGATATTTTTCTAAATGCGATACTGTCCATTTCTCAGAGTTTTCGCTTAAATTCGCAGAATGCAATTTAATTTTTAGTTTAAGGATATATGGTTGATAGGCGTAAAAATTTTCATTTCACACTTTTCTTTAGTTTTAGTAAATAGATTTGTTTTATTTTTAATGTAAAATTGGTTTTATTATAGTATAGGTATTTATTCGTGTTGATCAGAAAAAAATTAAAAACAACTTTATAGGTAGACAAGTCCTATCTTCAATAGAAAGGCCTTACAATAATTTTCGATGCTTTCATTGAAACTTTTAGTTTAAGGATACATGGGTGATAGGCGTGAACATTTAATTTCACGTTTTTCTTAATTTTTCATGAATCGATTTAAATGATTTTAACTGTAAAAGAGCTAAGCCAAATAAAAAATATTTTAGTAAAATTTGAATTAAATTAACACAATTAGTTTGGAAGAAATTTTGATTTAGAGTCTGATAAAAATCTTCCAAAATTATTTTAAATAAGTTAACTTAATTTTAAAGTGTTTTCCGTCCTCAAATATATCTTATTAATCACTCCGAATACTATCACTCAATATTTCATATTTTTGGTTACAAAAAACCTTCAATCAATCAAACATTTTTTTAAGCAAACCTCCAATTTTTTTAATTTATTTTATCTAACCATAAAAAAATTTAAAATTTAAAACATAAAAAATCAATTTGAATATTCCTCAAAAAGAAAAAAATTTCACTTTCCTTCCTTATGAACTATTAATCAAATATTTTATGTTACAGTGTAGACAAATACTATTTCGAAACTTCTGCGTCTTCAACGATTTTTGTTTTTGTTTCTACTTAATTAAAACGCATATAAAAAATTATTTTATACTGCATGACAAGTTTACACATGTAATAAACAACACAATCAACTTGTTAATTGGCGTTTGACACTAGATGAAAAGATAAATATCTTTTTTTTTCATCTTCTTCTGGCTCAAGACTATTAAATATCTGCCTCGAAATTGAAAAAAAAAAGTTTCAAATCGACAAGAAGAAATTTATGTGAAAAAAACAAGCTAAAAGATCTTATAAGAGTGATAAGTATTTGAAGTTGAAATTGACAAAACGATAAATGTTTATTGTTAAATGTTGCTCGTTTGAAATGTATATTGTTGGGGTTTCTTATGTGTGATGATTATAAAATTAAAAATTAATTTCATTTAATTGATGTAAATTACTTTGTGTTATGAAAACAGGCGATAATAATACGAACAAATTTGTTATTGGAAGAAATTGCAATGAAAACAAATGTTGGCCAAGTCGTAAAACTTGATTTTTTACGATTATGATGGGAAATATAAAGAAAATTTATGTTTTAGGGGAATTTGATGGAGGTAAAGAATACGTTAAAGATATAATCAAACTAAAATGATACAGATCTATAAAAAAATTAAGATATTTTCTTTAAAAAAATTTATTAAAAATGTGAAAAAGTTTTAGAATAGTTAAAGATCAATAATTTGTTCTAAGAAATGAGATACCAAGAAAATTCAAATAGTATGGTACATTAAAAGCTTTCATTTTTATTATATACAGAATATTGGCCAAACAATTTGATTAAATATTTGTTTTGACTTAAATTAGCATAGCTTTCAAGAAGAGCTGGGCACCTGCTTGAATTTTGACACACACTCACTCACGCTCATAAGTGAAAAATTTCAATCAAACACAATCACTCACGAGCAATTTATTTATATTCACACTCACTCACGTGAGTAAATTCCGATTTCACTCTCATTCACGAGTGATTCACGTGAATCACGCAAATGCACTAAATAAGATCTTACCGGAAACAAATAAAATGTCAACATTACGGTAAATTGTAAATGTTTAAAACAAAATGTCCCGGAATTTTAAACTTCGCCATTTATTTTATATTTAAAAAATACAAAATTGGCCAAAAAAAATTAAGAAATCTTTATTAAATATATATTAGACATACTTTATACAAAAAGGTCCAAATCATTTCGAGTAAACAATTGTTGGGCTTATAATGGTATAACCTTGCTGACAGTTTAAGGATACATGACTGGCAGGCGTGAACATTAAATTTCACGTTGTTCTTTATCTTTAATACAAAATAGGACAAACACTGTCTATTAAACATTTGTTTGGGCTTAAAATAGTATCGCTTTCATGGAGTTAGTATCAATAGTATCGCTTTCATAGGATAAATGGCAGGAAGGCGTGAAAATTTACTTTCATTTTCTCTTCTTTTTTTACTACAGATTAGGGGAAAAAATATCGTTTGATTATTTGTTAAGACTTAATGAAATTAAGGATATATGGGTGGTAAGCGTGAAAATTTAATTTTACCATTTGTTTATTTATAATACAAAATGGGTCAAACAATGTCGCCTAAAAAAATTTTTTTTTTTTTTTTTTTTTAAGAGAAGCAACACTCAGGAAATTCTTCCTATTAATTAATGTGTTGCTTTCTTTGGTGGTGAAAGATAATGGGCTTCAAACATGGCAACACTGTAATTGCGCGAGTAGATAAGTCTTAGAACAGTTGTTGCTCGCCACCTGATGTAGAGTTGACGAATTTATTGAAGCTTTTTGTTTCATAGCCCTGATTCATTGCTTTACTTCGGTGGGGTTAAGTGCTATGGGAACACCGAAGTTGGGCGCAGCGATACATATAAGTGATAGAAAACTTATACATATTATTTTACTAAATTGATGTTGTCGTCACCGGGAATCGAACCCGTAACCATCTGAGTAACAGTCCAACGCGCTAACCATTACACCACAACGCCCACATATGGGTAGTACGCGTGAATATTTAAATTCACATTTTTCTACTTTTTTAATAAATCGTTTATATGCACATATAATATAAAACTTCTTGAGTAAATTAAAAATATTTTAGCATAACAAATTTTTAATTGAATCCACTAATTTTGTAATTGAAATTCAATTCCTTGTGCTTTAAAGATGTAAATTTTTTATAAACCTTAAAAATCTCTTAAAAATGTCATTTAAAATACCCCAACACCTTTTTAGTTAATTAAAAGAAAAAATATAAAAATTCTTTCTAATAAATGAAAGAAAAACTTTGTAAAAAAAAAACTTTCTCATCATCTTAATCATTTAATGGAAAAGGTCTTTAAACTCTATGAGAGTACATCATGGTGTTTTTTTTTTCTTTTAAACTCTATATATAGCAAAATACTAGAAGAAAAGTATCTTTTTAAGCATATAAGTTTTCTATTGATTTTATTTAGTAACAAAATTGATCATGCAACAAGAAATGAAACCAATGTACGATGGAATATGTCTGATGATGACGAACAAGATCATCATCATTGTTATTAGCTTTCAAACAAAAACAACACCACATTTTGTCTGGTCGAACTAAAAGTTACATTGAAAATTGATCTGCGAAGTGTAACCGTATATGGTTACAATGAAATGGATGGATGGCTGGTACTGGAGGAAAATGTATAGAGAAAAAAATCTTTAAGCAGGAAACTATTTTAACCAACAAAGCACCATATTTGACCAAAATGTTATAACAACAAAAAAAAAAAAAAAACTCCACAAAGATTGTTTACGAGAAAAGGTAAGATTTAAAGAGGAGTTACCTAGAGAATTAGAGATATAAGGTATAACTGTAATTCGCTTGAAAGAACTAAAATGTTTGTTAAGTACCACATGAGAAACTGCTAATTTCTCTTCAAAAGTACTATATATCGAAAAAGTAGGATAAAGTGGGAAACTTATCTGTGTGAAAAAGTGTAAAAGAACATTTATTGAGCTTATTTTAATCCATTATTTATTCAGATTCGTGATCTAACTTAAAGCGTTGACACACAATTAATTAGAAATCGTAGCAGCCCGATTGCCCGTATTACCCCATGCTCCCCTACCTAAAAAATCATGTATGCCATTAAAAAATTGAATTAAATGAATAATTATTCATAGATTTTATTAATGAAATGTAGTTTCAAAATCCTATGTTAACTGGCCTACGGGCAAAGGTCCGAGGTGACATACGCAGGACATATCCCAGGATGCCAAGAACTGGTCTAAGGTCGGACTTTTTATATAAGACAATGATCACTCTAATATAGCGTTGTCATAGGATAGAGTCAATTGACGCGCTTTAAATACCTTGTGACTACTTAGGTGGTGTGTTTAATATTAGATTTTTCAATAAAATCAATAAAGAAAATAGAACATCTCCGAGATTTTTCAAGCATTTTTGTTTTTTTGTTAAAAAAAAATATGTTTTGAGTGACATTAAAAATGTTACTTCATTGAGGAATTGTAATTGGTTTAAGCTAAAAATTGTGTATATTAATGCATATTTAATAAAATCGAGGGGGAGTATGCGCATTTTCTAATATTCGTAATCGTTCAGATTTAATTCAACGTTTCTCGAAGAACTTAAATTTACCTAGATTACTACATATCAAAATTTAATTTTCATCGAGAACTCCAATAATTCGTATGAGCTTTTTCCGATATTCGTAATCATTTGGATTTTAGGCGACTTTTCCCGCATAATTTTTTCACCTTTGTCTCAAATATTTCAAATAAATGAAAAACGAAGAAAAATCTTCAATGTTTGATATTCTTTCACTTGCAATGTAAAGGATAAAATATGATGACATTTGAAAATAACTGCCAGTAAAATGTTCAACTTAATAAGTTGAACTGGCAACTGTGGTAATAATTAACAGAACTAAACATAGCTTTATAGAAAAAACAAGTTCGCAGTAAATTTCGTCATACTCAACAAACTAAGTCACGTTATGTTTTTAACTTAACTAGTTGAGTTAAATATATGATGTTTACCATTTAACACTTTAAGGCACGAAGAATGTTGATGAAGGCCGTTGCGGGCTAGAAAGTTAACTCCATTCATGCAGGTGTCAAATAACTTTTTTCTAATGTTTTTTCTGTTAATTAAAGTAAATTATCACAAATAAAATTATAATTTTTCTGTTAATATGGAAAAAATATTCATGATCTTTAACCGAACTAACCAACATCTCACACACAATTTATAGATCAACAATAAAAAATCAATATTAAATGACAACTCTTAAATTACTATATAGGTGGAATAGGTATCAAAATTGTTGTTTACCAGGATACTTCAATCCTGCATAAAAATTTATCTGAATTTCGTTAATTTTAGTATTGTTTCCCACAAAAACATAATAACCTTTTACTTCACTTTTTAACTCTCAAATGTAAGTGTCGCTTATTTTGTTCAAATCTATCACAAAAACGAATCATCATCAGCGGTGCTTCCTGGTAAGAGTTTAATAAAAATATACTTGGAGTCAGTAGGCCTCAATCACAGAACTTCATGCTTACAAAGCGAACAATCTACCGTTTGAGCTAATTTTGCTTGTGCGTATTGGCTGGCAAACAGCAAAGTTACGTGTGTCTTTTAATACAAAATGAAAAATTAAACAATATAAATACATACTACAAGAAAATGATGTAAAAGAAAAAACACAAATACTACATAAACAAAATATAGTTGAAGTGCAGTGATATGCAATCGGTTGACATATCACGTGATAGGTTATTTGAGGGCAATTGACTCCTAATTCCGCGTTGGTTATTTTTAGATGATTGTATGCACTTTAAATGTAGTCTCTTATATTTAAGACCCAATTTTAAAATTTTTACTTTGAGGATTTTTGAGAGAAAAAAAACTAAAAATGTGTAGAAATTACTAGAAATAAAATAAAATAACTACAAATGTAATTAAAAATAAGATGACTAAACTTTTAAAAAAAAATACTTAAAATGGAGTAAATTTTTGTTAATAAAAACCAACTACTATTGCAGAAAAAATACAACCATTGAAAAGAACTAACGTAATTATAATCCCAGAATTGTAAAAACAATTACAAATGTACTAAAAATAACTAACTGCAAAATACTACTTATGCAGTTAAAAAAGTAACAAATAATACTATTGAATTAACCAAAAAAATAGTGTTCATTTATATTTTATTAAAATTTACTATATACATATATATTTAAATCCAGAAAAAAAATGTTGTCTTTCTTCAAAATTCCAACTAGTCCTGATTCTGGGAAATGTACTTCAAGTAGTAGCTTTTCTTCAAAATTATTTAAAACAAAGGAATAAAATCTTAGAAAAAGTAAACATTTTTTCCAAAATTAAACAGTTCTTAAAAATAAGTAAGTTTTCTTAAAGTTTTTACTTTAAAAAGTACATCTTCTTTGAAAATGTACTAAAGTACTAAACCGAAAACGCTTTACAAAAATAAATCTTTAAGTTTTCTTAATCATATTATGGTTTAATATCTTTTGGAAAAACTAAAGTAAAAGGTATTTTTTTATTTTCTTAAAAAGAACTTTAAAAGGAAGAAATAAAAAAAAAGTAATGTTGTTATGACTTAAAACGGAAACTTACCGTTGCGTTGTAATTTTTGACGTTGACCGTTATTATGACCAAAACCAGCTCCACCTCCGCCACCATTACGACCATTACGTTTCCGTTGTTGCTGCTGTCTATTACGTTTACGTTCTTGTTTATTATTAAAAGAAGTGGAAGAAGCTGATGTTTGTAGCAACTCAGCTTCTGTGTCATGATCATTGGTTGGCGTAGCTGGCAATTCCGAATAATCCATTTCAATATTGCTTTCAATCAATAAACCACTTTTAGTTTTGCGTCTTTTATTATTATTATTATTATTATTATTGCCAACACCACCACCATTACTACCACTATGAGAAGCTGGATTTTCTTGTTGATGATCTTGTTTTAGATGTTCCAGTCTTTTGGAAGCAAATGTTATTGAAGATGAGGATGACGATGAAGAAGATGAGGTGGAGGTGGAGGGCTTGGTAGATAATTTGGCGCCTGTCCATGATACCACACTAGTTTCAAAATCTTGATAGTGTATTTGTGTTGCATTATTTAGATTTGTTTTCGAAGAAGCATAATGTTTTAGCAAATCTTCGGTTGAATGATGTTGCTGTTGATGCTGATGATGTTGCTGTCTTACACGGTGATGTATTAAATCTTTGGTATTTGAGGGTGTTGTTTGTAGCAGCAAAAGGATGATGATTAAATTTAGGTTTAGACAAAGGTTAAGGGGTTTGTAAAGGCCATTAGAGGCCTTCTACATGATTTAGTTGTTAAAGAACACATTGTTTTAGCAGGATTTTTGTTATAATGGCAGAGTTTTTATTGAGTGCTAAAGTTAATTCATGGTTTTTTGTATAGAGTTCAATATTTTAGTTGTTGTTTAAGAACTAAAACTAAATAGTTTAAACATTTATGTTGGAAAAAATATTCTACAAAAAATCAATTTTAGTAAATCATTGAATGTCTGAATTTGAAAAGTCATCGAGAAATGACTCAAATTTAAAAGAAAACTTAATAAAAGGGCACAATCTCTTCTGGTGAACCTCAAACCATTGACCTAACGAGACATATAATACTTGATAGCTTAAAACGTAAGTGAATGATAACACCTGTGTAAAAGTTGGCTGTTCAAATATGTCAGCACTGGCAAAAAGTTTGCTGAAATCTTCTTGCCAACGTTAGGAACACAAAATAAAGTTGGTCTTAAAAGAGCTTTGCCAGGAACAAAAAATCAATTTTATATAAAAAAAATATTAAAATGTATAAAAAAAATCACAAACCAAAATTATGCCTGAAACCGGGATCGAAATTGGAACCTTTCGGCTACAAACTATTTTAAACAAGGCATCATCATTTTGATAAAATGAATGCTCTACCAGTGGTTAGACTTTTGAGCCATTGGTAATTTGTGACTGGGTAGCACTGGAAAAACACTTTTGCCAAAGTTGACACAGTAGTCTTATCCCATTTTTTGATAAAAAAAAAGTTTTTGTAGACTACTGAAAATATTGTTAAACAAATAGGCCTGGGTTCTATATTCCACTACGAAGTGAAAGTGGAATCATTTTTAATTCCACATTTTTAATTCCGCTGTGTTCTGAAAAACGAGTGAATCGTTTTTTTCACGACGATTTCATTTTCATTTTGTTCTTAGCAACAACATAAAAAAATGCGGGAAAAAACCAAATTATCACTTTAAAGTGAATGAAATTGCAATAAAGAAGAGTGCATTTTTTAACAAAAATAAAAATTAAACAAAAAAATACTCATTTTTAAATAATATAAAATGAGTTTCGCAATTGTGATTTCCTGGTATTTAATTAAAAAATAAAAACAAGGAACGGAAAATCTTAATAGAAAAAGGCTTCGTGACTTCGTGACCTTTGGAACTACCAGAAAAATCGTAAGACAATAACTAAAACTGAGTCGCAAGTGTTTAAAATTAATAAAAAAAATAGTTTTATTGCGTATTTTAAATTAAATAAGTATGCATTTATGATGGTTTTAGAAGAATTATCACCAATGGCTAAAAAGACAAGCATTCCAATTATTTTGCAATTGGACACATCACTACGCTATTTCGGACAATGAATTTACCAACAAATGATCGCAAAAGACTTCAATCTAGCAGTGGAAAGAAGTACAGCGTCAAAAATTTTAACAAATATGTGTAATGTTTTGAAAACTATCGTATGCCCAAAATGGATTAGATTTGAAAGAAGTCGCGAAGAAATTGAGAAATCAAAAAGAGAAATCAAAAAGGGAAATCATCGGTTGCGGTTCCTCATTTTCTATATTTTCAGTACCTTCGTCATTTTATTTAATTTTTGTAAAATCACGTTTACTACATTGTCGGAACTGGTGCCATCTAAGTTTGACAATTCAGTAGATGAATTTGAGGTTGTTTACCCTTTGCTAGTCGTCCCGAATGATTTAGCAGCTGGAACACCTTCGACTGCTGTATAAAGGCCAGAAAGTTTGGCAACTGAATCTTCTTTGGATGATATGTGTTGGATGTTATTGGGTCCTCCACCTGTTGCCGTTACCTCTGCTCTATTTTGGGCCAATTTTTTACGAATGGTAGCCTTCCAATCAGCCCAAGCCTTTTTCCAACCAGTTGCATCGTTTTCTGGAGGTCCTAAGCTGTTTAATGTATTTGCTAAGTCCTTCCACAACTGGTCTTCAACTGTTTTGTCGCCCCTCTAAAAACCTTTGGCCAAACCAGATTTTTTTCCATGAATGTTAAAAATGGGGCCTCTTGTTCCGGATTCATGTGTTTTCCCGTAAAAAATACAACACTTTTTAAGTTAAATAAACGTATATCAACAACATATCACATTTACTTACATTGTTTGATTTTTTTTTTTACTTTTAATATTCAAAATAATTTTATTTTCTAAAAAGTTTGGTTTTTCACTCAGTTAACTAATACCGTTTTACAATTACTTTTTTTGTAGTGAAATTGTTTTATAGAACACATCAAATCACTTTAATTCCACTAGAAACAAAATGAAAATGAAATTTTTCTTTTCAAATCACTTATGTGGAATTGGGAACACAAATTGAGCGGAAGTTTCACTTTCACTTCATTTTCGGAATGTAGAACCCATGCGATAATGACCAAAGGCTTTTTGAAAACACTGGTAAAGCTTGTTAAACAATTGTTTTGCCAGTAACTTACTAACAATTCCTCGGTTGTACCACTGACAGTTTCTGACTGGAAACTGATCTTTTACCTACTAATGTTATTATTTTGGTATTGGGAAAGCACATGTTGCAAGCACTTGTACCATCATGTAAAGGGACTTGCCAGTGGTGGTCCGTTGGTCTTTTTCTGACAGGGTAGTTTCAAATTTAAAAATCACCATGGTAAAAATCTTTAAAGATTTGAACCGATTCAAAAAATTCTATATTTAAAGCATTTTTTATATTCTAAAATAAGTGTCAGACTCCGGCAATTTAATTCTTCGAAATAAAAAAATTAATTAAATTGAAAAAATAGCCAATAACCTTTAAATTAAAAAATATCGCTAAAATTAAAAAAAATAAAAATTTAAAAATCGCCAAACTTAAAAAACAAAATTTCAAAATTTAACAAAATCTCTTAAATTAAAAACCAAAAAAATTCTAAAATGAAAAATCACCAGAATTAAAAAACGAATTTAAAAAAATCGCCAGATTAAAGAAATCTCAAAAAAAATGTTAAAATCGACAAAATTTTAAAAATTAACAAAAACGCTAAAATTATAAAAATTCACGAAAATGTAAAAAATACCGATAAATTAGAAAAACCGGCGAAATTAAAAAAAAAATGGCAAACATTTTAAATGTTAAATATTAAGGTGATTTTTTAAAATTTTAGCCTTTTTTCAATTTTTGCGATATTTTTCAGTTTTAGCAATATTTTTAATATTGGTAGATTTTGGAAATTTGTCCGAATTTTTTCATTTTAATGATTTCTTTCAAATTTCTAAATTTGTTTTTAGCGATTTTTTTAATTTTTGGCGATATTTTTATATTTTGGTTATTTAAAAAAATTTTGTATTTTTTTTTAAATGTTAGCGGTTTTGACGATTTCTTACAATTTTTAACAATTTTTTAAATTTTGAATTTGGGTAAATTAAAAAACTAAATTAAGTATGAAACCATTTAATATAAAAAATTTCGAGGTGACTTTATATTTTCACTCACGACTTTTGAACCCATCAACCGATATTGCTCATTATCAAACCAAGCTGTTTATAATATCAACAAACAATTTTACCAAAAACTAGCAACACCGCTTCTGTATAGGCTGAGTATTTCGCATTTCAACTGACAGGCGGATATCGCTATTCGATCTACGATTTTTGTTAATGCCTTACTAATGAAATTAAAAACTGTACTGGACAGTGGGGAGAAGACGTGCTGAGTCAACATATATATGTTGACATAATGATCAAATTTGGGTAACTAAATCCAAAAAAAATTAATCACTTCCGTCGAAATTTTTAATTAAGAAATTCTAAAGATTTTGTACCTAAAATCTGCACCCAGAAATAGACTCGGTCATAGCAATCGTATTTGTAGCCAACCGAATAGTTCGTTTGTAGTTACCGATTTGTTGGTAGTTATCACCGAATTTCTGTTTTGGCAATTAAAATCCTACACTCAAAAAAATGTCAATTAAGTCAGCTACATTTTTGCTGACAGGATCCTTGCAGAAAAATTGCTAATATCAGCAAAAAAATTCTAAATTCAGCAAAATTTTTGCTGACTTTTTTAATTTTTTTGTTGATATATACAATTTTCTGAAAGGATTCTCCCATCAAAAATGTTGCAGACTTTACAGACATTTTTGATTTTTTGTTTTCAATCGAATGATTGTTGTCACAACCGAGGGAAAAATTTTTAATTTTAATTAAGGCCCGATTATTAAATGTCCAGTTAAAATTTAACAAACAGTTAAATTTAATTGCATTATTTAGGAAAATTTTCCAAAACTATGTCGGCAATTTTGCTTAAGATTCTGACTTTTTTTTTACAAAATCTTGCGATTTTCGCGAAAGTTATATAATTTTTTTGCGAATAAAATCCGATTTATTATGAGGAATTTTTGGATAATTCTTTTGTTGTAAAACATTTTAAACATTTTTAAATTTGAGAAATTTTTTCGAAATATTTATTTACAAACTTTTGTTATTTTATTTGATTTGAAAAATTTTTTTATTTGAAAAATATTTTAAGATTTGGGCATTTTTTAATACGAATTATTCGAATTATTGTTTACAATAAAACTAAGAAAATTCAATGATTTTTTTGCTTGTTTCCAAAATTTCCATTTCCTTTCAAAAATATAAAAATTTTTTTTTCTTTGATTTTAATCTTTCTTTTATATCACTTTTAATGTTTAACTCTTTAACAAATTTTTTGCGTTTAATCTTTTGAAGAATTGCTACCCAAAAAATAAAATTTTTTTGTTGTTAATCAAAACTTCCTTTAATTTCTTCTTACATTTATGGTGTTTCTAAGAAAATTTTCAATATTTTTTTATAACGATTTCCGGTGCAACAGTGTTGTGGCGTTGTTTTTTTAGCTGTTTTCTTTTTATGTTGTAGATTTTTGTACGTTTAACTTTAATTGCTTGGCACTGCACTTGTTTTAAATTTTATTTTTATTTTTTATTATAGACTCTCTGCAGCACATGACATTTTTTAGTTGGATTTTTTCCGTAGAAATTCATGCCACATACAAAAATGGTACAAAAAGGGCTTTGGCAACACAACACGTGCATTTGCATAAATTTTTAATTTTTTTTATGATTTTCAAACAAACAGTAGCACTAGACGTTAGAAGTTTTAGGACAAAAGGAAAAAATCAAATAAAAGTTGTGTCGTTCTTTTTTTTTACTTCATTTTTAAAAAAAAAACCGTATCTAACATTTTTTAAAGGGCGCGTTTTTATAGGCGCGTTTGAAAATTTTGCATACAACGGACAGACGAAATTTGGCACAAGCTTTTTGTGTTTTTTTTTTTTTAAGAGGCACACTATTTTTGGTACATCCTCATTGACGCTGTTTTAAATATATTTTATTTCTTATTTTGCAAATACTTTTTTTTATAAATTTTCTTTATTTAGATTTTCAATTTTCTTTTTAAATAATTTTCTTTCCTTTTTTTAATTCTTTTCACTTTTTCTTAATTTTACTTTTTTCTAACTTTTCAAGATTACATATTTTTTCTTGATTTTGATATTCATTCAACACTTTTCCTTTTATTTTTATATATTGCACTTCCGTTTTATAGAAAACCGTTGTTTTTTTCATTCGTTTTCTTTCCGTATCCACAACCGTTCGTTACGCGCCTCCTCGTTAAACTAACTGCATGTTGTGTTCTTCGTTGCTGATTTTTTTGAGTTTTTTGGTGTGGTGAGTTTAGTTTCGTTTGAGGATTGTTTTGTTTTTAGTGTTGCACTAATTGCACTTTGTTTTAGTGATCTTAACTAAAGAGAGTTTAGAATTTGTGGATTGTAAGTTTTAATAACAAATATAAAGAGAGTTTTAAAAATAAGAGCAGGTATATGGAATATATTTTTAAAGCAACTTATAAAGCGTAGTTCAAATAGTCGTTATTTTAATTAGTGACACCAATACTAAAATTTAAAAACTTTCTAAGACATTAAAAACTCTACAGCCTTAAATCTAAAAAAATTGCATTTTAAATTGTTTATACAAATTAAAAATCAAATTCTTTTTGATAATTACACCTTTTAGCAAATTTTTGCTATTGGAATAATTACACAGATAGAATTTTAGTGGACAAAATATAATGAAAATGTTCACTAACCTAAGGAAACTTTTCTTCACAAATTATGAAACTAGTTTTTTTTTTTAACGAAACTTCTTCATTGAGTGAATGAAACGATTAATAAATAAAATGATATGTTTCATAAAATTTTATGAAACCTTGCATTAACTTAATGAAAAGTTCAATGGACAAATTCTTGTGCAATTTAATTGATTTTATTCAAAAATTCATTAATATCATGCATATATATTATATATATTCTCTTAGTGTATATCTCTAATTACTTCATATTTTATAAATTAAGGATGTGTACCTCCTTAACGGACCAATCTCATGCTCCTGGGTAAAAGTAAGGATCAAAAACAATTCCGTATTTTTTTTCGTAGTTTTCATGTTTTGTATCAATTAAAAGTTAGTAAGCAAAAATGTTCCAACAATTTTGAGAGCCATTTTCCCCCGTAATATGAATTATGGCCGCTAGGTTTGTTAACAAAAGTTTATACACACAGAGAAAAATTTTACCGTTTGCCAACTGAAATTCGATTACTTTGTCTCAAATTCGGTTATTACGAATTTAAGTCGGTTTGTAGAACTCAATATTAGTTTTCACAACAAAGTTCGGTTAATTTAATTAAATTTTAGTTGCAACGCCCAAAATATTAAGATATCGAATGTAAATATAGTTATACTAACTGAATTTTTGAGTTGTTACCATTAAAATACACTTTTAAATTCGGGTGGCACTTTATTTCTCTGTGTGTATCTAAAGAAACCATCGAACAAGCTCTCCCTGTAAGTTCCATCTGGCATTTTTAAAAATAAGTGCATTACTGAAATTTTTTGAAATTTTGGAGTTAGGTGCCAAATCAAAATAATCAAAACATTTTTTAAATCAAAATTTTTAAGACTTACAAATTATTTCATCGTATAGACCAACACGTCTTTTTAAACGAAAAATTATAAGTTTCACAAGCAGGGAATGCAAAATCACGCACTTTTTAATTTTACTAGAAAGAGCGAAATTTGTTTGAAATTCCCGATATCCCGTTTGAAAAATATATTATACAATTTTACAATTATATTTGACAAATTTAAATTCACGGTATATTAAAAACTATTTGGTTTTTATTTTTCAAATTATGCATTTTTTATTAATAAAATTGCTAAACTACAAGAATTGTATCCATTTTCAACCCAAGTAAATCTAGATGACGAAGCTATAGAAAAGGTATGCATTGGCAGGCGAAGTTGGCCAACAAATTTGTTATTCAAAAAAATTATGCCTTAATTTTTTTAGTGCTTACCTCAATACATTGTGATATAAATTTAGAAAATCAACACACAACAACCTGATCACAACCGTCGACGTTGAGCAATTTTTTTAGTGATTACCTCAATACATTGAGATATAAATTCAGAAAATCAACACACAACGACCTGATCACAACCGTCGACGTTGAGCAATAATTTTCTATGTTCAACAACTTTTGAAGTTGGAAGTTTTAATTAATTAAAATGCATTTAATCTCTATATATTTTTGGAAGAGACTAAATAAATCTTTATTCTTCATTTGTATGTTTTTGGTTTTAATAAAATAATAAAATGCACTTAACAGTGCATGTTTTATAAAATTTGTAGTGCAAATTTTAAGATATTTCATGCATATTATAGGCACCTAAAACATACTTTTTAAGTGCATGAAGTTCCTGTCCCTGGTCATTATTTGACGCCACATGGGAATGAGATTTGTAATGACAGTTGTAAGTACTTGCCATTACCAAATATGTAATTATATGATCACATATATGGTAATGCTTTTCTACACTGGGTCGATGACAGTTGACAGCTTTAATATATTCACGCAACAACACAAAAAAAAAGAAAGGTTCACTTTAGGAAACAGGCCCCAATTTGGAACATTCCCTTATAATTTATAACTTAAAAAATTTCATACAATTGATATTTGTTTTTACCGGCATTTTAATGTTTTGTTTACATTTTTCAAAATTTACCACTAATATTTAAAACAAAACACTCTTAAGATCCACAATAACACCATACCCACCTAACTCTCAAAAAAAAACCCAGCGCTCTAGTGTACTCTTTACTAAATCCAAAACAAAAGAACAGGTACATAAAACTCTTATTGTGCTAAAGTGGGTATTTCCAAAGTGTACAACAAAAGATGATCCTTTTTGGTCTATGAAGTGTTAAACACGTTTTAAAAGAATGATTATTGTAAATTTTTTTGTTTTGGAAATAAACAAGGACCTTATATAATTCCATTTTGTAAGTGGTATTTTAATCCTTAATAAAATAGAAACAAATTTGTTAACAAAAAGTGTGAAAAGTAATATTTTGTGTAAACAATAGGAGACATTTTCGTAAAAATTTAGCGCCACTAGGTCTCTTACAGTATTGGGCGAAAACCAACAGGGTGTTTAAAAAGAGCATCCTGAGAAATAAATCACAGTATGAGTAATTTTCTGGGAATTTTTTTTTTTTATTTATGCTATGGTATGTCGTCTTCACATATTCGTGCTGGTTTGGTGTAAAACATGGTTTAACAATTTCATTCGTTTATCTTTTTTTACACGCAAACCTCTATTTCTATACTCAAATACAACTTCCATGGAATAAATTTCTACGAACTGTTTCTATACAATCGACCGCACACGCGTTGCTGCTTAAAAGAAACATCTTCTTGTCTTTATGGTTGGTGTAAACTTAAAGGTTGATCCTGTCATGCTTCGATCATCATACTCTTCATCATCATGATTCTTACTATGAACTTCTTTCCTACTCTATGTATCCTCATCCTCAGAAGCAATAAAATTATGTTGGAAAAAAATCATAGTAGTAATCGCATCACTTGAGTCTATAAGTTTAAACATGTGTTAGCGGCTTGTTTTAAGTCCACACCTCGACAATTTTAATGGACAAGCGTTACGTTTTAGTAGTGATTTATAGGGGGTAGCCAGATTGTTTTTTATACAAGAGTGGAATTTAATAGATTTGTGTATGTTTTATGGGAAACACAGTTCAGCTTGAAAATTTCCACAAATTTTACCAAATTTAAAATAAAAAACCTGCACCTTTCATCACTAGACCTCAGTCTCAGCTTAGAATGGGTTCTGGAACCATGGCATTGGTTATAATAGAACCAGTTTTAGAATAGATGGCTATGAAAACTGATTCTAAAAAATTTTCCTGAGTACGATTATGGACCATTCTCTAGTTTACACTGAAGACTACATTTACATTTCCATCATTATGTATAAATTAATACAGGAACTAGATTTCGAAATCAATTGGAATTCGAGCGTAAAGTAAACGCAACATTAACGAGTTCAGAAATTTAATTTACGATCATAAGAAGTCTAATCAAAAGCTTAGGAGCTTTATCGAAACCCGGTCTGCAAACTATTTGGATATTAAATTTAAGTTTTTTTTGAACTCGTATTTGTAATATATTCAAAAGTTAATTAAAACCAATGATTTTTAGATTTTGGGGCTATTTTATATAAAAAAAAACATCACATTCTAAAGGCTTTTTCTGCTAAAAAAAACCTTATCGAATTGAAGATTTTTTTTAAGAAAAATCTAATGACTTCCTGAGTTTCCATATAAAAATCTTCACATTCTGTAGAGAAATCATCAGAGTCGGAATATTTTGTTCTATGAAAAAAATCGGAAACTTTTCTATAGAAAAATACTCAGATTTTGGGGACGTTTTTCTATAGTAACATCCTAAGGTTTTGGGTACTTTTATTAATAGAAAAATCACAGGAAATGGGTTCTTTTTCGATAGAAAATTTTCAAATTCTGGATATCTATTTCCACAGGAAAGAACCTCAGTTTCTGCGGACATTTTTTATTAAAAAATCTCAGTTGCGGAAGAATTTTTTTCTTAAAAAAAACCTAGATATTTAAATTTTATACAATGAAGAATCTTCAGATTCTGGGATTTGTTTTCTTTTTTTTTATATAAATATCATCAGCCTCGGGAAATTTGTTTTTATAGAAAACCCTTCAGATTTTCAAGATCGGAAGTAGGTACTCATATTTAAAGAAAATAAACTTAAGTGTTAATATAAAGCCCATTTTTAGATTAAAATGTCAACGAGAAAACTACTCTGAGATCTTTTGGAAGTTACTGAAGTTAAATATTCTGCAGTTTATTTGAAAGATCAATCGCTAGTTCTTTTTAGATCTAATTTGTGGGCCATTTGGTGTTTAATTGTAGAATCCCTACTAGGTAACTTGGTTGGATCGAAGGATTATAGTAGGTTTTGTACATTATTTTTTGGCTGTGGATCTCATATAGGTCTAAAAAGCAGTCTTGTAAAATTAGGTTTCATTGCATTCAATCCCATGTTACTAAAATATCTTGTTTTTTATATTTCTGAGGAGTTCAAGAAGAATCATGAACGCAGGAAAAAAGTTTTTTAGGGGGCTCAGAGAAGTTCAGAGACATACAGGAGCTGATTTTACCGACTAACGATCGGCCTATAAGTTATTGCAGAGACTTGCTAAGAAAATTCTTCTAACAAGAAATATTTCTTATATGTCATATGTCATATATGACATATGTCGCGTTAGACAAATGTCCGATTTTAATATTATGGATATATATATATATATTATGGAACAAAGTCTAACAAGGTAGGTATCGCTAAGCGGGAGCTTAAATCGTAATGCAGCTGGGTATGTTGCGGAGGAGAAAAAATAAATAGCATTTATTTCTTTAGGGTCTAAAAAATGAGGTCATTTCGATTTTGTGCATTTTATTCATGTTAGCTCCAAACAAAAATAAATGCAAATTGGGTATCAAATGAAAAGTATTTTGAAGATCTAACAGTATTGGCAAACAAAAATTCGCGTAAAATAATTTCGCAAGAAAAAATTCGCTGATAATATATGCCAAGATATTTAGCTATTTTTAAAATGATAAATTTTCATTACTTATACAATGACGCCTTAATGTAAATTATTAGTGAAAAAATTTTTGCATAGAAAATTTCGAGGTGACATTTTTATTTAAAACTTTTGAATCCGAGAACTAATATTTCTCATTTTCAATACGAAACTGCTTATGATATCTACAAACAATTTGACCAAAAACTATCAGCTCCGCTTTATATTGGCCTAGTATTTCGCGTTTCAAGAGACTATAAAAAAAGTAATGTCACATATATCGATCTTTTTTCTGTATTTTGTAGTATTTTTATTTTAGGTTAAACCAACACTCAGGGTATGCCCCCTACTAATGCAGTGAATTGTGTTGATATTAGGAAAATAGGTTATGGAAAGGAGGAAAGAGGGAGCAGTGTTTGTGAATATTTGATTTGAACATTGCAATTGACAGGAAAGACCTCTGCGGGGAGTTTATTCCACATACGGATAGTACGACTGATGGTCGAATTTTCTCAGCAATGTACTGTAAGATTCACTGGGCAATCGATTACAAACGGATGTATTCTAACATATAAGCTAGTATTTTGAATGAAAACACTGGCCCTGGAAATAAGTTCACTTATCTCAGCAGAACACTTCCCATGCTAATATCGATAGAACAGTGTTACACAACCCATATTCGGACTATACTCAAATGAGTCAATAGTTACTATCATTGATGAGCGCCGAAGCGCTCCTTTGCACA
Source organism: Delia radicum (assembly GCA_021234595.1). Taxonomy (NCBI): domain Eukaryota; kingdom Metazoa; phylum Arthropoda; class Insecta; order Diptera; family Anthomyiidae; genus Delia; species Delia radicum. The sequence continues at coordinate 231,871,442 of CM037854.1, forward strand.
GATGACTCAAATATTTTTCAAATTTGTTGATATTCGTAAGAATTATATTGCAGTCATTTAAGATTGCATGATGATGGTTTTAATGATATTTGAACTAAGAAACATTTCAAAGCTCACTTTGGATATTTTAGTAATTTTTTTTAAACTTCAATTCCTAATAGAAAAAAAATATTCCGGCATCTCTATTGTCCGATCGTGTTGATGTTTTATATGATTAGTATTTCTTCATAATAAAATAGATTCTTGTGTTTTATTTTGTGTCTTTTTAGACATGTTATAAAAGATCGATCTCTTTGTAAACGTTACTCTATCTACAACGACTAGCATTCATTTAACTTTAAATACTTTGTATAACGCAAAAAAAAAATTTAAAGTGTCTAAGCGTGGCTACTTTTCATGTTTTAAGGCGATTTTTAGCGATTATTGTTGATGGTTTTAAATTACTACACCATCCATTCATTCAATCTATCCACACAGCAAACTGAACGAAAGAATAAACGAATGAGATTTCTTTTAAAAGACATAAATGATGTTTAATGTATGTTAAAGATTAAAAACATAAATATTTCTAAAGGGGGATTTACATGTTATTAAACTATAGTTAAAAAATTTGTTTAATTTTTTTAATCCAGATTTAAGAATAATAAAATAAGATTTAAAAGATTAGCTAAAGCAAGATACTTATTTGGATAATGGAAAGGATAAGACTTGATGACAGTTACAGATCATAATCTTAAAAGATACGGGGGTAAACGAATGTTTAGCTAAAAGTCAAGTTTCCAAAATGTATAAAACCATTTAAGAATTTGAATAAATCTCAAGCTATACACTCAACATTTCATGTGTTCTGCAATAAAACACCTCAAAACGCAACACCCTGCAACAAATTTCAACTTTTTTTCCCACACATGGAAAAAACAACACACATGCAATATTTTAACAGTAACTGATTGTAATTTATTTAGAAAGTAATCAGTAAACTTTGATTATTAAAGAATATACATTTAAACTACAAAGAAATATTTTGTTAACTTATTTTACCATTTATTAAAAAACAAACCACACATAAATACTGTTTTTCTGTACCAGTTATAATTTTCATTTAAAATTATCTTTAAACAAAAAAACTGTTGTTGTTAATAACTTTGGTTATTATGTTGGTTAAAAATCAACATATATGCATCCATTTATGAACATGTATGAACTCATTCATTCTCATATATGACGAGATTCGAGATCATACATGTCCATATACCACCATATAGAATTCATATATGTTAAGGAGAGTTCATATGTGATCATATATATAAATATTAACTTAATTTCCGTTAATGTACACATATGACAATGTATGAAAATGTATAGACATTAGGCCGGGTCGATTTGTATGGAGGCAAAAAAATCGCGCAACGTTCAAGGAAAATCGTATTCTAGGGATCAAAATAAGAAACTTTGCCGAAGGAACCATACCTCTAAAACGAATTCTGATGTCCCGACTTTTGACCCGTAGGAGGAATCTCTCCAAGATTATGGGAGATACTTCTTCTCCGGGAGACGCGCTAGCAGATTAATGCATAAATCATCATTCTAGGGGTTAAAATTTAAGTTAAAAGAGGGCCTTTTTAGCCGTGTTTTTTTTTTAGCAAAATGTACAAATCTCGGGATAGAGATATTTCAGAAAGTAGGAGGAGTCTTTCCAAGATTAGGGTCTCTATTTCTTCTCCGGTATAAATATATTCGATTGGGTTGGATTCGATTGGGGCACTCTAAATGGGTCAAAGTGGGATTTTTCAAAATTTCACAATACGGGTCGAAAGTCGGGACTTCAGAATTCGTTTTAGAGGTATGGTTCCTTCGGCAAAGTTTCTTATTTTGATCCCTTGAACTTTAAGCGATTTTTAAATCGACCCGCCCTAATAGACATGTATGTTTATATATGTAAAGATTACCTCAATTTTCGTTAATACACACATATAAATGATTCCTCATATGAATATAAAAGAATGGTTTATGAACACATATGAATCATGTATGGAGGATGCATGTGGACATGTATGAAGCATGTGAATGTCGATTTTTAACAGGGTAGTTAAAATAAAATAAAATCGTTTATTTTTAAGGATTTCATTTTAACTACAAATTAGAGAACGCGTAAAGTTAAACTACGATTTCAGTTCTTCGCCATCACGTCAAAATTTCTTTTAATATTTCCAATAAATTGTAAAACACTTGTACTCACTTTAGGGTGCCAATATGGGTATCAAATAAAAGACAAGAACCATTCCTGTTTTTAAAATATGATTTGTTATAAGTTTTCACGATTCAAAAAATTCACAATGTCCTTTCTAAAAATTTAATATTGCAATATCTTTGCTGATTCTAAAGTTTTATCTAGATTAATGGATATTTGTTGGAGCATTTTTGTATTAAAAATTACCAAAATCGGTATAGCGATTAAAAAGTTGTGAGTAAAAATGCGATTGTACCTTTAAAAATTGAGTGAAAATTTGTGTACTTCAGTACAAATGCATCTCTAAGTGTCTGGTGATCAGTATAATTTTAAAGAATTTTTTTTAATGATAAACATATTTTTACATATACAATTATATAAAATAATTATCTTTTATAGTGTTAGGTCAAAACTCCCTCTGCAAAATATTCGATTTTGGTTTGTATACGAAAACTTTAAAATTTTAGTAAAACTTAGCAAGAAAATTTAAATTAATAGAATTTAGGTATATTTTTCAGTATATCAAGCCTTTACAAATATTTTATTTTTGACAAAAATATCATGTAGGATTGAATTTATTTAGGGACATTTTTTGAAATTTTTGATCCTGGAAAATTAAAATCAATATTTTTTTAAAGCATAGGATCTCACCATTCATTTGATATCAATATTTAAGTCATATCATGAGTACAGAAATTTTAATATTTTGTTAGAAAAATTTAAGCTTTAAAGTCCTTTTAAAATTAATTTTGAAGTGATGGCGAAAACGCAGTCTCTAGTTTCACGTATATATTGATTTGTCCATGTGTGAAATCTACTGTTGCACGGTGTGATCAAGCCACGTGTAAATAGCCTACTGGATTATTAACAACCAAGACAGAAATCCTGAGCGGTACCAAAAATATAGTCTTAGCAAAGCACTAATTTTAAAAAGAGCAAAAAGCTTTTTTAATTATGGTTCAATCTTCTCACTTAAAAAGTCTTGAGTTTAATTCCGTCCACGGACATTAAGCTGAACATATATTTCTGCTTGGACAGTTAACAAAGGATAATGTTTTCAGATCATGAAAATTGCTTTTAATCCAATTATTTTTATTATTTTGTCATTTTTTTGCAAACTAATTTCAAGAATTCCTATTCCTTTAAATTCCTTCCACCAATCAAATGCCAATTGGTATTTTATATGTTACAAAATCCAAACCATGTAATTAAATTTTTTCCATAACAATGCGCCCGAGGGAATACAAATTTCAAATAAACTTCCAATCACGTGACATTTATGAGTCAACTTCCCACCAAACTAGGCTCAATAGCTAAGTCACATTTTAAACCACACTAGTTGCTGCTACAGTTGAAGGCGCCTTAAAACAAATCGTTTTAAACTAGTTTTCGGTTTTTTTGTTTGTTCCATGTCAACCTAAAGCTTTGTCAACGCATAATCCATCATTTTGCGACGTCATCATCATAAACTACAAAGTAGAGTGGAAGACTTTTTTGTTTGTTATTTGTGATTATAACTCTTGACAGTTTTGAGCCAATGTACAATATTTGAAAATCCGGATTTTCTTTTAAACAACCCAGCAAAACCACAGACATTACCAAATAATGGATAAAGTATTGCATCGCCATAGAGCTACACGCAATACAATACACCTTAGTTCACTGAAGAATTTTACAGTCGACGAGCTTAAAAGTAATGGGTGGACTCATAACCTAGTAGGTGGTAAAATAATTGGTTACTTATATGGTTACCGGGTTGGGAAAAGTAAAAATTAAAAAGATGTTCATACAAAAAAGTTATAAAAAAAAATTATTGCAAATATTTTTTAATTAAATAAATAACGTGGTCATGCTGAGATTAGAACCTGGGATCTCTGGTTGTTAACTACTACTACTACTAACTATGCTATCGTCACATATGATAATGGGTTGCTTAAAATGTAAATGAGTTATTGTCTTCATCTGTAAAGCTAAAAATATATACCTCACCCTAATTCTTACAAAAAATCACAAAGAAATGTATCTAAATATAGAATTTCAAAAAAATTAATATAGAATTCAAAAAAAATATAGAATTTAAAAAAAATATAAATATAGAATTCAAAAAAATATAAATATATAATTTCAAAAAAATATTTTAAATATTAGTTTACGTTTATATTTCATGCATTATATTGTTGATGAATGGTAAGGCATTATTTTATGTTTTAAAATAATATAAAAGGTAATGATGTAGCATTACAAGGTAACCCATGAGTGTCCAATAATTGGTAACTCATTACTTTATGTTTCGAAATAAATCTGAAGGTAAGGAGTATTCATTACAAAGTAATCCATTATGTAACCCATTATTGGTAACTCATTACTTTTTGTTGAAAAATAATGATACAGGTAAGGAGTATGCATTACAGGGTAATGCATTACTTAATCGCACCCATTGTCAAAGTTTTCCTGGGAAAAAAACAACTACTAGACAAGTAATGAGATCTAAATCAATTTTAAATAGATTGAAGACTGAGTTGTTGTATTTTTAAAGCTCATAATGTCTTTTGTTAAGAGTTGGTAGATTTTTTCTATACTCTAGTAAATGTGGCACTGGTGATGGTGGTGGTGTTTAAACTCTTCTCAGTTTTAAGCCTTAATTGGACATAATTTAAATTCCATTCGTGAGTTGGTATATGAGTATGTAGAAGTTGTAGTTGGAAAAAACATTTGGAATAGTTTTCATACAATCTTTAAGTTTTTTTTAGTAGCCAATTGTTGAAGGTGTACACTGAGAGAAAAAGGAGGTTTAAAGGCATTTTAATGGTAAGAATAATTCATAAACACTTTTTTGTTCGTGAAAGAGGGGACGCCTTAGGTCAATGTTTTTTTTTTTTAATTTCAGTAAAACATGGCCTTCTGTGCTTCTTCCTTAGAATGTGTGTAAGAACGTGTTCTCCAATGCCGATAACATGGCGATAGTATTGAAAGGGAAATACACATTATACATGCGGATCTAAGGAAGTTCGCTGTCTGGGTATTGGTCTGTGGACTTCAGACCTTGTACTCCTTACAGTGGGCAAAATTACCCCATTTTTGAGCCCGTTACTTTGTATGGACAGCAGTCGCTCTGAAACTACCAACACACTCAACTGCTCTTAAGGATATATTAAGCAGAGCAGTAAGTAAATCTAGGTTTGTTGCAGCAGCCGTGAACGTGACCACAAGGTATGACAAACAACCTCTCCTTCTAGATCCTGCTAATTAAGCGTTCCGTTCAAGGTAACTTCTGCATTCTGATGACTTATCCTGACAGGATGTTAGCGGAAACAGATCAAATCCTTTGAGGATACTCACAGGATCCTTTACGGTCCAGTAAATATTTCTTATAAACATTGTTTGAAGTCCTGCGAGTATCACTCGGGGTCCTGTGAATATCATTCGAAGAATGTTCTGCGAACATTCTTTGAGGTGCTTTGGATATCCTGCAAGATTTTGTGAATGTCTGTCTAGCTCCTGATTGTATCCTTTAAGGTCCTAGAAGATCCTACAAATATCCTTTGAACTGCAAGATTTGTTCTGTGACATGTCACAAACGGTCAAATTCTCCCTTCTATGACAACGCCATAGAAACTTCTGTCAATTTATTGGTAAAGTGACTTAAGTGGTTTTTTGCGAAATCACAATTGATTTAAAATCTGTGATCAATTTTTAATTAATTCAGTTATCGAATTAAAATACATAATTAACTTCGAAGGGGGTTACCAAATTGGGTTTTTGTATGCTTTTTGTTTTATTTAATTTTTTGAAGTGTATATTCATCCGTTTTTGAGAAGGCGGTTTTTGTACATTTGTTTAAAAAAATGCAGTTAAATTTTTTTTGTTATTTAAAAACTAAATTTAAAATTCTATTTTAAACTGTCAGCAACATTTGTGGTCTACCATACGAGTTACAACAAAAAAAAAAAGCACCAACCATTACAATTCTGGTATGTGACGGTATTTTGTTTTCCTAATTATTTCCTCCAAAAAAAATAGACTTCCTTATTTGTGGTAGTAGTTGTTGTTGTAGTTCTAACTGCCGTTTTCATGTTCATTGAACCATTTTAAAATGTTAATTTACTTTTAAAAGTTTTTTTTTTAACAATAGATTTATTTAATTTGATAAGTTTCTTAAACGCTTATTTTAAATAAGGAAATGTTTTTTGTGGTACCAAAATAAACCTCCTTTTTGAAGCACTTAAAACTGCTTAAAGGGGTTCTTCTGTGTCTTTTCTTATTTAGAATTCTTTGAAAAAGGAGTAAAAATATCCTTTTGTGTTTAAAACATTAAATAAACATCATAATTTGTGTGTACTTTAGTATTGTTTATATACCCATCTCAAATTTCTTTGAATTGAGATATTTAAAGCAGCATCAAAAGAATAGTTTGCGATGGAGTAAATGTGTCATATCTTGGTTTGAAGAAATGTCAATCATTGCGGAGGGGGGACGTATAAAAATAAAAACTACAATTATATATGAGTTTATTGTTTAAAAATTTCTATTTCCGGAGGATTCATTCATGGAAATTTAATAATATTTAGGATCTTGTCTTCTTATTCGTAAGAATAAAGGATTTTTTTAAACAACAGGCAAACTTGATTAATCGATTTCTTAGAGTAAATATTGATATTGGAATAAGTCCTTATACGAATTATACATCCAATATTTGCTTAAATTCAAGCATTTAAAGCAAAGATTATTAAATGATGCTAAGGCAAATATATTGTATCCATTCCAAATCGTTTCACTTTTAATTTTAAAGGACAGAAACAAATTATAAATGTCGATAGTTGTCCTTCCGAAGGTATATCACGGTATGGGTTCTTTTTATACTTCATAATTTTTAAATTCTCAACTTATTTAAAATTAAAAGTGAAACGTTACGGAATTAAAGCAATACCTTTTCCTATTATCACGTAAAAATGTAATTTTAGAAATATTTTTTATTTTTATTTTATTAATTAATAATCATATAATTACAAATTATGTACTATTACCCTAACCGAGCACTAGCTACTATGGCCTTCGGCGCGTTGTAGCGAAAACAGACCAGTGCCTCTGGTGGGAATCGAACCCACGACCCCCGCACTGATAAGCCAGCACGCTACCAACTAGCCTACCGGGGCGCACATTTTTTTTTTTTTTTTTTTTTTGTGTATAATTTAACCAATACTCAGGGGATGCCCCCTACTCATGCAGTGCATTGTATTGATCAGGAAAATAGGGTATGGGAAGGAGGAAAGAGGGAGTAGTGCTTGTGGATATTTGATTTAAATTTTTCTAAATTGTAAGTAACAGGAAAGACCTCTGCGGGAAGTTTGTTCCACATACGAATTGTTCGACTAAAAAACGAGTTTTCTCTGTATAAATATATATAAATTATCCACCAGATATTTGATTAAATGAGAGCGGTAAAAGCAAGGATTTTAAATAACAATAAGGGATAAATATTGGTTTAATTCCAAATTGTTTCATTTTCAAGTTTGAAGGACAGAAAAAAAACTATAGCTCGATAGTTTTCCTTACAGGAGTTTTAGGTGATCGAGGTATGAATTTTTTCTGTCCTTCATAATTTTAAAATTCTCAATTAGTACGAAATGAAATTTTATGGAATTGAAACATTATATTTTACTTATTATAATTTTAAAAATGTTCAATATCTTGGCGAATAAAAATACACTTTCTTAAAACATGAATTTTTAAATGATAATAAGGAAAATAGAATGTTTCAATTACAGATCGTTTCACTTTTAATTTTGAAGATCCACCAAACCTACTTCCGTAGGTTTGGTTTATCATGGTATGAGTTATTTCTATTCTTCATAATTTTGAAATTATCAACTTATTTAAAATGAAAAGTGAAACGTTTTGAAATTGAACCAAAATATTTTTTCCTATTGTCACTTTAACAATTTTAAATATCTTTGCTAATAAAAATAAACATAATTTTCCACTAATTTATCAAAAAACCAGTATAACTTCATAATTTTTTTTTTTTTATTAACATATATTTTGTAGAACATGTCTGTGCGTGTCTTTAATATATAAATTATCGTGTAAAGAAATCAAAAGCATTTTTTTGTTGTCCATTCATTCATTGATATGAAAACTCAAAACATAATTTACGTAAACGAGTCCTTTGTTGTAATTAACAACACAATGATTAAGTGGTCTCATATACAGAAATCCTTATAAAACACTTTATCATGTCATTTAAATACCCCTAGAGTGGAGCGAAGATAAAGGAAGATGAAAATGAAAGATGATCAAGATGATGTTGGTGGTGGTGGTGGTTATGTAGTGTTTACAGTGCCTCTAAATACTTGAATTAACAAGCTACTGGCTTAGTAAACCAATTTAAATTTGTATTTTAAACACAGACAAGATCGGAAGATGAAAAAAGTTTAGAGAGAAGCGCTAAAAGTTGTGTTGTTTGAGTTTTTTTTCAGATTTCAATTTTATTTCGTGATGTGTTGCAAGTTTTGACCTACTAAACGCATTTAAATAACAAACAATTTGTTGTGGCAAGTCACGCAACATTGAATTGATGATGACGATTAGCAGCAAAAAATAAAAATCTGAAGATAATTGGAATGATAGATTAGGGAAGAAATTATGTGGGGGTAAAACTTTGATACTTAAACAGAAAAAAAATCAAGTTTTTTAAATTGCTTTGACTTTTGTAAGAAAGAACTAAACTTTTTTACAAATTTTACTAAAAAAAAATATTCATTTTATTAATCCTTTGACATTCTGTGAGTATCCTTTAAACAAAATTTGAGGTATGTAGAGAATTCTGTGAACATCATTTCAGGTCCTGTGAGTATGTTTTATGATCCTACGAGTATCCTGAGATCCTACAAGGTCCTGTGAGTATCCTTTGATGTTTTGTGAGTATCATTTAAGGTCCTGTGAACATTCTTTGAGATCCGGCGAGTATCCTTCAACACCCTGTGAATATCCTTTGAGGTCCTGCGAATATCCTTTGATTGAACATGATTTTGATAAGTGTGACGCACCATATCACATCTTTCTGAGATATTTGAAGAGACCGCCAAAAATGAAGTTATTGATAAAAAAAAAACTATTTTTTAAGACTTCACAGATAAAAAAAATATTTTAAAATTAATCAATTCTTTAGTGATTTTTAATTTTTAACCCTTTGACAACGAATGGTTGATATATGTCCAATTTTTATTTTTTATTGTGTTAGTTACAATTTTTTACCGATTTTTCCGAATGTGGTGTGTATCGACGAAGGATAGATGCAGTTTTCAGATAATACCAACCACTTGGTTAAATATGGTCTAAGAGCCGAATAGGATGACCCAAAATTAAGAAATATTAATATTTTTTTCATAATTTTTGGTACATATTTTCTCGGATGCTATTTTACATAGAGGAACAAAATTTTGGTAGGACATGGTCCAATCCTTCTAGTTTCAAGAAACATTGAGATATTTGGAATTCATTTATTCAACCTCCTAGAAGACACTGATATAATATGGGACATATATATCCCATTGGTAGTCAAAGGTAAAAGAAAAGCAGGTTTTTGTTCAGTTTTTTTTTTTTGTTCGTATAATAATTTAAGCATAAATTTTAGTTAGATTTTTACAGGAAGAAGAAGAAACCATTTTTATTAGAAAATTGAACGGACACAAATGAATAATTTAAATGTTAATTGAACAAAGTATTTTATATTTTTAACTTGCTCTAAATTTTTTACTTTGTGTTGTAGTGAGTTTCAAACCTACAGCCATACATTAGGCTATGACTCGTAGCATCACCTCTTAGCGAGTTGAGACACGGTCGACACAGCGATAAGTGTGGCTAAGTGGAGCATTCACAATGTATTGTTTTTAATCAGAAGAGACATAATTAGCTAATACATAGGAATAATTTATTTTTCAACTAGAGAATGCTTCCTCTTTTTTAATCCTATTGTTTGATTTTATTGAAAAAATGTGAGATTTATAGATTTTTATCTCCTGATTAAAAATCTGGTCTCCAAATTTCTAATTTTCTATTCCTTTACAATTTTGAAATATAGTAAAGAAAGGATTTTTTGAGACTACAGTCAAAACTCGATATTTGATGCGTCACACAAAATCCATGACGTAAACAAAGTAATATAAATAAGCTTGACTTGTCTTTCGCTGTTACACGGGTGAGGTATTTGTTCACTAATTTCAACCGTTGATATATATGTCCATTCGGATATATATGTCCCATGAATGTTTTGATAGAAGGCATTGCAAAAAAAATATTTTTGACGACACTTTTCTATAGAAATGTTGGGTCGATAAACCCGAATCTGCAAAATGCAAATTTTCCAGAGGTTTAAGCTCCGGCGTGAAATGTTTAACAAAACTGTCCGGAAATATATTTAATTGAATCTGTATTTTTAAAATTATTTTAAATTTTTTAAAATTTGCTGCTCTTAATTGTCAGAATTTTCATAAAAGTTATTCAAAAAGTGTGTTTAATTCTAATCGTTCCAAGATTGTTAAAGTTATAAGTTTCTATAACCATGAAAGTTGATTTTAACCCTTTTGTGTGTGCAAATCGCATAATCGCGTTGTATTAGAACAGATTAAATTCATTGTTTAGAAAACCCACAATAACTTTGTCAGTTTTTAAATCATTAGAACAGAAAAAATGTCATTTTACTTAGAATTAAACACAATTTTAGAATAAATTAGAAAAACATGAAAACATGGAAAAATTTACAAAACTAAATTTGTTTAAATATCTTCAACTATCTATGAAACATATTCTGTCAACGTTTCAGTTTTGACTGTTAATATTTCGCCTAAAGGGCGCTTTAAGGTAAAAAAATGCAACATTTTTTATATCTGTTAAGTTTGATTGAAAAATGTTCAACAGATCTAAGACGTGTCCTTAATGATATAAGGATTGTATATTTTAACAATGAAAAATTAAATTCGTAATATTTTTGAAAATCTTTCCTCTAGAAATAACTGCCCAACTAATAAATAATGATCTTAATATTAAAAAATATTAAGTAGTTGTATTATTTAAGGTGTGTTTTGTAACTGCCAGAAAAACAGACAACAACAAAAAAAAAACAGCTCAAAACCTTTAATGATCATTGAAGCATTACCCGACTATTAATATAGTATCATCTCCGGTTTTGATTATAGAAATTCTAAAACTTTTTTAATGATTAATTGAAATTAGTATATTTCTTAAACATATAATTTACTGAATAAAAAAATGAAGAGAAACAAAATAATAAAAATTACTAATATCAAATTCAATTAAATGTCTGGAATTCTTTGGGATTTAAAACAAAGCGAAATCAAAAAAAAAATCCTTCAAATGTCTAAATTTCAAAAAAAAAAAAAACTAAAAAATCTTATAAAATTTTTTAAAACAGTAGAAAAATGTCATTGCAAACCAGTATATTATCAAACAGAAATTACATACTGTCTAAACCAACCAACCGACCGTCTCGCAGAAAAAACAGTCAAATAGTTGTTAACAATTAATACCATGGGCTTTACGTTTAAAAAAGCATTTAGAGGTTTTTTTTTTTGTATTGTAGTTTAGCGACTTTATGTAATTTGTGTAATGATGACCAATTATGGAGGCGCAAATGAAAATGTTAACGTTTTTTCTTTTTTTGTTTCATTCGTAGTGTTTTAAATTTCAGTTTTTAAAACGTAAATGAAGATTATCTTACTGTACGTTGATGACATTAAGGTATTTTCTTGCTTAATTATGTGATAATTGTTACACAAAAAAAGCAGAAGATAATAAATATTTTAAGTAAATTTATTTTGTAATTTAGGTTTATTTTACTAGTGGGAAGTGGATAACTGCAGAAACTCCATACAAAAATATGAAATTAAAACGAAGGAATTAAAAAGAAAAGCTTTATTAAGTGGAACAAAATGGAATTAAAACAAAAATATAGTAAGTCAAATAAAAAAAAATTCCAACAAATAGAGAAAAACTTTGGAAACAATGTTCTTAGAACAAATGGTTAACACTAATGCAGTTTCATGTCTACGAAAACAATCATCAGGCGCCTTTGTATAGTACTTTTGTGTGTAAAAAAACAGAAAAACTATAGCTAACAGCTAATTCTGATATTTCTGATTTGCCATACTGCAATTTAAGTAGAAGAATTTAACCGCATTTAACCCTAGGTAGCACTTCACAAAGACGCCTGACGATTAATTTGGTAGGCCTTAAAATGCATTAGCCTTTACCATTTGTTTGAGGAAGTTTTTTTACAAAGTTTTAAAAAAGTTAAGTAAAATTTTAAAAAAGTCATGCTTTTTCCTATTAATAGAATCAGCAGACATACAATTTAATAAAGCAATTTACGATATTAAAAAATATTTACGATATATTACATAAAATGTTTGAAAACGATATAAAGCTCAATAAGAAATCAAAAATATTTACATCGTAGATAAAATGTGTTCAAAAAATCGTATTCAAATGTAGGATATCGTTATAAAGAATACGATGTAGCAGAAGTATTTTTAAGGAAGTATATTTTAATACAAAAATTTTTGATATTATAAAAAAAATTAAATTTATAATCAAAAATTTAAATTGTTTCAAAGTGATGAAGTTAGAAACAAAAATAGAGAAAATTCTTAATATTTTGTTTTTTTTATGAAAACACATTTTAAAAACTAAATTTTATGTTTACGATATTGAAATAAAGTTTACGCTATTAAAAAACGTTCTTTAAACATTGCGAAAATTACATAACAATAAAAAAGTATTTTAAATGGCATAAAATTTTGTTTTTACGATACTAAAGAAAAATATTTCTTAAATTTCAATATTAAGAGACAGATTTCAAATTATCAAAATATTTTATCGACTAAATATATCTTAAACTATAAGATATATTTTTTTAAATATATCTTAAACTATAAAATAAGATGACAATACACTAAAACACAAATTTACGATATTACCAAAAATGTACGATTATTCCCTTAAAACATCTCAAAATGATAAAAATTAAAAAAAAAAATCGTTAATATTTAAATTTTCCATGAAAATAGCGTAAAACAGTTTCAACATCCGAAGTTCCTATAAAGCTTATAATATTGACAGTTTTGTATAAACATTGCGAAAATTACATAAAAATATTAAAAAAAATTATATTAAATACAAATAACAACAAATAAGTCGTACTAAAAAGTTTACGATATTTCAAAAAAATAAATAACGATAAAAATTAATGAAATGAGATGTTTTCCCTTTAGTGTGTTTAATTTATTCTATAAATTTACGATATTACAAAAATGATTTATATTTCATTTAAATAAAAGTAATCACAACAAAACTCGACCTGACGATAGCTCAGAGGGCTAAAGCGCTCTGTCTAACGTGTAGTGCGAGTGCATGTGGCATTAGAAATCAGTTTATCTATACCACGGTCAGTGATTGCACAGAAAATTTCATATAGACGCAATCGAACAAATAAAAACATAACAAGTATTACATTATTCAAAAAATTCAAAAAACAGGGTCACTGACGAAAGTTCAATACCAGAAACTGCGCAGTCTAATTGAGAAAAAATTTAAAATTTTCAATGTAGTTATGATTTTTAGAAAATCACTCATTCTTCTCTACCACGCCTTTCACAATTGAAAGTAATATTACTACTTTAAATATTCGGGTGCTATTCCGCATTTCTTTTAATACAGTATTTTAGTAAATAAAGGTATTGAATCATTAAGGCGTATGATGTCAATAAAATTTGTTAAAAGGATTATATAAATCATAAAAAACACATATCACTACTTGAAGGCAAGCCTGCATTATATATAACAAAGATAAATTCTCAATAGAAATATTTGGAAATTCATTTTTTGAAGCAATTGCGGCGAATAAAAAAAAACATTAAAACATTTACGATATTGCAAGAAAGTTTACGATATTTAAAAAAATATTAATGTTTAATGCAAAATAGTTTATACGGGATAAATTTAGAAGACGAATATAAAAATTAATATGAAAATTACAATACTAAACCAAACGCTTACAAAAATTATGTAACATTTTTACGATATTAACAAAACCAAGGGAAATATTACCAAAAATTGCACAAAAAAATAAAAATTATTTGTGAATTATTCGGCGGCCGAACTTTTAGCTTTATAGCTAAACTTCGGCTTTGCTCTTAAATTTTACACACAAAATCAAATTAAATCCGCTCAAAAAAACATGTTTCCAATACCAAAATTTGTCATCATTGCCTCTAGATATCAAAAAACCGACAAAATATAGTTTTTTTTGGCCGAACTGTTCGGTCGGACACTAGAAACTAACGATATTGCAAAAATATTGGGAGAAATAATACTTTATTACCAGTTAGAAAATATAATCTTAAAAGTATCCTTTTCATTTAACTTAAATTCTTTTTCATCTAAAATGTCATTTAGACAAATTTTTACCATTCTTTACCACGATAAAAAAAAATTTGTCTTGTCCATTTTCAATGCTATTTTCAGGCAATTTTTTCTATTACAATATTGCATTACTTTGTGTTAACAATATTTCTTTAACAATTTACTCCTTTAGCTATTGTTTCGAAAAAATAGTTTACAGTCTATCTTAATAATTTATGAGACCCTTAAGGTATTTTTTTAGCCGTTTTTTTTTTCTACGCAATGAGAAGGAAGACTGTCTGAAAAATATGTATTTTGATTATTAAAATACGAAAATGTTTAGCCATGGTTAAACCACCGGCACGTAATGGCCAGACAGCAGAAACGATCCTAAAAAAGTAACAGCAACATACAAAACATAAACAGCAGACAAATTTTCTTGCACTCTGTTCAGTGGCATATCATGCATTCTTTCAAAGATTACGAAAAAATTGCAATTTTTTGACCTCATGTCTTCCTAGTTCTTTATATTAAAAACATATATTCTCTATTCTATATCATGATTTTTTCAAGGTTTGAATTTTTATGAAAATTTAAAAAACCACAAAAGTATGTAGAGTAGGGCGTGTCGATTTAAAAATCGCTCAACGTTCAAGGAAAATCGTATTCTAGGGATCAAAATAAGAAACTTTGCCGAAGGAACCATACCTCTAAAACGAACTCTGATGTCCCGACTTTTGACCCGTAGGATCAAATTTTGAATTTTGCCTCCATACAAATCGACCCGGCCTAAAGTTAAAAGTTGTTGTGGGATTTGTCTGATTCAAAAAGCACTCGATTCTCACGAATGTCTTCTTGTTATTTTTGTTTGAAAGTTGTTATCGTATTTATCTGATTCAAAAAGCAGTAGATTCATACGGTTGTCCTCTTTAACATATATGCATATTCAAAAAAATGCATTTTTATGCAAATGCAATTTTTTTATGCATTTTCAAAATTGTTCTCCTCCTTTTTTCCTTCTTTTTAAACATCTTTACATCAATCAAAATCTTTACATAAATCGAAATCTTTACATTTTTCATATAAAATTATTAATCAAAAATGTTTCAATTTTTTTATTAAAAATACAAAAATAGCTTTTTTGGACTTTATTTATTTTCATATATTTAGTTAGAATTTTCATATATCTAGTTACCTCAAGTCCAAAATGTAATATGATATTGGCATATTAGATTTTATTTGATGCTTTTAAAAAGTTTGATCATTTTCATGATAGACAATACAATTGTTTCATAGGCATCACCCTAATCTTCAGTTGTCCGCAACACAAAACGATGATTGGCTTAACTCAAACATATAACCGACAAAATCAACTTCATGAGAAGTTGGTCTGTTTTAGTTTATAAAACATAAGTTGTTTTTATAGTAATTAAATGTGCTAAAGTCCCAAAACTTATTTAACAAATTGTGAAAAGCAATCTGATGTAGGCGTGTCCCTATCCGGATTTCATTCCTGCCCAAGGAAATCTTCAGGGGACTTTGTTATTAGAATTTCTAGAGATATTTGTTATGTTAAATCACAAACTCAATGAGAATTTCTTGTCCTCGTCTAGGAGCGAGATTCAAAATTTAAAATATCAAAGAAAAAACAAAAACAACAACAAAAAATTGTCACAATTGGCTTTGTCATCTTCCAAATACTACTCTGTTTTTTTGACAGACCAAGCAATGTAGTGACGTTTATTCAAGTAAATCAACAATAGAAAATCATATGTTTTCTATTAGTGTCAGTTACATTTAAATTTGCACAAGCACCTGCATATTTGTTATTTAAATTTATTTTCATCGGGATAAACATTAATTGCATTTATAGTAATTAAATGTGCTAAAGTCCCAAAACTTATTTAACAAATTGTGAAAAGCAATCTGATGTAGGCGTGTCCCTATCCGGATTTCATTCCTGCCCAAGGAAATCTTCAGGGGACTTTGTTATTAGAATTTCTAGAGATATTTGTTATGTTAAATCACAAACTTAATGAGAATTTCTTGTCCTCGTCTAGGAGCGAGATTCAAAATTTAAAATATCAAAGAAAAAAACAAAAACAACAACAAAAAATTGTCACAATTGGCTTTGTCAGTTGTATGTATTGTCTCGGTTTGAGTTAATCATAGTTTTCTTTAGCGGACAACTGAAGATTAGGGTGACGCCTATGAAACAATTGCATTGTCTATCATGAAAATGATAAAACTTTTTGAAAAGCAACAAATAAAAACTAATATGAGAATATCATATTGGATTTTGAATTACAAGTAGCACAATAGTCTAACTAAATATATGAAAATTATTAATGCCATCATTGAAAACAAAACCTATTTATTATTTCCATACAAAAAACTTTATTTTTTGCATAATTTGTATATTTTTAATAGGTTTTAATACTGTTTAAAACTCAGAACATACTATTAACAATACAAAACGGGATTTATTTAAATTCATCTGTTTATAAAATATATTTTTGATGCAGATGCATTTTGAAAAATGCATTCTAAAATTGCATTTGCATCAAAAGTTAAAGTTTTTGTATGGAAATAAGAGATACAGTTTTTTTTTTTTTTAAACCAAGAAAATTATATGAAATTTGCGTCACAGAAAAATCTTAATTTAATTTTATATAAAAAATGTTAAATTTGTGATTGATGCTTGCATGCAAATATTGAAGGGGTAGAATAATATCAAAAATGCATCTAAAACTTGCATTTGCATCAAAAATGCATTTTTTTAATATGCATATTTTTTATTGCATAATTGTAAGCCATACAACCATATGAAGCTAATGCTTTTTGAATGAAAGAAATCCGATAACAAATTCAAATTATATAATTTTTGTATTTAAAATTTTTTTTTTTTAATTAAAACCGTAAAAATCGATATTTTTTGAAAATTTTAAAAATTTTATATGAAGATGTGTTATGGGCTCCATTGAGTAAGTGTGTATAACAAATTATTCAAATTTAAAAACACTCCGTCAATTTCAATGAGATGTGTCAAAGAACTCATGATATGCACTTGGATACACCATTGGATATCAACGCCAAAACCACCTCCTCCTCTAGACGTCATGGTTAAGCAATGTTTAGATTTTTTTTTTTTCGTTTATGTTATATATGCATTTTGGTTTTCGTTTGCGTTCCTTAAGTGGTTACACAACTTTAAACATACGGAAAGTGCGTGCATAAATGTATTGACCAAGTTAAAACAACACAACAGCAACAACTCCTTCAAATGCTGTGTATTAGCTACTGTATTAAGCAGGGAGTTTTAATATGTTTCATAGTCATGTTCTCGAACTATGCCCGGCTGGTTTTTTAAGTGTAACGACAATAATGACAACAAATGAACACTGTTTTCAGGACGAAAGTGGATTCTTGGTTGAAAATGTGGGGGGAATGATTTATTCCATTACCATATAAGTGGTTACATAAGTACATATTTGGTAATGGCAAGTACTTACAATTGTCATTACTAATCTCATTACTTAAATATAGGGATGTCGCGCAAACTAATGACATATCATTCACATCAAAAATATGTAGTTACCTATATGCTTACTAGTATGGACAAAAATAATGAGGCTAACATTTAATTTTGAAAAAAACTAAATTTAATAAAAAAAAATTTTTTTTTTGAAAATATTTTTTTTTAATAAAATGTGTCCACACGGGATCGAATATGAGACTATAGGTTACCAGTCAACCGCTCAACCACCTGAGCTATCTGCAGATGTCATAATTGATAGATAAAAACATAAATCACTTGCTTGCACAAAATTGCATTACTTTCCCGCTTACAAAAAATCAAAAATAACTTGTTATACATATGTATATGTACTTACTGGAGTGGAAAAAATAATGCGTCTAAAAATAGATTTTCAAAAACTTTTGAGGTCATGACTTTATATTTAAAATAATAATAAAATAGGTTATTGTGGGTAACGCATTATTGTTTATATTTAAATAATGAGAAAGATAACTAATTGCTAGTAAGTCATTATTAGTTGTGTTACAGTAATGCAGAGTGTAAGCTAGTGGTGAGAAAAGTAATGACGTTTAAAAGTTTTTTTATAATAAATCCATACACAAAATATTTTTTATCTAATAATATTGGTGATTCAAAATTAAAGTCGTTTTTACTTTATCTCCATTATTCTGTACACTTCGTAGTGTCTTTGGTGGTAAAAAGTGTAAACATTAACCCTATGAAGATCACATTACATAAAACCCCATATAAGTGGCTATATAAGTACATATTTGTAGCAAGTACTTACAATTCTCATAACAAATCTCTTTACTCTTATATGCAAATATCGCGCAAAATAATGACATATCATTATTAAACACCTTACGAAAAATCAAAAAATATGTGGTTACCTATATGCTTAATAGTATGGACAAAAATTATTTTTTTTTTTATTAAGTGGACACTTTTTGATCAATTTAAAGCTTTGTAATCTTGTAGATATAATTAAAATTCAGTTTCATGGGTCTTTTTTGTCCCCAGGCCACTAGCGGTTAATGATTTTTTAAGTAAAATTAAAAATAATAGTCTAGTCAAATTAGGATGATATTTTTTGAAAAATTATGCAAACTTTGATGAAAGCATTAAAATTATGTTCAATTTTTGACAAAATAAACAATTTTCATGAAATGTCCTGTAAAGAAGTAACTCCACACAGAAACACGAATAATTATTTTTTCAATCCATTATTTTTCTGTAATTACCACTTGTATATTATAAAAATCGCTATCGATATCTCCAAATTAGGCATTTAAAAAATCTTTCAAATTAATTTAAAATAAAACACGTTTTTTATCAATTTCATTTGGAACCATTTGCAATGAAACTGGGGGTGTAATGAACGAAATATAACGAATCGTTATTTTAAGGGCATCCTAATGTATAGAGATTGTGGTTTTCCATATCATGATTTCACGTTTCCCCAAAGAAATCATCTGTAGAATTCCAATAGCATTATTTGTTTAGTTCATGGATAAACCGATTTGTTTCCTTTCTGTCGAAAATATTGGAAATGCTAAAGAGCTCTTTTTGCTTTAAATAATTTAAACGAAAATCTATTTTTGTCGAAACTATTGCAGATTTTAGATTTAAGTTTTAAAAGTATAAAAGTCCACGTAAAAATCCATTTTTGGTTGAAATTTTTGTTAAAGGAAATATAAGTGATTCCAAATTAAATCTCTTTTTGCGCTATAAATTAAAGTTAACAAAACAGCTGACTTACAAAATATGTATAAAATTTAAAAATTCAATATATGTGATTTCAAATTTAACCCATTTTTTCTATAAAGAATAATTATTAGTTTTATCAAAAAAAAATATTGCCGATTAAAAAGTTTTCCTAGAAACAGTGTTGCTGTATAATTCGTTCATCTCCTTCTCATGTTCCATACACCAACGCAAATTATGTTTACATTGTTGTTCAGAAGAAAAAAAAATTTAAAACTTTAGAACAACGAAAACCTTCAAGCATTTATGGCTACTGTAAAACAACCTACAGGAGTGGAGGTATGTTGATTTTCTTTAAAAGATTTTAAAATAAATATATTTTAAAAGCCTTTTTGATATTCTAAGAGTTTAAACTTTAGCTCTAGTGTAGGTTTTCGGCATGTAAACAGATTCAATTTAATTGTACGTTTATCACTTTATTTTCTCTTTGGCGTACAGAAAAATAGTTCTAAAGTTAATTGAATTCTTTAAACAATTTGTTTTAAAAGATGTAGTCATTTTATTTTGTTGTAGCAAAGGAGGTGTTTTGAGATCAAATGGCTTTTTGTATCAAATTTATTAGTTACTTTAAATAGATAATGGTTTTGGGATAAGTTTTTAATAGAAGGCAAAAGGAATTTTTGCTTTTTTTTTAATATTAGTGATATCAACGAAAATGTTTCATTTCTATTTCGTTTCTTGAAGAAAAGCTTTAAAATTTTCAAAAATGGGATAAATATTTGATATTATTTTTCTTTTAAAAGATTTTAAAGAAAATGTTTTAAATCCCTTTTGTTACTTTTCTAGAAAATATGTTTATTGTCTCTTATTTTTAAAGTTTTAATAAAATTTGGTTACTTTTTGTAGAAGTTCAAAAACATGTTTCAATCTCAGTACATTCCATTCAGTATGGAAATATGTTAAGTTTCACTTTTTTACAAAGATTTTAACAAATTAAGTTACTTAAAAACGTTAATTTTCAAATAAGTGTTTCAATCTCAGAACATTCCTTGATTAAAAACAATAAAATTTTTAATTATGGAAAAAATTTTCTTAAAATGATTATGATTTTTCTTTTAAATGGTAATAATTATGGGATAAATTTGCGGCATTTTGCAGTGCGGATTTGGATTTTTTTTTAATTCAAGCTATTTTTAAAAATGTTTCAATTCCATTTGGTTCATTTATAAAAATAAATGTTAAGTTTGACTTAATTTCAGAGTTCTTAGCAAATTGTTTTACTTTTGGTTAACAGTTGGCGATTTTTCAATCTCATTATATTCCGAGATTGAAAATTCCAAAATTTGTAATTGTTAAATAACTTTTATTACAAAATGTTTTTGCTTTTAGAAGGTAATAATTATGGTATAAATATTTAATACATTTTAATGAAGTTTATTGATTTTTTTTAATATTAAGTTAATTAAAACAATTTTTCTATTCCATTTCGTTTCTTTACAAAAATAATTGTTTTCTTTAACTTACTTACAAAGTTTTTAGCAACTTGAGTTACGTTTTGTAAAAAGTGAGTGATTTTCAAAAAAATATTTCAATCTCAGTGCAATTCCCAAAATTTGTAACTATTGAAAAAGTTTTCTACAAAATTTATGAACTCCTTCAAAAGCTAAATGGCTTATTGGATAATGAAATTATTTGCATTGTTTTTTTTTTTAATTTTAAATACTTTAAACGAAAATTTTTCAATTCTATTTCATTCCTTTACAAAAATAAATGTTTAGTTTCTCCTACTTTCAGAGTTTTAAGCAAATTGATTCAATTCCTTAATTGAGAATCAGAAAAGCCTTAAAATTTATGATTTTATTAAAAGTTATCAATTATGGGATAAATATTCGATATTTTGAAATGTAAATATTATATATTAATTAATCGATAATGCAATAAAATATTTCGGAATTTATTTTTAAATTTGAAGTGATTTGAAAGAAAATATAGAAATATATGTCAAGTTCCACTTATGGTCAAAGTTTTTAGCAAATTCACTTTTAGCACACTGCTTTATTAATAACTCCAAAATTTGTAATAATTGAAAAGCTGTATTTAGCATTTATGATGTATTCAAAAATGAAATATTTGTGGGCCAAATCTTTAGTATTTTAAAACAAATTTGACGACTACTTTCATTTTAAGTGATTTTTTAGCTTATGTTTTAATTCCTTTTTGTTTCTTTTAATAGAATTAAGGCTCTTTACATTTTTTTTAATTCACTTACAATTAAGGAATTGTTAATAATATTTAAATTTTCGTGAAAATGTTTCAATTTGACATCATTCCTCCATTGAAATTTATAATTTGTATCTATTGTCGAAGGTTTTTTCTCGATAAACAAAACTAATAATTTTAAAAGTGATTTTAAAATTATTAGTTCAATTCTATTATGTTTCATTATATTAAGTCTGATTCTATTTTTGTTTAAATAAAATTACCAAAGTTTTTTTTTGTAATATTTAAGTTTTTGTAATAATGTTTCAATTTCAGTACATTCTTTTTCTAAAATTCGACATTTTTTAAAAAATCCTCGGTTAGGCAAATATATTTTAAGGTTTTCTTTAACATAAAAATGATTTTTAAGAAAATGTAGCAATTTCATTTTGTTTTATATAAAAGCATTGTAAAATTATATAAAAATTTTTCTAAAATATCTCATCAATTTTTTTTTTATATATTTTAATTTAAAGAATTTTATTCTAACTTAAATTTGTGGCAAAGAAACTTTCTAAATATTAATTTAAATATTGTAAATATTCTTTAAATTTTGGTGATATAGTTTCTAGTTTAGTGCATTTCTCTATTAAATTTAGAAAAAATTTAAATTTTTTTTCGACAGAATATATAATAGTTCTAAAATAAAGTCAAGTTTGAAATTTTCTTTTAATTTAGAGGATTTAAAAGAAATTTTTTGTTTCATATTTAAAAAGTTGGTAAATTATGTAAATATTTATAAAAATTTACCTCAAATTGATATTTAATAGTGTAAAAAATTAAGATTTGATTCCATTATGTTTTATTTGAAAATGTTGACTTATTAATTTTAAAATTCCCTTATTAGTTTAAATTCTTAAAAAAATTGGTATGAGTCTTCACAATTAAACACATACATTTTTTTTTTATCAGGATATTCAAGAAAAATATTTCAATTCAGTTCTGCTTCATATATTTCATACTAAAATTATACAATACAAAATTGTTAGTTCTGTAAAATAAATAATTGTTTTACAATAAATTCATGATTCAAGAATTCAAAGAAATTTTAAGATTTTCTTTAATATGCAGGACTTTAAAGAAAATGTTTCAATTCCATTTTGTTTCATATAAAAACCTTGCTAAACTTTAATTAAAAATTGCATCAAACTGCTAGGTAATAACTTTAAAAAAAAATCTTTCAATTCCATTATGTTTCATTTAAAAATGTGGACTGATTCGCCGAGTTTCGAAAATAATGTTTAACTTCAATTTTTTTCTTCTTAAAAAAAAAATTTGAAAATAAAATGGCATGAGTCTTCACTATTAAACAAAGAAATTTTTGAAAAAAATGTTTCAATTCCATTTTGGTGCATATGTTCCAAAATGCTTAATTTCAATTTTTCCTGACTTGTTTAAATTAATTGGCAGAAGTATACACGATTAAAGAAATTTTTTAATTTTGTTCAAACTTAAGACCTTTAAAGAAATGTTTCATTTCCATTTTGTTTCTATTTAAAATATGTCTTAATTTACTAACTTTATGAAATAATTGTTTCAAACAAATAATTTTAAAAAACTTAAAAAACATGTTTCAATTCCAATTTATTCCTTTTTTTTTTTAAATCCTATAATAAATATGACGGTTACGTAAAGCTATTAAAATCATAAAAAAAATTATGTTTAAACTTGTTTATCTAACATTTTACGATCTTTTTATAATCATCGTATTCAAAATAAATTAATTTCCATTTTATAGCTATTTAAAAAGATGCTAATGATCCTGTTTTTCAAAAAGTTGCCGCCTCTAGTTCAGTATACAATTTTAAGTCTCTCTTAATTCCTTAATAATTACTAGATTTTTAAAATAATCTTTGAATGTACAAATTAAAATTGAAATTCCCACCATTATAATGCTGATGATAAGTTACAAATGATGGAGTTTTCTTAAGATTTTCTGTATATTTCTCAGTTAATACTTAAAATGCCGCTAGCTTGTTTGTACAATTCATATACAATCGCATGCCATAAACTAAATCTTGTCAATAGTTATTTGAACGTGTTGCATTACAAGATTTTTCTATAAGTTTCTTCCATGAGTTTTTTTTTTCTTCGATTTTTTTTTCTTTTCCTCATGATGATTTTTTAAATAGCTTAAGGTCATTAGTAGCAAAAATCCCTCGAACCAGTTTCCAACGATGCTTTTCTTTTCTTTGTCAATATTTTTCAGATTATTTTTTTTTTTTTTTTTTTTGAGAATTTGTTTTTGTTAACATTTTTATGGCATGTTAAACATAAACGTAATGACACTTAATGTTAGCGGGAGATTTTCTTCACATTTGTATTTTTACATACAATTTTAGAATGGTGGATGTTGCAGAAGGTGTTAAACGATTTTGTAATAAAAAAGGTTAACAAGCTAAATGGTAAGTTTTCAGGATGATTTGAAATAAAATGATCAATTTAAAAACCAATAAATACAACAAATAAACACCAAACTTTCTCTCAAGGTTTACAAGACTTTGGCAATTTTTGTTAAATACCCTACGCACAGAAAAAACCCAGTGAATATGTTTTACAAATGAAACAGAAAACAAATTAAGAAAAAAAAAAAACATTTTAGATGTCAAAATAAATTTTTTGAGGTGAAAAAAAAAATTGTGTGGTAGAAAACATTTTTGAGGTATAATGCAATTTTTGTGGTGAAAAAGAAAACTAGTGGTGAAAAATAATTTTTGAGGTGAGATAAGGTGAATTTAAAAAATATTATTCTCCTCTACGCGCGTGATGAAAATATATGACATACTAGTTTATACACAAGAAGATACCAAAGGGTCCGCCATCTAACTTTTTTTTTTCAACTAGTGCTTATTTCGTGAATGGTAACACTTAGCTCATGTCTGATTTGACAGATAATTAGTTTTATCCTTCCGCTGAACGAATTTGGTTGTGTATACGCTTGAACAACGCTGGGAAATATTGCGACATTACTTTGAAAATCATGCCATTTTTCTTCGAAAATGAGCAAGGAGTGGACGTTACAGTCAATGGCGATCGTTATCGGGCCATGTTGAACGAATTTTTGTTCACAAAAATTGAAGAGGATATTGGCAACATTTGGTTTCAACAGGACGGCGCTATGGCCACACAGCGCTATGGCCACACTCGATGTTTTGCGCCCTGTTTTTGAAGATCGCATTATCAGCCGCAGAGCTGATGTCGTTTGGCCACCTCGGAGCTGCGATTTGACACCGTTGGACTATTATTTGTGGGGTGCCGTCAAAGATAAGTGTTACGCCAACAAGCCAGAGACAATTGACGCTTTAAAGGACAATATTCGTGAAGCCATTGGTGAAATACAGTTGCACACAATCGATAATGTGCTTAAAAATTGGACCGATCGTGTAGGCTACTGCATGGCCAGCAGAGGCAGCCATTTGAATGAAATTATTTTCCATTATTAACCGGAAGGATTGTACATTGAAATAAAAAAAGAAATTTGAGAAAATATTCAGTAGTTTTTTTTTATAGCATTTTCAAAAAAAAAAATTATTTGGCGGACCCTTTATATAATTGTACTACACTGAGAGAATTGTCTGCATGATATCAGTGAATTTTTGCATTAGATCTATGAAGTGTCACTGGAATTCGTCCATTGAAACGTTGCATTAAATTAACGCAGTATTTCATAACATTTTAAGGAAAATTACATTTTATTTATTAAAAATTTCATACCCCTAATGAAAAAGTCTCATTAAAAATAGTTTCTTAAAAATTATAAAGCTTTTTCATTAACTTTAAGAAATGTTTCATTCATTAGTTCAATGAAAAATTGCATTAAAACTGTTACCAGAAAATTCTCTCTGTGCATATACAGCAGATTGTATGGAAAATTTCGAGGTACCTTCACATTTTCAATCCTAACTTTTGATCCACTGAACCGATTTCACTCATTTTCGCCCCTAATGAAAAAGTCTCATTCAAAATAGTTTCTTAAAAATTTTAAAGCTTTTTCATAAACTTTAAGAAATTTTTCATTCACTTTGGGAAGAAAAATTCATTAATTCAATGAAAAATTGCATTAAAACTTGTCCAAGAAAATTCTCTCTGTGCATATACAGCAATTTGTATGGCAAATTTCGAGGTACCTTCACATTTTCCCTCATAACGTTTGATCCGCTGGACCGATTTCGCTCATTTTCGCTACCAAACTTTTCGCGGAGATGTCCATCACTCTAGGTAAAAATGAGCAACTCAATTGCGTCTTTGCATAGTGATCAACAGACAAGAATATATGTGTGATATGAAACATTTTTGATACTGTAGAAATAGACTTTAGATGCCTCTTATTTCGCAAGGTTTTTTCCTATTTTTTTGCATTAGTGCGAAAGAGGTCAATGGTAAAAATCTAAAGCTTTTCGAATCAGCGATGAGATTAAAAAATTTTATTATTCATTATCTATCAACGAATGAGTGATAAATATTGTTGTTTTCCATGTCATGATATCACGTTCTACCAATTAAAATCATTATTTGGTAAGTTAAGGGCTAAACATTATTATTGGTCCACGAAATTCATTAAAATCTGAGACGGTGTTTCAATTCCATATTGTCCCAGTATTATAATACAAAATCTAATTTAAATATCTCAGATTGTATTTCAAAGCAAAATTTTATAAAAATTTTTAAAACCATTAAAAATAGTTTGCTGTAAGAACTTTTTTAATTTGCTTCCACTGAAGGGTCTTTAAAATTCGTTTCAAACTAATAACTATTTTCTCTTTTTTAAACAAATTTTTTCCCAAAGTTCACTTAATGATTGGCATTGGTAAAATATACAAAAAAATAAATAAATCTTGTAAATATTTCCATTATTATAAAGAAATATTTCATTTATTTTCCTATATACAACCCATCATTGATTTCTTGTTACAATTGTTAACGGAGATCGTTAAAGGTTTTTTATGTCTTCACTTTCTTTTTAAAAGCACTGGCAGGCAATACAAATCATGAACTTGTTACACTACTTTTCTTGTAGGCGTTTTGAAATATTTAAAGATTTCAAAAAAAAGTCCAAGTGGCAAAAAAAAATATGTAGAAGAAATATTTAAAGGAATCACAATAATGGTTGAAGATAAATAAATTCACTTACCAGATGAAAGACTTCTTGTAATAATAAATATATACAAAAATGGCAAAATTGATGAGATTTTATAACCATTTTTGGGTATGGGCACAAAGTCCCTTTATATATGTTGCGTTTTCCGTTGTATTTTATCCAAAAGTGGTACAGAGTTGTTGATGCTGCTGAATCTTGCATACAACAAGATAGTATTGAACAAACTAATGAGCACCTTAAATGGTGGCTTTGGGTTTGGATCGTGTAATGCAGACTGAAACAATAAAGAAAAAATCAAGGAAATTTGTAAATAATTTTTTTTTAACAAATTCTAAAAATTACTTAAGAATATAAATTGGAAAGCTTTTTGTTAAATTAAATGCAACACAAAAAAAATGATTGCTTTAACAATAAATGACATATGTTTGTCTTTAAAAGAAATGTGTCAAAATTGTAAATAAAAAACTTAAAGAGACGTGATGATAAGAATGAAAGTATAATTCACAAAAAAAATTGATAGTGTAATAAATAAAATAAATCAATAATTTCTCAATTGTTTTACTTCTTACAAATCTAAAGATATCACAATGTAAAAAAGCTTTATTAATAAAAAAAAGCTTTATTCATTTTCGTTAAATAAAATGTTTAATTATAATATTAGAAAAAGTTTCCTTAATATGATATAAAGTTTGATAAATATGATAAAACGTTTCATTCCACAAAATTTAACAAAGCTTTTTATTAGTTTGATAAAGCTTTTTCAATCAGCTCATAGTAACTATTCCGAATTATAGTTCTAATTCATTTCTAGTTAAAAAAAAAAAACAATTTTAATTTTCAATTTCTAACGTCTAACATTTTTCTGTGATGAAAGCTTTGACAAAGCTTTTGAAAAGTTGTATAAATATGATAAAAAGTTTTGTTAATCAAAACTTAACAAAGCTTTTTCATCGTTTTTTTTTAATAAAGAACTTATTTTATTAATTTTTACTAAATAAGTCAATTAATTTATGAAAAGTTGTTTTTATTGTAGACAAAATTTAACAAAGCTTTCTCTCAATATAATAAAGCATTTTAGATTAGATCATACGATAGTCGAGCTTAGACATTTTAAGTGCTTCGTTAATACTAAGAAAATATTTATGAATACAGTTAAATGTTTTATAAGTGTGATAAAACATTTCAATCGAAAAGATATATTAAAGCTTTTTATCAATACGATCAAGCTTTTTCTTTCAGAATATGGTAAAGCCTAGATATTTGTATTCCAATGTGTGACCCTTTAAAAAAACTAAAAATTTTAATTTTAAACATTACTTTTTAAAAAAAAAAACTTTTTATAGCAAAAGCTTTATTTTTATTAAATTAAATTTTTAGTTTTATTTATAAAACGTTTTGTTAATATTAGAAAAAGTTTCATTAATATGGTAAAAAGTTTGATAAATATGATAAATCATTACATTCCACAAAATATTACAAAGCTTTTTATCACTATAATTTAGATTATGGAAAAGCTTAGACATTTTAATTATACTTTGTATCTCTTTAAATAGCTCAATTTCAATTCTAAACATCGTATTTTAAATAAAAAGCTTTTTATAATAAAAGCTTTATTAACTATCGTTATATAAAATATTCCATTATAATTACGAAACGGTTCGTTAGTATATTAAAAAGTTTTGTTAATATTATAAAAAGTTATATATGATAAAACATTCATAATATAAAATTTAACAAATCGGAGATATAATAAAGCTTTTTTATTAGAGCATGATAAAGCTTAAAAATTTTAATTTCACTTCGTTTATCTTTTAAAAAACTTAAAGCTTAAATTATAAACATTGTCATTTTTTAAATAAACAATAAAATCTTTATTAATTAACATTAATTACAGAACGTTCCGTTCCGTAAGTATAATAAAGTTTTATTAAAACTATAAAAAATTACAAATAAAATAAAAGATTATATAAGATAAATATGTATAAAACTTTTTATTAATATGATTAACGTTTTTCTATTTTATTATAACAAAAGCTTTATTACTTTAAGTTAATTTTAAGATTTAATCATATTTACAAAAACGTTTCTTTAATAATATAAAAAGTTTTATTTGCTTGATTAAAAATTTGATAAATATATTAAAACGTTTCATTGGATAAAAATTGATAAAGCTTTTTATCTATATGATTAAGCATTTTATATAAGATCATGTTTAAGCTCCGAAATTTAAGTTCCCCTTAGTTTTTCTGTTAAAATGGGTTTCATTTTTAGTTTTAAATAGCGTGTATTTAATGATAAATGATTCTTTACATTTTCTTTCCAAAATTTGCATAATTAAACATCTAAAAAAAAAATTCCAAAGACCTTTCGTTATTGTCTTGTTATTTACCCAAAACCACAGTGTACTTAAAATTCCATACCATAACTTTTTAAATAGAAAATGTCTATTTTAAATAAAATCTTTTTTCTTTTTCTTAAGTAAAATGTTCCACATCTTCTTCATTTGTTCAAATAAGCCGCTCCTTACAAAGTGAACCACAAAGTCCATAAAAAATTAATTTAGTTAAAAATCATGTTTAACCAAATTGGTTTCTTTGTATGACTATAAAATTTGTAGTTCTTCTCCAACAGCTCGATATACAAATCGTCACCTTAAATACAAAAGGGCGTAACTAATAGTTTCCAAAACCGGGTTTTATTGATGATTATGATTCGTTTGGCTGAACTACATGCCTATACAAAATTTTGGAGTTGTACGATAAAAAAATAGCGGTTTATAAAAAAATAGCGGTTTTATAAATAAAGTTCGAATCTTGTATGTTTTTGTTTTCCCGCACTTTTTTGGTTGCCCTTTAAAATATTAAAGAAGGGTTAAGTGATTATGAAGCACTGCATCGAACTACATTTCTCCACAAAATTGTTTGGTTCTATGATTAAAACTATTAGTCTTAAAATATCTGTGGACGTTTTTTTTGCTTCTGCTCTAAAAAAAAGTCTATGGTAGTTACGTCCTTTTGCATTTTAGGTAACGAAATAGTGTATAAAGTGCGTGTGAAAATACTTGTTGATTTAGATTTTTTCAACATTGCTTTAATGTGTCGCCCAGTGGACAGTGGATGACAAAGTAGACCACCCTAGGAGTATGCATTCTTTATAAAAAAAAAAAACTGTATAAAGAAAAGGGTTCTTTGTCTTTGGTAGGGTCTTTGTTTGTAAATAAAATATTGAGAACATTTATTTTATCATTATGAATATCAATATGAATATATTAAACAAACGATTTGCTTGATAAGATTTCTTAAGAAATAATAGCAATTAATAAAAAAAAAACTGGTTAAATATATTCAGTTTATAGTTTTTCCATAGAATATGACTTAATTGCTCTATGATGAGTTATGGAATTCTTAGAGGTTGAAATAATTTTAAAATATGTAAAATAAGTCCCTTAAATATACAATTACTAGCGGGCTTTGCCCGCTACGTTGTTAGCGTGCCTTAGACCTAGTTTTTGGAATGATGGATAACTTTTCAGTTTGCCCACTATCTGTGTACCAAAATTTAATAAAATCATTTAAGCCATATAAAAGATAACAAAAAGTGGGCGTAAAACTACCACGCCCACCATGTCTTAATCTATTATAGCAAATAGTGCTTATGAGTCATCCCAATATCTGTGTACCAAATTTCAATAAAATCTGTTTAGCTATATAGAAGATAGTAAAGATGTGGGCGTAAAAGTGCCACGCCCACAATATCTAAATTTGATATAACTTAAAGTGCTTATCTGTGACATCTCTTTCTGGGTACCAAATATCAATTGCATCGGTAAAGCCATATCGAAAATAGTGAAATAGTGGGCGTAAAAGTGCCACGCCCATCATATACAAATTTCATATAGCCTATAGTTCCCTCCAGACCGCCCACTATCTATGTGTCAAATTTGAATAAAATCGGTTCAGCCATATAGAAGATAGTGAAGATGTGGGCGTAAAAGTGCCACGCCCACGGTATCTAAATTTGATATAACTTAAAGTGCTTATCTGTGACATCTCTTTCTGGGTACCAAATATCAATTGCATCGGTAAAGCCATATCGAAAATAGTGAAAAAGTGGGCGTAAAAGTGCCACGCCCATCATATAAGGATTTCATATAGCCTATAGTTCCTTCCAGACCGCCCACTATCTATGTGTCAAATTTGAATAAAATCGGTTCAGGCGTTTGGACGTGATGCTCACACAAACAAACAAACAAACAAACAAACAAACAAACCAACAGTCATTTTTATAATATTAATAAGGATTTCTTCTAAAATCTGAGAATCTAGTTTTAAATAATTTTTTAAAAATTAAGAAATTTTATAAACAAAACAATATGTGAATTTATTATTTTGATCGAAAATAAATGGCTTTATAAAAATACAAAAATGAATCCATTTTTAGACAAAAATATTAAAATATTAAAATTAGATCTCTTTTTGCTCTATATCTTGTAGTTAATTAAGTCTTTTAAGTATTTTCCGAACCTTCAAAATTTCTCCGAGTCTACAATATTATTTGTAGAAAAATCCATTATTAAATTCATATATAATCAAAAATATTTGTGATCCTATATTCAGGCCTTTTTCAAATAAAAAAAAAAAAATTAGTAAAAACTTGAGATAATTCTAAATTTAACTCTCCTTTCCCACTACCTGTTGGAATCACATCCTGAAAAGAATTAATTCTTTAATACAATTTTTAAAAACTTTACTCCGTGTTGTACCTTTACTTCGTGATGTTCCAATTCATAACCATAAAAGAACAAAAAAGCTTTAACATATTTTTAAACTCATTTTAGCCGCTAAATATCAATTTCTACCGATATGTTTATTCAGAAAGTTTTTTACATGTTGTCCATTCGTTCACATTCACAGAAAGAAAAATTATTGGAAATAAATTGCCAATTGGCACATTTTAGACACCTTATGACGTGTTTGGTGATATCTCTTAAAAAAGACTTTCATATAAATTTAAACAAAAACTAAATATCCCAAAAACCGACCTGGCGTTCTAATGAAGTGACCCAATTGGCACATTTAAGACACATTGTTGTGTGTTAGGTTAAGTGTGTAAAAATAGATTTTCAAACTAATTAATACAAAGTAAGAATATACTAAAATCGACTTAGTGTCAGTGGGGCTGGATATCAAAACGTTTAGCTCACGAGGCAAACGGTCTACCGTCTACCGGGTCGATTTAAAAATCGCTCAACGTGC
This sequence comes from Delia radicum, assembly GCA_021234595.1. NCBI lineage: Eukaryota > Metazoa > Arthropoda > Insecta > Diptera > Anthomyiidae > Delia > Delia radicum. The sequence continues at coordinate 231,903,943 of CM037854.1, forward strand.
AATGAAAATTGTATTCTAGGGATCAAAATAAGAAACTTTGCCGAAGGAACCATACCTCTAAAACGAATTCTGATGTCCCGACTTTTGACCCGTTGGTCAAATTTTGAAAAAGCCCACTTTGATATTTCTGAAAGTAGGAGGACTCTCTCCAAGATTATGGGAGCTACTTCTTCTCCGGGAGACGCGCTAGCAGATTAATGCATAATTCATCATTCTAGGTGACCGTTAAGGGGTTAACATTTAAGTTGAAAGAGAACCTTTTTAACCGTGTTTTTATAGCAAAATGTACAAATCTCGGGATAGAGATATTTCAGAAAGTAGGAGGAGTCTTTCCAGATTAGGGTCTCTATTTCTTCTCCGGAAGATGCTCTAGCAGATGCATGTATAAATTATATTCGATTGGGGTTGGATTCGATTGGGGCACTCTAAATGGATCAAAGTGGAATTTTTCAAAATTTGACCCTACGGGTCAAAAGTCTGGACATCAGAATTCGTTTTAGAGGTATGGTTCCTTCTTATTTTGATCCCTAGAATACGAGTTTCCTTGAACGTTGAGCGATTTTTTTGCCTCCATACAAATCGACCCGGCCTAATATTTATACATTAACATTAAGGCCGCTAATGCATATTGGCTGCCGAACAGCGAACTTATTTTTTTGCGTGTTTGTTTGAATACATAGTGACCGGTTAGTGTAATATGGAGTTGACGTTTAGCTCACGAGGCAAACGGTTTACCGTCTGAGATGTTTATACATATTGGCAGCCGAACAGCGAACTTATTTTTTTGCGTGTTTGTTTGAATACTGGAGTTGGAATACAACTCTCATATATAGCCAGGGGCTTCAGTGTCTATTCTGAAGCTTCTGGACCGTTATCCACCGTGTATCCACCTCTATTGATTCATTGGAGCATCGTCGGAATGTGGGTTGTGTGACACTTTTCTATCGATATTACCCAGCGAAGGTGCTCATCTGAGATAAGTGAACTTATTCCTCGAGCCCGAGTTTTTATTCGTAATACTCGCTTATCTAGTAGAGCACATCCGTTTGTAGTTGATTGTCCTGTGTTTCGCACAACGCATTACAGAGAAATTTCGTTTTTTATTCGAACGATTCGTATGTGGAACAAACTTCCCGCAGAAGTCTTCCCTGTTACTTACAATTTAGAAAAATTTAAATCAAATATCCACAAACACTACTCCCTCTTTCCTCCCACCCATACCCTATTTTTCTGATCAATACAATGCACTGCATGAGTAGGGGGCATCCCCTGAGTATTGGTTAAATTAAAAAAAAAAAAACATAGTGACCGGTTAGTGTAATATGGAGTTGTCAGAGGACGAGGTCAATTGACACATTTTAGACACCTTATGAAGTGTTAGGTGATGTGTGTAAAAATAAATTTAAATAAAAACTAAGAATTCCTAAAAACGAGCTGGCATTGTTAAAGCGTTTCAATTCCATTCTGTTCCACTTTGAAGTAGCTTAAAATATGATTCTTCTTACTGCATAATTTCTTATTTGGCATGTAAATTAACCTTTTTTCTCTCCAATTATTTACATTAGACCATTCAATTCAATTCTGTTCCACTTTTAAGTAGTATAAAATAAGATTCTTCTTACAATTTACTGCATAATTTCCTATTTGGCATGTAAATTAACTTTTTTTCTCTCAAATTATTTACATTAGACCATTCCAGTCATTGGTTTAAATTTTTACAGCATCGAAAAAAAGTCTTTAGAAAACTATAATTTAAAATCAAAATTAAATAATATAATTTGCATAGAAAATTAACTGCAATCAACAAAATGTCTATCAAACCATAGCCAAAGATGAAACACTTGAGAAGTCTCTGACTCAACGCAAGAAATATCAGCCTGATGATAAACTACTATATAACGTCCTATAGGGAAGGACTGCCATGTGCCAGACTCTGAGACAAGATTAAAAAGAACAAGTGAAGAGATTTGAAAGATTGTTGCATAGATTAATCCGGTCTAAAAGCCTGTGGATCTTAGATTATGGCACTAAAAGTTTTAGGATTGGAGTTAAGATTATACTCCTTAAAAACCTTTGATACAACCTGATACTAAGGAAATACAGGTCAAGTTTGTAAATCTTAAAAAACCCATAATTTATTCCGACATTTTTGTACCAAAAGTCCATCGATTTGAATATGATATTGATATTAAATGGTTAAATAGTACTAAATGTATTTAGATTAAACCTAAGAACTCGAAGTGAAACCCCTTCAATTAAAAGAAAGATCAAGGCCAAACTAAAAAAATCACACCACCACACCAATCACATAGGCTATTTCAAAGTAGGACTATTTGAGCGGTTTTAGTTACAAATCACCAAATAAACCATTGAAGCTGGTTTGGTTGGTAGCTTTTTTGCTCAATTCGTTCGAATTTGTATGATTAATTTTTTATTTGTTCCCTGAAGAAGTCACCCAATGTGGAGACGAAATATTGGAAATAAATAATTAATAAATAAATGATCTTAAGCTCGTTTAAACTAAGAAGAATTAATTTTTTTAAGTTTGGCTACTCCTCATTGATATATTCTCTTTAATTGTATTAAAGTTTATAAAAGTCCTTAAAGCAGAAAGTTTATAACTCAGAATTTTTAGAACAAAAATATTTTTTCCAAAATTCTCGAAATCTAAAATTTTTCCTTGCGTACTTCCTCTGAAATGTTAATTCTATATAACATACATGCCATGTATGTTTTTTTTTTGCACATTTAAAACTAATATAAAGAAGACCTTTAAATGGGGGGAAAATAAATCGTTTACTCTATGATTACATGATGCTTTAGAACTTCATTCACTTTGATTGCTATTTTAAGTAAATTGTATTTTTATAAAAAAAGAAAAAAAACTTTAACACTAAAAAAATTTTAAGAATACCACATCATCCAATAGTCTTCAAAATCTATTCATATAAACTTTATAGGCATGCAGAATTTTTAATTATGCCAATATATATTGTATGAAGACATTTCAAAATGTTTATTTTGTAGTTTTATTTATGGCATAGTTGGCCTCAAGTAAAATAATAATTTTGTAATTTTCATTCATTTCTTTTTTCATAAACATAAATAATAATTGGCCTCAAGATGAAATAAGAGACATTTTCATGGAGTTTTTACAACTCAAACTCTACTCTTGGAGGTTGGTTTTAACTAGCTTTGGAAAATTGTTATAATGTTGAGGGTATACGAAGTGCAAGTTATAGTTTGAAGAGTTACTAAAAAAAAAAAAAAAGATTTAATTAAAATGTTATAAGAGTACATTTTTCAGTTTGTATTGAACATTTTTTATATAAAGACCTTAAACTTTTGTTTAATAATATGATAAATGTTGTTTTTTTAATATGACATATGGATGGTTATTATTTTTTAATGACATGGAGTCAAATTATGTAAATTTGTAAAGATTTATGGTTTGCTTATCAAGATGTTAAATTAATTGAAATTAAAAACATTCTTCTTTAAATATTTTTAGGGATTAAATTATGGGGTATTCATTTAATACTACTCCACAGACTTTAATTAAACTTCAAAATCGACTACTTCGAAAGGGACTTTCCAAAGGTCTATGAATTGAAAAAAAAAGTTCTATCATCTTTTTAATGTAATTGTCGTTGTCATAGCAGAGGGTTAGTTAACAAATATTATACACCTTGTGACGTGTTATGTGGTGTGTCAATAAAAAATATATAAACAAAATACAACTAAGAATACCAAAAATCGACCGGGCGTTTTCATATACGCCTTGTGACGTGTTAGATGATGTGTTAAAAAAAAAGATTTTCAAATAAATTTTTAAAAAACCTAGTAATTAGTTAGAATATTGTTTTATCTCAAGTCCAAAATCTAATATGATATTGTTATATTAGATTTTATTTGTTGCTTTTCAAAAAGGTTTGAACATTTCCATGATAGAAAATAGACAATACAACTGTTTCACTGGCATCACCCAAATCCTCAGTTATCCGTAAAAGAAAACGATAATTGGTTTAAGTCAAACCGAGACATTATATACAATAGACAAAATCCACTTTATGAGAATTTGTCTGTCTTAATCCCGATTGCTGAATGCCCCGTTATCTACTAACCGGAACATATTCGACACATTTGTTGTTGTTTCCCATTTAAATTTTCAATTTAACTGTTTGTGAAATTTTAACTGGATAGTCAGTAATCGGGCCTTAGTGTATAAACCGACTGATTTGTTAAACCTAATTATAAAATCAAAACTATTTGAAAAGCAACAGTTTTTACTTATAATATAGTTTGTGTATCGTTAGCTAAAACGCAAACGACCCTAACTAACAACAGGAGGGATGTCTCGAGGCTGACGGCTGTTCTGACCGGTCACTGGCTGATTGGTAGGCATGGCATTAGACTTGGGATTGTACGCGGTTCGCATTGTCGCAGCTGCGGCATACCGGGTGAGGAGGAGACTGTGGAGCATCTTCTCTGCGATTGTCCGGCGCTGCAGAATATTCGTCTCCGGATCTTGGGTGACCATATACTGGACGACCTCTCGGTAATATCACGTGTGGGATTCGGTGATCTCATACGTTATATTAACCGAACGGGGTGGGTCTAGTACTCCGGATATTAGTTCCTTACGGGTAGTGTGGTCTCTTCAAAACGGAGTCGCTTTTTGACTCTACTTGATGCTCACGAGTAGCGTGAGCTGCCACTTAAACCAACCAACCAACAACAAATTTAAAATTACTTTTTTTTATTGATTCTGATGAATTGCATCGAAATATATGCCCACAAAAAAAAATTAAGACACTTTCGATCAAAAATAGCGATTTTATCAACAAAATACAAAAGCCCTAACTACAAGAGCGTTTTTACGTTAAACGAAAAAAGTACCAAGTAAACGATGGTACACACAACTGATACCTTTTGCAGTTAACCCTCAAACCGGCCTAGGTATTTTTCAATGAAATATATACAAATTGTTGGGCAGAAACAATAAACAATATGTTCTTCTACCAAAATTTTTTTCCATTTCCTATTTTAGGCGATATGGGCATAAATATGTTAAGAGCGAACCTCAAAAACAAATTTTTAAAAATAAATAACTTTATACATAAATTATTTCTCGTACCAAGATATAACTACAGTCCAAAAATGTCCCTTTATGTGCGTTAAGTAAACAAGATATGGCTATTTTCGTTTTTCGAAAAACGCGAAATTGAGCGAAAGCTCACCTTAACTTCATTATATATTAATTAAACTTAAACGCTTTGCTAATAACACAGGCCGACAAGGTTTTCTAACCAAGAATCACACTATACTTCGCCGTGCTGAATCCCAATCTGACCTCAGAACAGCCCTTTCACGTCAGGTTTATTCTAACCTAAAGTGCAAAAAACACATTTTTTGGGTACATTTGAGGTCTTGTAACTTCTTTTTTTTACAAAGATCGTTCCGCTAACTAAAGGTGCAACTCCTGCCCTACAAAATACATTTTGAATTTTTAAAAAAAAATCTTCATTTGTCACTGAGAAGTTGTCTATTGAACTTACTGAGTGTATCACCCTTAACCAAGGAGTCTAAATTTAGGTGACTTGCAACTTTTAGTTCAATATGTCTTTTAATAGATTCTTTAGTTGTAAAAAATCATGTCCTACCTTAGAACGATGAGAGTTGTCAAAACACGCATGCGTCTGCATCCAAATCCCCAAATTTGCACAGATAGACAAAACAGGTTTTTAGAAAAAATAAAATCGAATTTGAGATGGAAATCCTGTTTAGTCTATATGTTCAAATTTGGGGATTTGGATGCAGACGCAAGCGTTTTTTGACAACTCTTATCGTTTTAAGGTAGGACATGAAATTGGACAACTAACAGACATATTGAACTAAAAGTTTCAACGAATATAAATTAAAACGTTTGCTACCTCTCCAATAAAAATTTTATTAATGCTTGCTCAAATGTCTTTAAACACCTCTTTTTATAACCTCATCAAAATATTTACTACTTGTATATACTTTTGTTTTAAAACTTACAATTATTAACGGTAAAAATTACTATCATTATGAAAATAATCTTAAACAGCATTAATAGTAACAGTTTAACAACAATTTTCTCTCTTAATCATTGACTACCAATAAGACAACAGTCAAGCCAGGCAAATGCTAGCCAAAAACATGTTTTCCAGTATCAATAATTTTTTTTTTCTTCTCAAACATTTCAACAGGTTTTCAGTTTTATCGGTTTTATTAGATAAAGAAAAAAATGTTTAGTTTTATTAATTTTCTACATGCTTAATATTATGTAATTGATATTGACAGACACTTTCCAAACAAATAAGAAAAATCACACAAAAACACTCGCATTCTAAGATTTCCATATCTGGCAGTAGCATCCAGATAGAGAGATGAAGAAACCAACACCCATCAAATTGTTGCCAACACACCATATCCTTGGGGGTACAATATATACGTAGTACTATTAAATATAAGTGTATGGCAATAGAGGAAGTAGAAGAAATGCTGGAAAAGAAAAGAAGTCTAAAGAATTCTTAAGCATTTCGACATATTGCGCATGCTTACATGCTTGGAAAATTGAGTGGGTTGTCAATTATATTACTGCTTGATTGTGCTTATTTCTGTATATTTTATAGAAAACCCAACAAAATATTTCTAAATGGGTTTTCAATTTTACTAGCTTTGTTAAAGGACATGACATTTGACTTAATATTTAGCTAATATTTAACAGGAAATCTCAATTAAAAGGTAACCAGGAGCGGTCCATAGACGGACGTTTTTCGTGAAAGCGACCAGTTACATTGACACATTTTAGACACCTTGTGATGTGTTAGGTGATAATTCCAAAAATAGATTTTCAAATAAGCTAAAAACAAAGAATTTAAAAAAGTATTTTAGGCATCAGTGGGGCTGGATTACAAAGCGTTCTGCTTACAAGGTAAACGCTGTACTGGCTAAGCTAATGTTGCATATGCATGTTGGCTGACTAGCAGCAAACTTATATTTTTTGCTAGTGTGTTCTAATACAAAAGAAATAATATAACAAAGCAAAAATTACAAGGAAATAACAAGGAAATATTTGGTAGTTGTGGTGTAATAGTTAGCGCGTTGGACTGATGGTCTCAGGTTCGATTCCCGGTGACGACAACATCAATTAAGAAAAATAATATTTATGAGTTTTCTATCACTCGTATGTGATAGAAAGAAAGCAACAGATTAATTAATAGGAAGAATTTCCTGAGTGTTGCTTCTCTTTATAAAAAAAAATGGATAGAAACAATAAATCTAAAATATCAAAATATAGTTGAAGTACCATACTCTGCCCATGGTTGACCTGTCTTGGGAGAGGTCCTATGAGGTCAATTGACTTATTTATTTTTTACCAGTTCTTTAAATATAAGTGACACTGCGTAACCCACAGCAATTACAAATTGCATTAGTTTTGCAATAAGTCCTGCTTTAACCATTAAGGCGATAGGCGCTTTGAGAGCTTTTGACTCCTCGTTCGAGAGAAATTAACTCCTCGTATTTTTTTTTGTTCTTCGTATTTTTTCTTTGTATTTTTTACTTTTTTGCCTTTGTTTTATTTTATTTTTATTTGAACATACATTCAAAAAACATAAATTTGCTGTTAGCCAGCCAACATGAACAGATGGTAGAGCGTTTGCTTTGTAAGCTTAACATTCTGTGATTGGGATATATTAACGCCAAATCGATTTTAATTTTTTGCAGCTCTAATTCTATTAAAACAATTTGATTCCTCGAACATATTTGATTCCTGGAACATGTCTGTGTCTTCTAGCAGAAAGTCTTGTAACAAACTAATAAGACTTAGTTACTAATAGTTAGTGAATAATTGTGTGCTGGTGGTTACAGTTGCTAGCAGTAGTTACTTTAAATAGTCATTATGTGGCAATTGACTTTTAAATGCAAGCACATGCCTTGAATATTTAAGTGGGTTAAATTGCAGTAGAGTTCAGCCAGTCATGTTTTATTCGTATGTAGATGTTATACTATTAACGATTCTTTTCCAGTGCTGAATGAATGACAGATTGTTACAATTGAGTTGTCAGAAGAAGTAGTAAAAGAAGGAAGTCAAAAGTTTTAATACAATTCTAAATACTTTTTAAACAAGATTATTGTTGTGTTTAATTTGTAAACAATTGAATGGAGAATAAATAAATTAATTGATATTTAAACAAGTGGAACGAAATGAAATTGAAATTTATTAATAAAAGTTTAAATTCGAATTTTATTTGAATAATTAATTTTAATACAAATTGGATCAGTTTTATTAAGATTAATTAATATCGCGATTATTTGTGAATATAATTCAATATTTAACCATATATGTTTGCCGCCGAAATTTTAAAAAGTTTGTTTTGATTAATAACTCCCAAACTTCGACACTTTGAAAAATTTAATTTTTCATTTAATAAAGGTACACAAAATTTTTCATATACAGAATTCTGACTTCATAGGATATTGTTTAGCCCCTTTAGCCTGGAATCCAAAATGACCCACAAATTTGATAAAAATTCAAAAATGAGTTTTATTTTTATTTAATTTTAAAGATTTGTTTAGAAAGTCTAATTTGGAGAAGTCTATTGCTATTTGTATAATAATAGTTGTTATTAAAGAAAAAAAAAATTTAAAATTTCCAGGACATTTTATGAAAATTGAATATTTTGTCAAAAATAGAACAAAATATTAATGTTTTCATTAAAGTTTGCATAAGTTTTGGAAAAAGATCACTTAAGTTTGATTAGACAATAATTATGTGGTTAATTTTTATTTAAAAAATATTTAACACTTAGTCACCTGGGGACAAAAAAGACCCATAAAACCTAACTCATATTAAGACTACAAGAGCGCAAATTGATCAAAAAATGTCCAAATGTCCACTTGATACAAATAATTATTATATGCAATTTGATCTATTTAGGGTTTATGTTTTCACTTGTGACCAAAGAAACCCACTAGGAAATTTAGAGAATGACCTATTTTTATAAATTAAAAGCTTTGCAATCTTGTATTCATAATTAACACTAAATTTAAAGTGTTTTTTTATCCCCAGGACGCTAAGAGTTAAAGTTGTTTGAATAAAAGTAAAGATAATTATAGTTTAGTTTTCAAAAGATTTGTCTTTCTTTTAAAAAATACAATTTGTTGGGTTCTTTTAAGGAATGAATGGTAAATGTAATAAATTAATTATCAATATCTTTTTGGATTTGATAATTTGATTTTAAACCGAACAAAATTACACTCACATAAAAAATTAAACTTTTTTCGTAGTCATATTTAAGATTTATTGCTCGGAAAGACATTGTCTGAAAGCAGTTTTTCAAAAATTGAAAATTTTACAAAATCAGAACTTTTAGACAAAAAGTTTTTAATATGCCACCTTTTACACTGAAATGCCGCTTTGTCGTTTGCCGAGTCTAGCTTTTTGATCAATAACAGTTGGTCACGTTAGTGACCAGATTAAAGACTTGTTTCTTTTTTTTCAAAAAATTTCGCAATTATTTTTGACTATTTTCTAAAATTAGTCTTTGGAAATTTTTGTATGCTCAACTTATTTCACATTATTTGTGATACATTCAGTATTACTGGAAATAAGGAGTCAATTGAGCTATATCGGGACCGGTCAACCAAAAGCAAATCACTGCACTCTAAAGTTATTTATTTTGTAGTGTTAGGGTTTTTTCCTCTTGCATTATATTCTTCTCAGTTTGGTTTTTTCTTTAATACACACACGCAAAAATTATAATTTTGCTATTAGCTAGCCAATTACATTAGCTCAAACGGTAGAATGTTTGCATTGTCATTCTGTCACCGAGCCCTATCTTAATTTTTTATTTAATTTGAAAACCTATTTTTAGACACACCAGCTAACACAGGTCAACAGCAAAAAAGGCTTGACTAACCACTATATAGATTTGATGCATCATGGCTGCCTAAGTACAAAAATGGTAAAATTTTTCAATTCTATGGATAATTTTTTTTTTAAAAAATTTTTTTTTAAAATTGACAATATTTTGAGCCATTTCTCCACTTATGTTGTCATAACTCAAAAACAACTAGTCCGATTTTGTCAAATTAAATTTACAAAAATTAAGGTTTACAATATCTTTAAAGAACTGTACAAATTTTTTTAATGCGATCAATAGTTTCAAAGTTATGAAACAAATTGTTAGCAAAAAAAAAAAAAAATGCTAAAAAAAAAAAAAAAAAATTGAAAAACAAAAATCTGGAAAAAATCGAAAACTGCAAAAAATATTACTTTTTATTTTTTTGTAGTAAAGCTACATATCATGCGAATTAAACTAGATATGGATCATAAAAATCGATGCATGCTTTACATTTTTATTTACAATTAATTGAAGGTATCGCATATTTACAAGCACTGTAGAAAATTGTACCTACATAATGAAAATGCAGAACATAAAAACTCAGGTGCATTTTACGACACGCATTTTGGCAAAACCCCTTTGGGAAAAACCTCTATGACATTTTTATGATTCTAATAATTAAAAAAAAATAAGTAATAAACAAAAGATTGTTTAATTTTTACGATTGCGGTAGGATAGTAATAAAACGCTCATAAATGTGCGTGTACGCTGAAGTGCTCTTATTTTCCGTTAGCTACCTGTAACGGATAATTTTTTTTTTTTCATAAAAGTCCTTAATGTTTTTTAGGATTCTTGGGAATAATAAAAAATTTGCAGCACACACAAACTGTATCCACACAAAGGGTTATCCCAAATTATAGTATCAGTATTTATAAGATCTCCTTGACCCTTTTTATTTCATTCAAGAAGTGTTTGCGATAACGCAAACATCATTTAATACCTACACAAAAATTAGAGTCATACAGAAGTTAAAAACAATTTTCAAATATTAATATAAATGAGCCAGAAAGCCAGAACATTTTCATGTAAAAACGATCCAGATTTATTTTGTTATGTGTGCGGCCAATATATCACCGGGAAAAAACGGAAGTGGTTCTTAACTTCATTGCAAAAGTCATATCAAGATTGCTATAATATCTATCCGCACAATTTGAACCAGCATTGGACACCGAGTACTATATGCATTCCATGTCGATTGAATTTATCTATGAAGTCTTCTAACGTAAAGTAAGTATAAATTAATAGATTTGGAATATTTTATAATTACAATATTTCTTAATTAAAATTTGAATTCTTCATATTCCTGATTTCAATTTTTTTTTTCATTTTACAGACGACACTTGGAAATTTTGAAGCCTATGCTATGGAGAGAAACAGCGAACCACGCATCCGAGTGTTATTTTTGTTTAAGTACAAAAAGCATATTTGATGGCCCACAAATTCGCAAATTGGTGAACGATACTGAATTTGGCAGTTCAATGTCAGAAATTGAGAAGAATGCATGGGATTCGTTTGTATGGGTTATTCAAAATTTCTTAGGAAATAACAAGGGTGATGATTACGTTGCGCACGTTGAAGAGATGTTAACTCACTTCCAGAATCTTGGATGCAACATGAGCATCAAATTACACTACCTGCACAGTCACTTAGATCGTTTTCCTGAAAATCTAGGAGACTTGAGTGAAGAACAGGGCGAACGATTCCACCAAGATATCCGGACAATGGAGGAACGATACCAGGGTCGCTGGGATGCACACATGATGGCTGATTTTTGCTGGAGTATTCAGAGTAACACTTCGTTATTCAACAATAGTAGAAAATCGACTAAAAGAAAATTTCAGAGTTTGTAGTTTATAATACATATTTATTTATTTATTTTCTTGTTTTATTTATTATAATAAATGTGAATAATAAAATATAAATTTTCTACTATTTAATTTATTTATTTATTTACATTTAAGCTCATCCAACACAAATGTCTTTCCGAAGAATAGAATCAGTATATTCTAGGTAGGGTTTTGCCAAAAAATACACGAATGTTACTATGTAATGCATTTTTGATGTGAAAATTTGTACATAGCATGGGGAAAATGTTTTCAAAATTCAATCAATCGAAAGAAGAACATTAACTACTCAATTTTATGTATATCAGACAAAAAACTAAAATTTGGTGAAAATGAGCGAATTCACTTAATTGTGAATAAATTCGAAAAAAAATCAATCGATTTTTATGATCGATATCTCATTTTGTTCCTATTACATGTGGCTTTGCGATAAAGCAATAAATCTGAACGATTTTTGCCGTTTTCGATTTTTTATGATTTTTTTTAACCAAAAAAATTTGCTATTTTCACGTAAAAAAAATATTTTTTCCCTCAATTTTTTATTATAACTCCAAAACTACTGAGCCGATTGAAACGCAATATATTAACGGATTAAAGGCTATGTAAATTTCAGTTTTTCTAAATTTATTTGAATAATATCGGACTAATTTTTTTTAGTTATCATTAATTATGTGGAGACACGTCTAAAAAAATTTATAATTTTAATTAAAAATTTTTTAAAAAAAAACCTCTCCATAGAATTTCAAAATTGAACCATATTTGTACTACTGGGACCACAATACATCAAAATTGTATAGTGGTTTTCAAAGCCCCTAAAATTTTTTCAAAATTGTTGCCTTGTGTAATCGGCCTAAGTTAGCTAAAAATCAATAAATCATAAATATAGTAATTCTAAATTAATTTTCTGTTTTCTCTATCAATCTTAGTTCAAAAAATCAAACAGTTTACAGATTTTCTTTGATAATTAAATTTTAGTTAAAAATATAAATTAGTTAATATTATCTCTATCTCAACTTTGGTTTCTTTAAATTTTAGAAGCCTATTTATCTATCTTTCAATTTCTTCAAAATAAATCTTCTTTATACTTCATTAAAGAAAATCACTGTCAAAAATGATTTTACGATTTAAATCGGTTTGATAAAACAAAATGTATGTGTTCACAATTAAGTTCAGTTATTACAACACCCAAAATACCTTTAAATCATATTTTTTTTTTTGTTTCTGAGTGTGGCATTGGAATTAAATCGCAATATGATCCTGATTATAAAGGCATAGTTGGCATAATATCATAATATATTTATTAATGATCATAATACGAATGAGGAGTCAATTGACCTAAAAGTGACTGGTTACAGAATTACTTATCACAGGACTGGTATAATTTAATACTGAAGTGGGTTAAGCAGTGTCAATTCCTAAAATTACCAATCCTGTGACTGGTAAAGGGAGGACATACCACTTAACCAGAATGTTTATTAACAAGAAAAAGCCAGTTGGCCAGAATTTTACCCATTGGAAGCTGTTTAGTTTTCGTTTATTATATACGACATGGCACTTTTGCGACAGTCTTGTGGTATGCCCATCTTTGGTTAGTCCTGTGGCATGCCACAATGTGGTTTAAAGCAGGACAAATGACCCCCTCCTATAACAAACCAATGTTAAATTTGCCAGTTGTTTACATAGGGTAAGGTTTAGCAGAGGACCGGTCTCTGGCACGAAGGGACCGATCCTGTGGCACACGCAGAACCGGTCCCATTCACCATAGGGTCCCATTCACCTTTATGCACAAGTCAATTGACATCCTCATAGTAAGTTTGTAAAAAATTATCGTTTATAATATACCAATTTATGACCCTCGATTGTTACTTAAAATATTTGTGCATTCAAGCGCAATTAATATAATGTTGGTAGAATAGCAATTGCACTGCATCAGATGATCTTGTAATAAGTCTACTTGTATTTAAAGGAACCCCCCATTGTGTTACAAACATAAATATTTATAAAGCTTAATTCCAACTTGATTTTTTTTTTTTTTTTGTTAAAATTACACAATGTAGTTTATTTTTTTTTTTTTTTATTTACAACTAAAGGTATTAATATGGTTACACCCCTTACATTTAATGATTAAGGATATTTTCAGATAATAACTGATATTTACAATATATTAATTTTGAATTTTCAATTCAAGGTAGTGAATTTAATTAAAATTACAAAAAAAAAATGCACACTTATAATGAATTTTTTTGTTTAATACCGAACACACTGATCCCTTGTTGTACAGCTTTTTGAAAAATGGTGTCAGGTTATATTTAAATTATTAAACAAAAAAAAAAAAAAACATAAGAAAGTTGAACTAAAATTTACTAATTTTACTAAACTTTGAAATTTTTACTAATTTCAACGAAAAGTTAACATGATTTTATTAGGATTTAGCAAACACCGGACAAAATTTTATAAACTTTAACTAATATTTATTTAAATTTACCCAAATAGATTGGTATAAGGTGTGTAGTATAACATATCGCACTTGATCAACAAGAGGGTATTAACTCAAAATTTTTAAAATATCACTTTTTTCAAGAAATCAACTAACAACATCAATATCTATCTATTGTAAAAATTTCAACGTATTCCGATTACTATTTCATCTCGAAAACCACTTTTGAGACCATTTTCATGATAATGTAGTGATTACCTTTATTTCAACAAAAAGGTATTATTTCGAGTTAATACAAAAGTTTAAATAGAAATGAATCGTATATTTTCAAAAAAAACGGTATTATTTTGATTTGAGCCTTTATTTATGTTAAAAATAATCAAACTGTTTTATTTATATTTGGTTGTATTTTGAGTTGATACTGTTTTGTTGATAAAATATTCAAAATAATACCAAAAAAAAATCGATAAAATTTCAAAAAAAATGGTATTAACTCAAAAAATAGATTTTTTTTTGCAATGAGTGGTAAAATTTAAAACAAAAACAATGTATATATATTTTCAAATGGAATTTGCTTATTATGATATGTTTGAATTTTTAAATTCTGTTAAAATGTGGCCATAAACAGTTTTTTGACTCTACTGAAAATTTTAAAATTTTGAGTTAATACCCTCTTGTTGATCAAGTGCGATATATGGTTCTTAAAACCTTTTTTATTAATAAAAAAAATTTTATTGTAGTTGATAAGAAAAAAAATCAGTTTTATTCTGCCTTTATAAATTTATTCACCTTTTCGGAAAACCCTACCATTAGGGACTTTAAAGTACTTTCTGTAATCTTCTCGCAGCAGGTTTTCTATCTCTGCTAAAAATCGTCCATGCCATTTGGCATATTGGCAGTTTGGGTTATTTGCTTCCCTTTTTACAAAAACAATGTTATTTGCTTCATACCACTCAAGGGCTCTTTCGCTGCAGTGGCAAAATGCCAAGTCAGGCCAGAAGTACGTAGACTTACTGTGTTGGCGTATAAATGGAAGACTTATTCCATTTTGGGCTGTTACCTCTAAAGGTTGTGGGAATATCGCGTTTTAAAATATGAATAAAAATCGAAAATTTAACAAAAGTAGTCGTACTAAATCGTCCATATCTTTTTAACGCTTAAAGCTACGTTATTGATACCAGCCACTAATGTCGTGTTTTTAAAAAAATAAGCAAAAAAATAGTTTTTTTAATGTAAAATGCATTTTTTTTTAAATCAGCGGCTTAAACCGCTGTATTTAAAAGAAACAGTTTTTTTTTATCTTCAAAAAAGTATATGTTAATTATAATTTATTTCACTATACTATGCTGTTAACAAATATGTGGAGCTATTACTGGATTCAAAGTTATGGTTAAAAATCTAAAAGAGATACTAAATTCGAATAAAAAATTATAAAATTAAAAGAAAAAAATCTCTAAAATTTAACAAAAAAATTAAACAAAAAACGAACCTAAATTACAAAAAAATATGGCATAAATATAATAAATATTTAGGTATTTTTTTTTAATTTGAGCGTTTTTTTTTAATTTTGTCGATTTGTTTTGCATATTTGCGTTATTTTTCAATTTTGTAGATTTTTTAAAATTAAGGCAATTTTTTAAATATTAGTGATTTTTAAATTTTTTTCAATTTTTTTAAATATTAGCATGAAATAAATGAAAAATATTCAAGTTCGAGGCCATACTCTATATTTCTTCATTAGGATATTGTCCTAACAAATAATCTATAGAGTTTTTTGTTTTCAAATGTATTATTTGACCCTTTCAGGAATGTGTTGATAGATTTATTTCGGGAATTTTCTAGGTTACCATCATCAGAACACGTTTTGAAAGCGGTAACAATCATATGCCAAACATCAAACATTCATATAAACTAGTTTACTCACTACATGAGAACTAATATATGAGCTTGAAGTTAAAGATTATAACCATTGATCAAAAAATAAATTGTAAACTTGTTTGTTATGTGAAAGGTCCACCTCTGGTGGATATTCAATACACGTTTTTTGTTTTTCTCTCCTTTTTATATTTGGTTTAGTTTATAAACAACACAGGGGGAGTAAACTAGACGGTACTTTGTCTTTTATACAAGTTTGATATAATTTTTATTAAAAATAAAAATTATGTTTTTTCGACCTTTAATTGAGGCGCTCAGCGCCAAAACGGCCTAGCCCAAATAGTAAAAAAAAATCAAACTGGCTGTGCTAGTCTGACCGGAACCTTTTGAAATAAATAATAAAAAAAACTCCCTATTGCATAATATAACACTAGGTTATACTACCTGCTGAAAACTGTTTTTTTGGTATTTGTTTCAGGGGGTTCCGGTTGGATCGGCATGGTCGGTTGGATTTTTTGACAATGTGGGTTAGGCCGTTTTGGCGCTGAGCGCCTCAATTGTGCAATGAAAATGAAAATTATTCAAGTTCGAGGCCATAGTTTTTTATTACAGTTATTATACAGTTTTATATTTTTGGTGATTTTTTTTTTTAACAGTGGCGTTTTTTTCTATACATTTTGTTAATTTTAAAGATATTTTTTAATTGTTTGCGCCATTTTTTTTTTTTCTTTTTATCTGCTTTTTGAGATTTTTTTTAATTTAGGTCCACTTTAGCGAATATATTCGCTAATGTGTACCTTTGGAGTTGTTTTGAAAAATGTTACAAGATTTTCCCTTATTTATTATTTTTAGTGTACTTTTTATTTTTGTGAGCTTAAATTTGATTCGTACCGATCAGAGCATGTAAACCTGTAGTATTAAGACCCTACAGGTACATTGATTGACTGTATAAATTTTGTTTAACCTCAACACACAAATTTACCTAAGTATACTTGGTAATACCCTAACTGAATCAATTATTAATAATTTAACTCCCACACACATATTTCACCAAACTGAATGACAAAAAAATCCCATCCATCATCATGTAATACTCTTTATTATATTTAACTGTCAATTTTTGATCTGTAAGCATCATTCCATCACTATACCAAGGAGAAGAAGAAACACACAGAAGAACTTCCGTATCCATTCATATGAAATACACAACATAACATGAGATCTCAAGTGAAAACTTCAATGAACATTGAAGCCAATTTAAAAAGTTTATGCAAATTCCTGTATTTCTTTTAAGCCACAAGTTTTAATATTATTTTTTTTTTTTTGGTAACCACAAAAAGCAAGTCAAAATGTCAATTATCTGTAAAAAAAAAAAGTAACACGAAACAAGAAAAACAAAGAACAAGAATCACTTCTTGTACCATCGATTTTTCACAACTGCTTCATCTTCTTCTACTTCGGCGGCTCCTGCTATTATATTTTGACCACACTTATCACTAGGACAGACATTGACTTTAACTTTTGGAAAAAACAAAATAAATCTAAAAAATAACTGATCATGTTACAATTACCATAAACAGAAGGTGATATTGGAGAAGGAGTTACCGCTAACGATAAAATTGAGAAAGCAACACCAACCACACATCGATTTTTATACATACAACTGCTATACCGCTAACCTAGAGGAGTTTTATGCCAAAAACGAAAAAAAAAATCGAGAATGTACCCTAATGTGGCCCTACACCTGGTATTTGGGCTATATAAAAAAACGAAGTGAAATATTCCAAATCCAAATACATCAGGTTGTAGGCCAACTCCTTGGACATTTTTCGGCTAAAGATCATTTCCTTGTGGGAACAAATTTAAAAATGTTATATAGTAATTTTAAAAACAACTCAAAAGGTCCACATAAGTAAACATAAAGTGTACCCTAAAATGGACTTTAATTAAAAAACTCCATAAAGCATATAAAATTGTTGGAAAATGTCGATCTTACGACAAAAATTTGCATTTAAATTAAAATTGATTTTAATTTTGTTTATTAAAACGTTTTATGTAATGCTAACTTTTTTAATTGCGGTAAACAAGCGATATTTTTTTAGTGTGAAACATATTAGAAAATTGTCTAAAATAGACAGGAACAGTTAACCCTAAAACCCACCTAAGCTTTTTTGCAGTGTGATTTTACCAAGTGTTCGGCATTAAACCTAAACAATATGTTCTTTTAACAAATTTTTTTTCGTAACCTACTTTAGGCGATTTGGGCCAAAATAGATTTAGAGCGAATATCGCAAACGAATCCATAAAAATTAAAAAGTTTAAGCATAGATTATTTCTCTTACCGAGATATAACTACAGCCCAACAATTACACCTTTTGTGTATTTACTTACAAAGATATCTCGATTTTCGTTCTTCGAAAAAAGCGAAAACGCACCTTAACTTCAATGTTTATTGATCAAGCTTGAAGGCTTTGCTACTACTACTAAATATAATCTTTTTGACAAATTTCATAAAAATCCGTCCATACGTTTTTAAGTTAAGACTATGTCCTTTAGAGGTATCCTATTGAACTCCTCTAATCGGACCAAAATATGATTTTTTTTTTTAATTTAAGCTTCAATCTTTAAGGGATTTTTGAAAATTGTGTTTATTTCACAGTATTTAATTTTTGAAGTTTTACGAAATATTGACTTTAACACTTTCTCGCTTCCAAAACATGCAATGCCTACAAAAAATTAATTCACAAAATAATTTGTAAATTTGATTTTCTATTGAAATAGCTTAATTTCTTATTATAAAACTCTCATTTGACGCATGTGTAGTAAATTTAAAAAAAAAATCAAAAAAATCAAAAAAAAAATTAGAAACCATATCAAAGGTCCACTGTAGGGAACATTATGAAAATGAAAATTTTCACATTCTAGTTTAATTTATTATGTTTTTTATGAAATAAATTATTTTTATTAAAATTGTGAATAAAATTCTTACCGTTTACAAAATTTTATGTGTTACTCACTTTATATGTTTAGAAAAAATTACACTTTACAATGCGTATTTTCGAAACGACACAATAAAAACAAGAAACACGTGTGCATTCAAGTCGAAACTTTTTTAAAATAGTGATGGCGGAAATTAAACTAGATGACAGGTTTGATATATTCATTCACAGGACTGTTTTGATATATTCATGCAACAACATGAAACAAATCGAAAAGTCCACTTTAGGGAACGGGCCATAATTGGTAGCATTCCCTTACACATTTCTGGTTTACTTTAGCATTTTTGCATAGCATTTGGCAAAGTCAATATTGAAATGGCTCCTTCGTTCGTTCATACCAATATCATGCCAAAGTAAATTATGTAAATTGCCTGAGAAATTCACAGTAGTTGTAACAAACAAGACAATTTGTAAGTTCACAACAAAATGATAAGAATCTAAACAATGTTTTAAGTTTTTTCATATTATTTTGGTGTAAGATGAAACTGTTTTTGGGAAGAAATTTTTACGAAAAAAAAAACATAAATAATTGCAAAATTTATGATACATTTGATGGCGATAATTGATTGAAATTTTGATTTGCAGAAAAACAAAATTTGACCTAGATTCAATAAATTATCAAAAAAAAAAAACCATTAAAAAAATGGTATTCTTTCTATAAGAAAATAAATAGTGGGTGTGCGTGCGCCCCGGTAGGCGTGCTGACTTATCAGGGCGGGGGTTGTGGGTTCGATTCCCACCAGAGGTACTGGTCTGTTTTCGCTACAACATGCCGAAGGCCATAGTAGCTAGTGCTCGGTTAGGGTAATAGTACATAATTTGTAATTATATGATTATTAATTAATAAAAAAAAAAAAAAAAATCATGGGTGGTAACCGATTTGATAATTCGATTCTTTTATTTCGGTAACGGTATTTAACATTATTTTAGTTATTGCGATAACGATATTTTAAGGATAACGGTTTTTCTGTTATTTTGGTAGCGATATTTTAAGGGTAATTTTATATAAGTTATTTCAGTATCGGTATTTTAAGAATAATAAAAATGCAAACAGATACTTTTAATCCCAATATGCCCGAATTCTAATGACTGGCCACTAGGGCGGGTCGATTAAAAAATCGCTCAACGTTCAAGGAAAATCGTATTCTAGGGATCAAAATAAGAAACTTTGCCGAAGGAACCATACCTCTAAAACGAATTCTGATGTCCCGACTTGTGACCCGTAGGGTGAAATTTAGAAAAAACCCACTTTGACCCATTTAGAGTGCCCCAATCGAATCCAACCCAATCGAATATATTTATACTCTATTTCTTCCGGAGAAGAAATAGAGACCCTAATCTTGGAAAGACTCCTCCTACTTTCTGAAATATCTCTATCCCGAGATTTGTACATTTTGCTAAAAAAACACGGCTAAAAAGGCCCTCTTTTAACTTAAATTTTAGCTCCTAGAATGATGATTTATGCATTAATCTGCTAGCGCGTCTCCCGGAGAAGAAGTATCTCCCACAATCTTGGAGAGATTCTTCCTACTTTCTGAAATATCAAAGTGGGCTTTTTCAAAATTTGACCTTACGGGTCAAAAGTCGGGACATCAGAATTCGTTTTAGAGGTATGGTTCCTTCAGCAAAGTTTCTTATTTTGATCCCTAGAATACGATTTTCCTTGAACGTTGAGCGATTTTTTGCCTCCATACAAATCGACCCGGCCTACTGGCCACCCAGCAAAATATGGGTTATGTCATCTCATTACCGTTTGTATTTTCTTCATCGCAATACCGTTTGCATTACCTTCTGCAATATCACTTCCTAATAACGGCATATTGTATTGATTATTTATAGATAAAAATAATGACTTACTCATAATGGGTTAAATAATCACTTTCTACGCAGTCAAATTTTATGCATATATATTTTACTTATTTTATTATATGTAAATAATTGCGTTTAAATTTTTATTATTCGTTCTAAAACAAACAGAAGTTAAAAATTAGTAACCATAAAACAGAAAAAGGGTGTAAATCCAAAGCTGACCATTTAATTAATTTCATAGCTCAAATGAGAGTTTTGGGTATAGGCAATCCATTTAGGTAAGCAGACATTCTACAAAAAAGTCGTAAATCTCTTTTTTTAACATTCAGGGTAGTTTTGAGCAAGCATTTTTAATTTTTAAAATCTGATGTCAGATTTGCAATCAGCGACCCCTAAAACTTTTCGAAAAAATATTTGATACAAATCCGATGACTTCTTTGAAAGAATCGTCCGAAATTTTGAATATCCAATTTCAGATACGTATTGAGCCACCCCAAAATTGTATCTTTAATAATATATAACAAAACCGATCATATTTAAAAAAAATCATCCGCCATATTGGATCCGCATTTTGAAAATTTAATGTCAGATTCCTAATTAGCGATTCCAAGAACTATAAAACTATAGTGACAATTTTGAAGAAAATTCTTTTAGATCCTCCGCCATATTGAATATTTCATTTTGAATTTTAAAAATCTTGCCAGATTCGAGCTCAGCGAGCGATTTCGTCACTTCTTCACATTTATTGAAGCGTCTCTGAAAGCAGTCATCATTACTTAAACTCGACTTTTGAAAGTAGAGACATGCACTAAAATGTTAAGCCAATACACAACTGAGTACGTCAAGCTCAATTTTCAAAACTATAGGCAACATGGGTACATTTGTATGGGAATTTGTAGTCGGTTTGGGACTAAATTTTTATATAATAATGCTTATTAAATTTTATTAGAGATTTTTAAAATTTTTGTAATTGTTCGGTTTTAATACGACTTTTCCTGCAGAGCCGTTATAACCCATATTTTGAATATTTGATAGAAGTGGAAACACTGCTAGGCAATGTGGGTATCACAATTTTTGTTTTCTCGCGTAATTTAAGACTGCCTACAAAAAAATCTGAATTTTTCAAATTTTAGATATGGTTTCAAACAAAAACAAAATGGTTTCAAACAAGAAAATTACAATTCTACTCCCTCTTTTTATCCCCTAAAAGTGTGATTGCGCACCTAAAAAATACGCCTATAATATTTTATTTTCGTCAATAACATATCCAAGTTTCATTAAAATCTTCGAATTCGCCACTATGGAATTTCATTGTTAGTTTTTTTAAATAGCCCAAAACCCAGATGTCCACATTAGGGAACATTCACTTAATATGTTTTAATAAAAATATAAAACGCGTACTAAAGTTAACAATACGATTTAAATTACTAACAAAAAAATAAAGGGTAAAGGTTAAAACTATTTTAGCTTATATTTTTAGAGGTATTTTAAGGGTAACGCTATTTGATTTATTTCGATAACGGTATTTTACGAATAGCGGTTTTTCATTTCGGTAACGGTATTTTCGGGAATAAGTTAGTCAGTTGGAAAGGGTTTTGAATCGATAACTGTATTTCAGCGTTATTGCCTCAAACCATGTTACTAACAGACCTTTTTTATTTTGAAATTTAGAAAAGCAATTTTAACAATTTTTTAAAAAAGATTAAAAATAACGTTATTTGACACCTGCATGAATGGAGTTAACTTTCTAGCCCGCAACGGCCTTCATCAACATTCTTCGTGCCTTAAAGTGTTAAATTGTAAACATCATCTATTTAACTCAACTAGTTAGGTTAAAAATGTGCCGTAACTTAGTTTTTGAGTATGACGAAATTTACTGCGAACTTATTTTCTATAAAGCTATGTTTAGTTGTTAATTATTACCACAGTTGCCAGTTCAACTAATTAAGTTGAAATTTGACTGGCAGTTATTTTCAAATGTCATCATATTCTATCCTTTACATTGTAAGTGAAGGAATATCAAACATTGAAGATTTTATTCGTTTTTCAACATATGTCTAGCATATATATTAAGCGAATTTTTGCACTGTACCTTGTGAGTGGTTAATAGTGAATTTTTATTGTTGATCTATATAAATTGTATGTGAGTTGTTGGTTAGTTCGGTTCAAGATCATGAAAAATTTTTCATATTAACAGAAAAATTATAATTTTATTTGTGATAATTTACTTTAATTAACAGAAAAAACAATTAGAAAAAAGTTATTTGACACCTGCATGAATGGAGTTAACTTTCTAGCCCGCAACGGCCTTCATCAACATTCTTCGTGCCTTAAAGTGTTAAATTGTAAACATCATCTATTTAACTCAACTAGTTAGGTTAAAAATGTGCCGTAACTTAGTTTTTGAGTATGACGAAATTTACTGCGAACTTATTTTCTATAAAGCTATGTTTAGTTGTTAATTATTACCACAGTTGCCAGTTCAACTAATTAAGTTGAAATTTGACTGGCAGTTATTTTCAAATGTCATCATATTCTATCCTTTACATTGTAAGTGAAGGAATATCAAACATTGAAGATTTTATTCGTTTTTCAACATATGTCTAGCATATATATTAAGCGAATTTTTGCACTGTACCTTGTGAGTGGTTAATAGTGAATTTTTATTGTTGATCTATATAAATTGTATGTGAGTTGTTGGTTAGTTCGGTTCAAGATCATGAAAAATTGTTCATATTAACAGAAAAATTATAATTTTATTTGTGATAATTTACTTTAATTAACAGAAAAAACAATTAGAAAAAAGTTATTTGACACCTGCATGAATACTCAAAAACTAAGTTACGGCACATTTTTAACCTAACTAGTTGAGTTAAATAGATGATGTTTACAATTTAACACTTTAAGGCACGAAGAATGTTGATGAAGGCCGTTGCGGGCTAGAAAGTTAACTCCATTCATGCAGGTGTCAAATAACTTTTTTCTAATTGTTTTTTCTGTTAATTAAAGTAAATTATCACAAATAAAATTATAATTTTTCTGTTAATATGAAAAATTTTTCATGATCTTGAACCGAACTAACCAACAACTCACATACAATTTATATAGATCAACAATAAAAATTCACGATTAAAAATAACGCTTTTTAGTATAATTTCAAAGTTTTAGAAGCATTGCAAGTAATTTAAATACATTCAAGCCAAAAAGTATGCATACGATTTTATGTGATTCGCGATAAACCATTCACCACATAAAGGAAAGAAACATGTACATTCGGGTGGATTGATTAAGGGTTTTAAAGAAATTTTAACAACATGAAATCGCTAACAGCTGTGATTATATACAATGAAAGAAGTATCTACATGATATTATGATGTACGTTTTCATTATACACTGCGTTGCATAACTATAATTACAAATGATTTTTGCTATATTTTTTAAGATTACAAACATTTGTTAAAAACTTCTGTTTTTAAGAGCGTGATAACTGATCTCATATTGTGTAAAATCTAAGAGATTATTTAATTGATTTAAGAGAAACATTGTGTAATAATATTTTGTAAGTGACGAATAGCAAATAAAGAAAAATTAAAGAATTATTTTAGTTTTTTAAGCAATTTCAAACAATTTATAATAAAATGCTGCGTGATTCTTAAAAACAGTTATAAGTTTCGAAAACTTTTTTGTAATATTAAAAAAAAAATAGCAAAAAATCATTTGCAATTATAAATATGCAACGTAGTGTATTTGCCATTATGTTTACATGTAACAAATTAAAAGATTTTAAACTAAGTATGTGGTTCGAGGTCTTTTCGATGTTGATGGGAGCTGAAATAGAAGTTAAAGGAGTATTTTTGTAGAAAATTTGTTCTGATAGCTCTAAACATATAATAATGGCTGCATTTTCAAAAATTTTCAGCTCCCATCAAATTCGAAAATATCTATTGGTTCATAGTTTACAGTCCTTTTTATTTGTTACATTTTCACAGAATAGCAAATCTGAATTTTGTATTGCAATAAATGTTTAAAAACAACAATTTTGTGCGCCCCGGTAGGCTAGTTGGTAGCGGGCTGGCTTATCAGTGCGGGGGTCGTGGGTTCGATTCCCACCAAATGCACTGGTCTGTTTTCGCTACAACACGCTGAAGGCCATAGTAGCTAGTGCTCGGTTAGGGTAATAGTATATAATTTGTAATTATATGATTATTAATTAATAAAATAAAAAAAAAAATAAAAAAAAACTATTTCTTAAAAAAAATTTAAAATATATTTTTTTTTTAAATCTATTCTTATTTTTTGCAGAATATTCAGAAAAAAATCTAAAATTCTTTTAGATGGATTTGATCTGAAAAGCTTTGAGATTGTTCCCAAAAAGAAAATAAATGTATAACTACCAAAAATGTATGATTTCTATGTATTTGACCACGTCTATCTCGCCTACTATTTGTTAAAATATATGAAAAAAATATATCTTTTGACATTAGATTTAATGGAACAATAAGTGCACACAATTACATTATTTTATTTTGGTTTTCGCTCATATTGGAAAAAATGGTCAAAAATAACCCAACTTCAAGAGCCCATTAAAATTAAATTCGAACTAAGTTTGCGAAACCATTTGGGGGTTTTGTTTATTTATTTAACTTTAATTTCGCATTGGAGCCATTGAGTCTAACGGCGATAACCTAAAATTTGTTGCACAGTGTTATTGGTAACCATAACTTTATCACAAACAGCTGTTTATTATTTCTAACAGTACTTTTTAAACTGTAAACAAAATCCCCTAAACAGCTGTTTGTCACAAAAACTCTCTGTTTATGTTGCTACAAGTTCTATTTGCTCTCCTAAATAAAAAAATAGAGCCCCACTATTAGAGCTCCAATAAATTAAAAAAATACCTTCAGTAGTTTTGTGTTGTGAGACCAAACGGTTCAATTTGGAGAAATTTAAAAATAAAAAATACAGATGAAACAAATTTAATTATTTGTTAAAAAAAAAAGAGAAAAATAGAAAAATATTATAGAAATTTATTACAAATTTTACTTATTTTATAAAGAGTTTGTAACAAATGTTATAGTTAAAAAAAAGAAAGTTATAAAAGAACACATTCTTATATTAAAGAAATATTTATTTATACAATTTAATTTAATAAAAGTGTAAGCTTGAGAACCACTCACTCTTCAACCAAGTAAATAATAATAATAGAAAAATCATTGAAAAACCCCACTTAATTGACACTTGTTTAGAAAAAAAATCTAAAAAACAAAAGAATAATAAAACAAAAAGTACAGAAATTGTGTTTTTTAAAATTGTTGTGTAAAACATAAAACCAATCGAAAAACCACAATCCAACCATTATGGATTCGGTTAGTGCTAATTATGAGGAATTACAACATAACGAAATTACTGCCATACCACAATATGGTTTAAAATTAAAATTTGATCATGTATGGCCAGAGAAACGTAATCAGAATTTACGTCCCTCCATTAGGCAAACATTGCCGCTGGTACCATTAGCATGCAGGTGAGTAATGTAGGAAAAAAGTAACTTTTTTTACGAACAGAGATTCTTAATCTTTTTTGTTTAAACCGCTTACATAAAAATACCAATAAATTTTCGTGAACACTCTGAGGAAAAGCTTCATAAATATAACGAAAAACTTAATAGATTTTTATGAAATGTACACACACAGAGAAATAAAGTGCCAACCGAATTAAAAAGTGTATATTAATGTTAACAACTTATAAATTTAGTTAGTACAAAGATATTAACATTAGATTTTTGAATATTTTGGGTGTTGCAACTAAAATTCAGTTAAACTAAGCGAATTTTGTTGTGAATACAAATGTTCAGTTTTATTAACCGACTGAAATGCGTATTAACCGAATTTGAGTCTCAGTACCCGAATTTCAGTTGGCAAATAGCTAAATTTTTCTCTGTGTGCACTTAAAATAGTGTGCAAGTTAAAATAATAGAATATACACGCAGAAAAAACTCGGGGAATATTATCGATGTGTTTAGTTATTATACAACTACATAAGTTTCAAGTTAGTTTTACAAATATATTGTAAAATATATGAATTTTTTTTAGAAATTTGTTACAAGGCTTGTATATATTTTACAAAATTTTTTAAATATTTTACTAGAACTTTGCAGAACTAACTTGAAACATAATCACTTCGATAATATTCCTCCAGTTTTTTTTCTACCTGTATTCCCCCAGCTTTTTTCTACTTCATTGGAAACCCTTAAATTTTAATATTTTAGTTAATTCTGATTTCACTCATTTTTGACACAGTGTTCCTTTTTCGAACCAGTACTTTTAAACAGCTATATTTTTTTACTGGATAAAGATAATTAAGTGGGTTAAAAATCATAAAATAATTCGAAATCTTGTGAATCGAACACTTGTGAATAGTAAAATTGTAAAAAAAATTATCTAGAGTTGCCCAACACTTATTTGAAAAAATCAATATTTGACCTTTTTTGATAAAACTTTTTTCAAAACAGATTTAAGAAGAGAAAAAATATGAAAATGTATTTCTCTGCTAGAAATTAGTTCATCGATTGCATATAATTTTTGAAAATCCGACCGATAGGACGATGAATTGTTTAAGTACAAAAAGTCTAAGATATTAGAATATTTCTTCCGTTTTCACTTAAAATATAAATAATAGATGTTTTTTATTAAAATACTAATAAACTTGTTAAAATTATATCATCAGTGTTGCCAAATGGCAATTTTAAAAAATGGTCAAAAAACACGATATTTTTTCAAACAATTTAAAAAATCGGTTAACTTAAAAAAACAATTTTTCATATATTTTTGAATAAAGATTTGTTCATAAAATTATATAAAATTTTAATTGTTTAAATATGGTCAACCGTCTAGGATTTATATGCTGTCAAAATGTCAACTTTGGTTGATAATATTTCCACAAGAGGGCACTTTAAGGGGGAAAAATGTCTTAATGAAGCATGGTTATATAGTTATATCTGCAAAGTTTGGTTAAAAAATGTCCAGCGGATCTATGACGTGCCATTAATGAGTTAAATAAAGTGGGGTTTCTTATTAATTTGTATATGTTGTTAAACAACTGAAAAATCAGTAAGAACAAATTATTCGGTAAAAATACATGTTTATTCATTTCTTTTAAATTTTTTCAGTTTTTTGTATTTTTTTTTTTTTTTTTTAATCTCCAAAATGTAGAGTAGGGCCTTAACTTGTTAACATTTTTTGCAAACATCGAAATTGGCATAGTATAGTCTAATAGACAATAAAAAACTATGAATAAATACGTTTTATCTTTTTCGCTTTAGTCAAAAAAGTTGACGCATCAACAGCTTTGAAATTTGAGTCGTAAATATTCCGACATACGCGAAAATGTTATTTAAATTTTACCATTATACGAGAGCGGTCCAAAATTAGCCGACATAACCAAGAAAACACAACAAATTTGGGAAAAATTTTCTTTATTTCTCAACATAATCGCCTTTTAGCTATATATACTTTTCCCAGCTATATTCAATAGCTTCGATACCCTGTTTATAGTAAGAACTGTCTAGATGCTTAAAATAACCCGGTTAATTACTATTTTAAGGATGCATCTTTTTTTCAAATCGAGAGTGGCCAAATTTAAAAAAAGTGCATTTAAAAAAGAAATTTCATACAAAATGTTTTTATTTTTAACGCTGAAAAAAAACTTCATTTCGAAGTAAAAAAGTAGTGAAGTACACCATTCCAGTGCAATTAAAATGGTGATGAATATTCGGCCTAATTACGGTTGTCGTAGTCGTAGTGAAAATTTGTCGTTTTTAAAAAACGGTATTACGTTTGTCGAAAACTACGAATGTACAACATTGCTATAAAATCTATTACAATTTCCGTATTACTGTTGTCGTTTTCGACTGTCAAAATGTATAAAACAGTCGTCCATTTTATTTCTCACGACATTCAAAAAAAATACATTTTTAAGGACGCTAACAGCTTTAAGAATATTAAAAATGAAAGTTGCAAAAGTGTAAGTATTTTTTACATTAAAAATTGCCAAATTCCATTGAAATTTTAATTTAAATAATTTTAGAATAAAAATCACAACACCAAAGCAGTTTGCAAAATTAGTGGACCTTTTGCAACAAAAGCCAGAATTGGCCAAATCATACCATAACAGCTTACACAAAGTTAACATAAAAGAAGAATGGAACAAAATTGCTAATAAACTGAACCCTTTAGGTCCTCCATTTCGTTTGGGCTCTGAATGGATGAAAGTGTGGGCTGATTACAAATGTAATTTAAAAAAAAAGCTGATACACAACAAAGCTGAATGCCATGCTACAGGAGGGGGCTCATATAAGCAGTATATTTTGTCACCAACAGAAGAAGCTGCTTCTGGTTTATTACAATTAAATACGATTATAAATCCTGTAGGAGAGGTTTTTGGTATCCAACACAATTCTTCAATAGAACCTGAATATATTGCTGATGACGTTGATATGAATGAAGAAATTATTGCCCCGAGTACTTCACATATCAACAAAAAAAGATCGCCAAAAAAAGTCTCAGAAAGAATAGACCTTACTGAACATGATGCTGATATGAATGAAAATGAAGAAAACATCGCCCCGAGTACTTCACAAATTAACAGAAAAAAATCGACTAAAAAAGTTTCAGAAAAAATAGACCTTATTGAACAACAGTTGCAGGTGCAAACCGACTTATACAATGAGGTAAAAGAGTCCTTAAAGCAAATTGAAAGATATAGCCGGAAGCAACATAAGATCAAAGAAGAAATGTTAAAGATTTACAAAAGCGAGCAAAAAAGAAAAGAAGAGAATTTTAAGCTGTACAAGAGTGAGTTAAAAAAGAAGGATGAATATAGAAGACTCTTACTAAATTTAAGAAAAGATGAAATAGAAATTAAAACACGACGAATTGAACTCGAAGAATGGAAACATAATTTCAAAATGTAATTTTTATATAGTAACGCATCTATATATTATTTTCTTTTTAATTGAAAGAGTGTTTAAAAACACCAAATGGAGTGTGATTTTTATTTTTAATTTTAATTAAATTTTTTTTCTTTTAAATTGAAAGAGTGTTAAAAAACACCAAATGAAATGTTATTTTTGTTTTAATTATTATTAAATTGCTTTTAAGACTTTGGGTTTAACCCTCAAAATGAAATGTGATTTAAAGTTTTTAATTTTTATTTTAAATATTTTTTTTATTAATTATAATAAATTAACTGTTTTTTTTTTTAAATAAAATAAATTAAACGTGCATTGCTTGCATAATTTTAATTCTTATATTAGAAGCTGTCAAATCCTCATTCGACTCCAGACTATAGTATTCGAATGTTTCATTTTCTAAATGAACTTTTGGTGGTACTACTTTGTAATGAATACATATGTTGTGCAAAGCAGCACAAACAGATGTAATTTTTCCAGCCATTTTAGGAGAGTAGTGCAATTGTCTTGCTCCCAGTATGCATCGAAATCTCTGCTTTAAAACACCTATGGTACGCTCAACTACATTTCTTGTTTGTGCATGAATATAATTAAAACGGCTTTCAGGAGTATTCTCACCCGCCGATCTAAACGGTGTTATTAAATATGGTTCCAAAGGATAACCTGCATCTCCTAAAAACAATTAAATAGAAAATGTATTTCATTTAAAAAGTATTGCTTTTTTTACTGACCTAATAACCATGTATTTTTCTCCCCATTAAGGTAATTATCCTTTAGAAATTGTTTTAAATCACTAGAATTCCAAACTAATGAATCATGAGCTGAACCAGGATAGTGAGGTGAAATATACCGAATTTGTAGTTTATGATCGCATACCTGTAAAAAAGATTTTGTATATAGAATTTTAACAGTTAAATTTTGACTTTAAGAGTACCACTGTTGCATTAAGGCTATAGAAACCTTTCCTATTGTAGTATTTAAAACGTTCTTGGACTCCTGGTGCTAAGATTTTTATATGGGTCCCATCGATACATCCTATTACTCCAGGGAACCCCGTTTTATTATAAAAATGTTCCTTTATTTCCGATTTTTCACTTTCATTCATGTCAAAAGAGATCCAACTTGAACAAAGTTCACTGTGCATTGCATCAATGCATTCTTTAAAGTTTTTGCTGACTGAGGACTGGGACAGACCTACATTGTAGTCATTACCGGCTCCTTTTTGGTAACTTCCCTCAGCAAGTATCCGCATAGTAGCTGCTAGCTTTAATACATTTGGCACAGCTGACGATCTTTTGCTTCTTCCAGTTTTGGTGTTATTTTATTCAAAACATATTTAAAGGCTTCCTTGTTTAATCTGAAATAGCTCACAAATCTTAACAGGAATTTTCATTTTCCACTAAAACAAAATTTTTTCGACTTACTTTGAATTTGGCATTGAAAATATATTTGATTGTTGCCTTATTTGTCTTCTTGTAGAATTCATCTCCGCCACGGTGCACTCATCTTCGTCATCAGAAGATAAAAATAAGGCCACACTTAGCATTTTTTATATTTTTAATAATTTAACAAATATAATTAAAAGATAGTTTATTACCGCCAAACACCTGTTTTTGACAATTCGTCATAGAGTGTTTCATAATGTTAAAAAATTTTAAAAATTATTAAACACTCTCTTGTTTTTAATCTATTACAAACTTATCAGTCGAAAAACTTACATAGTACCGCTAAAAATTAATATCGACAACGACTTCGACTAGAGTCGAAATTCGACTACGACAACCGTAATAAGGCCGATTAAATAAAATACGAATATTAAAATTTACACACTTTTTGCATATTTCTCATTTTTCAAAAAAAACTAAATCCCACATAAAACCGTGGATTTTTCGAAATTTGAAAAACTAAAAACGCCGGTGGAAGTTTCTGAATGCAAAACTTAATTGGAATCGGAAGAACTAAGGTCAGATTTTGGTCGGTTTTGCGTGGAATGACCGATTTATGGATAACATAAATCTTCTTGTAAATCTTTTTTTAAGTCTATCACCGTTGAAGAACCTCTGTCTCAGATGCATTTAATAATCCACAATGTACACACACAAATGGTTATATTTCAAAAGGGGCAAATTGATAACAACGAATCACGAAATAAACGTGAAGTTTTATTTATACCTGAAAACCAGTTTTGTTAAAGTTAGCATTTAAAGAATTTGTTGTTAAAATATTTTTAGGGGAAACAAAAAAATATCAAATTGTAAAAATTATATTTAAATTTTAAAAATGATGTGAGGTTTTGTACAAAAACTTTTTTTTTTATTAAGAATTAGCGATTTATCAGTAAAATTTGAGGAGGTCTTTTAACCCTTTAGTGTCAGTATTTCAAGAAAATTTTTAGACTAATATAAGCTTTCAGAAAACATAAATCGAAACTCAGAAAAGTTTGTCAGTAAAATTTAGTGAAAACGACAATTAAAAGGTTTATGAATTTGAAAAGGAGACAAGATATTTATTTTCAAAGTAGTTATTTTTACCTGTTGAAAAACAACTAACAAATGCAGTAAAAACAACTGACAAAATTGTTACAAAAGTACTTTAAAACAGTCGTTTTTATGTATTTTAAAAAAATGAAGAGGAATGTTCCCTAATGTACTATTTGTGCTATATATAAATATTTGGGACCGTTTCGTTGTCATCCCAGTACTTTTAAACGTTTATATTTTTACTGGATAAAGATAATAAAGTGGTTTGAACTAAAATTGTTCAACATCTTGACTGCAATCAAAACATTGTAGAAAACTGTTATCCAAAGTTCCCAAATAATTATATAAAAAAAATGTTTGTTTTTTTTTCAATATGATCTTTTTCAAAAATTATTTAAAATATAAAAATATTACTTGAGAACCAGAGTAAAAACCAAAGTTTTTTTATATAAATAGAACATGTTTGGACTTTAAAGTTTATTAACGTCATGATGCTTGTTATGAAAAGACCCTAGTGTTTCATTACTAAGAAGACAATATTGGAGCAAAACTGATGATTAATAGGTATAATGTTAAAGCTCTGCCTATTCTGGAGGATCTAGCTTTTCTAAAACTTCGAGTTCTGATGAGATCTTTAGCCAGATCAAAATACTAGTATCAACCTAGCTAATATGTTCCATTTGCTTTATTTTTGTAAATATACGGAGGTTAAAAAAAGCTCGATGTAAATTAAAAATAAAAAAGCCTAAAGTTTTATAGTTTTTATGATGAGAAAATATTTTGGAACTACAAACTTTATT
Source organism: Delia radicum (assembly GCA_021234595.1). Lineage (NCBI taxonomy): Eukaryota > Metazoa > Arthropoda > Insecta > Diptera > Anthomyiidae > Delia > Delia radicum. The sequence continues at coordinate 231,937,090 of CM037854.1, forward strand.
AAAAGTTGTTCTTTCGTTATCTTTCATCTTTTTCAAAACTTTTTACATCATAAACATATTTTTGTTGATACCAGTGACCTATTTATTTAACTAAACATCAATAATAAGATTTCAGCTCATTTAACTTTTAACAAAAAAAAAAAACAAAAAGTACACAGTTAGAGATGAAAAATGAAACTAACTTTTAAATAAACTTTTTTTTTTTTTTTGTTTTTTTTTTGCCAAAAAGCCAAGTTAAGAAAAAGGAAATGTATAAATAAAATTCAATAAAAACATTTAAATATGTAGCAACAACAACATGCTACTACACAGAGAAAATTTTTTTGGAGAATTTTCTTTTAATGAAATTTTCCACTAAACAAATGAAGTTTTCTTCACATAGAGAACAACAAATTTCTCAAACCTTCTGAAAAAGCTTGATAATTTGAATGAAACTTTTTCATTAGGCGTATGAAATTTTTAATAAATAAAATGAAATTTTCTATAAAATTTTATGAAAAACTGCATTTATTTAATAAAAGATTTTAAGTGGGCGAATTCCAGCGACACTTCACAAATCTTATGCAAAAATGCTTTGATATCATGCAGATAATTCTCTCAGTGTGCATGAAACCCAACCTACCATAATAATAAAAACAAAATCACATAAAGTGACTACAAAACCATAAGGAACCGAGGAAACGCACGTAAACATTAATAGAATTTTGGAATCAACATACAACACATACAGATAGAATTTGTATTGGTGTTTGTAGCGAGTGAGTGTGTGTGCGCTAGAGTAGTTTTAAGGGAAAAACTTTGACGCCAGGAAAATTTGTTTTTAACCAAATATGTCGTCAGCATGACCATAGTCTAATGTGATGGCAAAAATATACTTTTAATGGTTGTAAAAAAGAATGTTGCCAATATAGTCACATATTTGGGAAAGTATAAAAGGATTGTTATATGCCCTATATAAAGGAATACAATTGGTAAACATTTATAAATTTCAAGTCTCGGATTGTATCGCAATTTCTAGTTGCCTCGTTAATTTCGAAAGATATTTTAGCTATTTTTGTTAAAGTCCTGTTTAAAAAAATGCAGGAACAGCAAACAAATTAGTCAATTGACCTAACAGGACCTATCCAGTGACCGGTCAACTGTGGGCATATCTCGGCTCTGCAATTATGTATATTTTTGCAGTTAGTGTTTTTTCCTTTTACATATTTTCTTCTTTTATTTCCTTGTTGGTGTGACTTATTTTTTTAATTGAATACACAAGTAAAAATTATAAGTTTGCTGTTAGCCCGACAACATTAGCTCTGGCGGTAAAACGTTTGCCCTGTAAGGAGAACATTTTGTGATCGAGCGCTTTTGACACATATAAAAAAAAAATTGGTAAAAATTACAGAAAATATGTAATTCTACAGAAAAGTAATTTTATTTTTTGTTGTGTGTGACTTATTTTTTTAATTGAATACACACGTACAAATTATAAGTTTGCTGTTAGCCAGACAACATTAGCTCAGGCAGTAAAACGTTTGCCCTGTAAGTAAAACATTTTCTGATCGAGCCGATTATTGAATTCATTGCTTAACTACGGACTTTTCTTTAAATTTTACACTCAAAATCGCATCTAAAAAGCTCAATAAACATACTGTCATTTGTCAAATTTGTCTATAATGCTTTAAAATACCGAATACCGACAAAAATAATTTTTTGGCAGAAGTCTTCGGTCGGACACCACTAATGTTGGGTCAAAGTCTTTAGATTAGATTAGATCAGAAATCACTATGCACCGCGACCAATGTAGGTCTTTTGTGCTGCCTAAAGTTACCTACAGATTCAAGCTACCTATAACGCCAATTATCCTATTAGGCAAAATGTTCGCGATGTCGGAAGGCGAAATGAAGCGATCACCTAGAAACCTAAGTCTCCTATCACAAAGACTAGGACATTCGCAGAGAACATGCTCCGAGGTCTCAGACACCATCTCACAAAACCTACACATATCCGTATCCGATTGACCCTTCCTGTGCAGATGGTATCTGAGATTACAGTGTCCAGTTAAGTAAGACGCCAGGGACCTCAAACCCCCCCCCCCCCCCCTTTCAAGCAACAAGAGTCGCCTCGACCCCCTACTGGAAAAAGAGATCAATCTCTTAGCCTGGCGCTGACCAGGAGAGTTTTCCCAGTAACCAGAGCCCTGAGCCTTTCCCTAACATACCCCGCAGGTATTCCACAGAATGGTTCGGGGCCCGCGGTTGGCAAGACAATCTGCCCTCTCGTTACCCTCATGCCCCTCATGACCAAGAATCCACCCCAAGGTTAGAAAGTTGCCCCTACCGAGCCTATTGGGAGTCTGAATGCATTCCATGACCAACCCAGACGACACCTTATAAGTCATTAAGGCCCTCAGTGCAGCCTGACTGTCAGAAAAAATGTAGATGCGAGATCTGAGCGTTCCCCTCGCAGGCATTCCCCTGCACAGACACAGATGGCCCAAATCTCCGCCTGAAAAATGGACGGATATTTTCCCATAGGTAAAGCACGCTGGAAGCCTGGTCCAAAGACGCCCGCACCCGTGTTCCCATTCGACTGCTTAGAGCCATCAAAGTCAAAGTCTTAGATAAACGGTGAATTTCCTTTAAAAAGTTGTTTATAACGTTAATCGCTGCATTAAAAATTTTGAATATTTAACTTTTTTGTTTGAAATAATTTTCTCAAAAATACCGGATTTCCCGAAGCAAATCTGTGGGATTGCGGTAACAGAAAAATGCTTAGTTTTCCGGGAATTCCGGGACAAGAAATCCCGGAATGCATTCCCTCATTGTGACCCATACACTGAGTCGAGATTGATTTGGGAAAACATTAAAAAAATTGTTGGCTGAATAACAGGAGAATTTCTTCATATTCTGGGGAGGAAAAGACATTTGCCAGACAATTAATTATTTTGTATTTTTTTGCTAAATCGATAATGAAGTCAATGAAATTTCATGTTTTTAACCGACTGTTCTTGATATTGGTGATTTATTTTTATCATAATATTGTCAACATTGTTGAATATTTTTTTATATTGTGTTGTTGTTATGGAAATTATTAAAGAGTCTGAGTCTGACAGGGAAATACTTCAATAGCAATATTGGCACCAAAATAATATATTTTTGGTTCTTATATATTTATTGATGTCAGTTATTTTTCCACTTTATAACCTCTTCAATTCACATAAAATAACTTTGCATGTTAACAAATTGTAATAGGCCATAAATCTTAAACAATAAAATATGTTAAATCATATCTATAGATTAAAGGGGATTTTATTTTCAAGTTTGGTGGTTTTTGAAATCGATTTTCAGTGTTTTTTTTGCTGTCGAATAGACCACTGTGGTGTGTGGAGTTATTAAAAATACATTAAGGTGTCATTTACCTCTTGTCTTTTCTATACATGTTACTTTGTTTTATTTTATTTTACTTTGTAAAGGAAATGTCCTTGTTCTATGCTATGCTATGCAGCCTTTGGTATTTATATCCTTTTTGTGTAAAAATTTGTTTGTACAAAACCCTGACCTATCCTCTACTTGACTTTACTTTGAGAGTGCAATAACCAAAATTGAATGAATGTTAAAGAAAACTTATTTCTTTTATTCCATGTTGCCTCGCTAAAGATAAATATTTAAAAAGGGTATTATTGGAAACACTGTTGAAAGGAAAAATATTAAAGTTTGAAAATTATTCGGTTACTTTGTTTTTAAATAATTTTTTGCTTTTTAAATAGATGGCGCAAAAACTTACTTTTTTTATTAAATAATCTTTTATTTGTTTAAGAAAACTATAATTTAACGCTTTTCTTCATAAATTAATTAACGCATTCACAGAAAAAATTATTGCCAATACAATTTCAATTAAACTTTTCTTTGACTTCAAACTCACTTTTAATAAAATGTTTAATAATATCTATTAAATTTTTAATTGAAAATGAATTTGGTCTACACAAAATTTCCACACAGAAAAATATAAAATCGAGTTTCAATTAAAGTATTTGTTAATTTAAAAAAAAAGTTAAATTGAATTCGGTACTATTAAGGAAATTAAAATAAATGTTTTATGATTTTAGTTCCAATTAAGATAACAATTAAAAATTTAATTGAATATTGTTTTTAATTTCAAAAAAATCTTTAAAAATCAATTAAAACTGCAAAAACTCGCCAAAAAAATATGAAAACAGCGGAAAAATCGTAAAATTTAAAATCGAATGCTAAAATTGGAAAAAACGTTGAAATTAAAAATTCCAATATTTAAAAAAAAACACAAAAATCCTAAATAAATCTCCAAAATTGAAAAAAAAAAAATCACCAATTTAATCGATTTTTTGTTTTTTTTTTTAATTTTAGTAAATTTTCATTCAAAAATCGTTTGGCGACTTTTTAATTTTGGGGGTTTTTTAAACTTTTAGCAATTTTTTTTCTTATATTTTGCAGATTTTTTTAAATAATAGAATTTTTTTTTAATCATTTCTATTTCGAAAATTTTTCCAATTTTCGAGATTTTTTTAATTTGTTTTTTAGTTCTTTTAATTTTGGTTTTTTTACAATAATTCGGCGATTTTTTTTCCAATTCTGACGATTTTTTCCGGTTTTAATTAAAGTTTTAAAAGTATTTTCTAAAAATTTGTTCAAATTAAAAACAATATTCAATTAAATTTTTAAATTTTTAGTTTAACCTAAATCAATTTAATAGTTAGTTACACATTATTTTAATTGATACTAGAATTTCCTTAACTCATTTTTGACACAGTGTTCCTTTTTCGACCCAGTACTTTTAAACGGCTATATTTTTTTTTACTGTATAAAGATAATTAAGTAGTTTTAAAATCTTAAAATAATTCAACATATTAAGTACAATCGTTTGTATCCAGAGCTGACAAATAATTATTTAGAAAAATAATTGATTGACATTTTTTGATGGAACTTTTTTCAAAAATTATTAAAAAATACAAAATAGTTTAATATTTTGTATTTTTGATTGTTATGTTGATGAAAAAATATGAAAATGTATTTCTCTGTTATAAATTAGTTCATCACTAGTATAGTTTTTGAAAATCTAACCGATCGGACTATGAATTTTTCAAGTACACAAAGTCTAAAATATTCCAAAACTTATTTCGTTGTCACTTAAAATACACGTGGGCGGATCAATAAGTCCGTGACTTTTCGAACTTCCCTCATAGTTATATGAAACGCAACACTGCTCCCATCAAGTACCACCTGTTAGTAGACTACTGTCAAATTTTTAGCAAGTTCCGTCATTTACTTTGCATTTAACAGATGTTCGTGGATTTTTTAAAAATGGAAAAACGTGAATTTCGAGTGCTTATTAAACATTATTTTTTGCGAAAAAAAAACCCAAGGAAAAGCTTGATAAATACTATGGGGACTCTGCATCATCGATTTCAATGGTAAAAAAGTGGTTTACTGACTTTCGATGTGGTCGCACAAGTACAAATGACGCTGAACGTTCTGGACGGCCAATTGAGGTCAATACACCCGAAAATGTCGAAAAAATCCATGATATGGTGTTGGCCGATCGAAGAGTATAAGTGCGTGAGATTGTTGATGCCATAGGCATTTCATATGGCAGTGTGGTTTCGATTTTAAATAATCAGTTGGGTTTAAGAAAGCTGTCTGCAAGATGGGTGCCGCGTTTACTCTCAACTGACCATAAACGTAATTAATCGTGGCCAATAAGGTGATGGCAACAGTTTTTTGGGATGCATGCGGGATAATCCACATCGATTACCTTCAAAAGGGAAAAACAATAAACGGCGAATATTATGCCAACTTATTGGACCGATTTAACAAGGATTTAAGAAAAAAACGACTCCATGTGGCCAAGAAATGCCTATTTTATGGACCTCCAAAAATCCTTTTTTTTGGAGGGGATACAAAAATTGGAGAAACGTTGGACTTAGTGTATTGAGCTAAAAGAAGATTATGTTTAAAAATAATTTTCTTTTTTGCAAAAAAAAAAACTGTGTTTCATTAAAAAGTCACGGACTTATTGATCCGCCCTCGTATATAATGAATGGTTTTTATTAAAATACTACTAGACTTATAAAAATTATAGCCACGTTTTTTTTTAATTTTTCCTCACAAAATTTTTGGAAATAATTCGGCCATTTATCACTTAGTAGTCCGATTACAATGAAATTTGGATCAGGCATAAATGACGTAATAGCGAACTTAAGTTTTGATTTTTAACCTTCCAGAACCCCCCGGGCAACACGATGACCACCCAAAATAGGGAACTTTTTGCATATACAATTTTGAATGTTCGCCATTCTTTTGTTTTTTTTTTGGGTATTTTTTCCATTTTGTTTTTCTAGTTGAAAAAAATTTTAATTACAATTTTAATTAAGAAGTTACAAATTGCGAACGAATTCTGATTTTAATGTTGATTCTTGTATAAAAAAATTGTGATATAACTATTACTCGAATCTAGTTGTCTTTTAATTTTAACAACATTTATAACATACATATCTTCACAGGATAACTCCTTGGACGAGTTTTAATGGAATTTTTTCACGGATATAATGAAATTTTCTTCACAATGTGAATGAAAAATTTCTTAAAATTTATGCAAAAGCTTCATATTTTTAATGAAAATTTTCCATTTTTAATAAATAATATGAATAATATTTTCCATTTTTAATAAATAATTTAATTTCATAGATAGAATGCAAAAATTTATTGATATCATGTAGATATTTCTCTCAGTGTATAAAATTTTTTTTTATTAAGACACAGTTTTTTTTTTCTTTTATGCAACAACGGAAACGTGTTGATGTTGCATTGCAACATTTTTCAGGATTACAGTTCTATTATGTGAAAAATGTTTGAAATAAACTTTTTCCCCCATATTCTTGTTAGTGAAGTGAATTTTTAATGTAATCAAAATGAATGTTGTAGTTTTAAAAATAAATTTTGAAAAGTTTTATCATGAATTAAAACAAATTCACATTTCTAAGTTTATAGACTATAATAAACAGTGATTAATCAATTTCGTTTGTTTTAAATTAAACAAAATTTAAAATGATAAGAAAAAATTTACGTTATCGTAATTTTAGTTAAAAAAAGCAAATTGAAGATACTCAAATTTTTAATTATACATTATAAATTTAAAAAACAAATTATAAACATTTTATGGTATATTTTATGACAAACTTTTAAACTAATATTGCGATTACACCATCTTAACTTGTTAAGGACACGTCATACATCCGCTGGACATTTTTCAAACAAACTTTGCAGGTTTAACTTATTAACACAAATGCAATAAATAAGCACTTATTGAATTCTAGATTTAAAATATAGAAATTAATAGTGTCCGACCGAACAGTTCGGCCAGAAAATGGACAAATTTGGCGGATGGAAAAATGTTTATTGGACTGATTAGATGCTATTTTGAGTGTCAAATTTGAAAAAAAGTCTGTAGTTAAGCAATGAATTCACTGTTCGGCCTCCAAAAGTTCGGCCAAATCGAAAATAGTTCGGCGGCCGAACTTTTAACTTTATAGCTAAACTTAGGCTTTTCTCTTAAATTTTATACACAAAATCGAATTAAATCGGCTCAACAAACATGTTTCCAATACCAAAATTTGTCATCATTGCTTCTAGATATCAAAAAACCCACAAAATATAGTTTTTTGGCCGAACTGTTCGGTCGGACACTAGAAATTAATTTAAAATACTGCAATTTTAGAGGAATTTACACTAAAAAATATAATTAAAAATTCATAAAAAATAGTATATAGCATATAAACAATGCAACACTTGGAAATGCTTGAAATGCTAGACTTCTAGATAACATTGATGCATTTAGCGTGTTTTTGACCAATTTTTAAAAAACACCAGTCAAATACACAAATTTTTCTAGAAAACTAAGTGAAATTAAAAAAAATTGCTTATGTGGAACTGTTACACTACTAAATCCTACAAAAATGAGTGGTCCGGTCATTCTAGTGTTAAAGCACACTCAAAAAAATAAGTTAGTAGAAAAGTTAGTAAAACATCTTGTAAATCAGCAAATTTTTTGCTAAAATTATGTTTTAAACTAAAGTTTTAGTTATACATAGTCAGCACTTAACTGTTTTGAACTAATGTTTTACTAATATTTTACATATGTTTTACCAATTTATTTTGCTAAAAAAATTGTGCTGATTAGCACATCAATAGTGTGAACGACAACCAGATTATACGCAGAATGAATTAGATGTCAGGATGTAGTAGTGACGAGGAAAATTATACTAAAAAATACAACTCTAGTAAGACACATAAACGAAACATCAACCATGGAAGATTTTGTATCTGTTTTTCATACATAAAACAAAATTGTGGATTGAAACAACTTAAATTTTGCGTTGTCACCGGCTTGTGAAAGTAATTGTCTATTTATTAAATAAAAGACAAAATAAAATATTTAAATTTAATAAAGATTAAATGTGTATTTGTAAACCAAATGTTTATAGAGATTAATAATCTAGTGTGTTCAAATTGCAAACAAATATACAGCAGGTAGACAGACTAAAGCGAAAGACAAAAACACACATCTTAGTTAGATTTTTATGTTTCGTTTTTCTTATTGCAAAAAAAATTGTTGTACAGTGGACTCGCAGAAACGTGAACATCCAGTAACATGAACGTCCAAGAAACATGATCACTTTTTTTACATTGACTATTCCAAAACGTGAACAAAGTTCAATAGCTCTAAAACGTGAACACATTTTTTTATAAGAAATGTTTCTATTTCTTCAATATTATATATATCCCCGAATAATAATTTAACCACGTTCTTATAGTAAACACTATTTCTAACGTGAACAGAAAAACTCTTTAGGTCTTTTCCTGTATCTCCGAATTTAAGAATTTGTTATATCAAAATTGTTTTAAAACGTATAGAATAAAATTTAAATAGAATTAGCAGTAATTTTTTTAGTAAATGCATTAGAAATTAAGAACTGTTAAATATCAAAAACGTATTAAAATCAATAATTTGGGTATGCAAAAATTGTCTTACATTCTGAATTTGGTCTATTTAAAAAAGTCCCAAAATTAGAAAGTTTTCTAATACGAAAAATTTCTTAAAGTGTTAATATTTCTCTATAGGCAATTGTCTGAATATTTAAAAAAAAAATTCTAAAAATGTATGTTTGAATTTCAGAATTTTTCAGGAGAAAAATATTCAAAATCTTTGCATATTTTATTTTTTTGTTAAATAATCAACATAATGATTGGTTCTGAAGTACATGGAATAGAATTTATTCTAAGTGGATCAATTCTGTAGTAAAATCAGAAACGCGAACATCCCTTGCAAAAATTAGTTCACGTTTTTGAGAGTTCACTGTATGTATATGTTATATTTTGTTATTTTTTCGTTTCGTTTCTATAATTATCTGCAGCATTTGCGTTCCTTTAAAATATAGCATCATTTAGACAACCATTGATGTAAGTAGTTCAAATATAATTTTGTTTATGTAATATATAATTATTTCTATTTTTTTTAGATATTACATTAATTCATTTTTATATTTTGTAACGAATTGCAAATTATTTTTAAAAGAATCACAAAAATATGTTTTTATGATTTTCAGCAAATAATTATAATTTTTCTACAAATTTTTTGAGTTTTTTTCAGTCTACTAATATTCAGCAAAAATTTTATTAATTTTTAGCTAGGGTATTTTAATTTCTAATCCACTAAGTGTTAGTAAAACTTTTGCTGAATCTACTAATTTTGTTGCTAAAAATCAGCTCGCTGACCACAGATGGTCCCGGGTTCGATTCCCGGTGACGACAACATAAATTTAGAAAAATAATATGTATGAGTTTTCTATCACTTATATGTATCGCTGCGCCCACCTTCGGTGTTCCCATAGCACTTAACCCACCGAAGTAAAATAATGAATCAGGGCTATGAAACACAATGCTTTAATAAATTCGCCAACTCTACATCAGATGGCGAGCAAAAACTGTTGTAAGACTTATCTACTCGCGCAATTACAGTATTGCCATGTTTGAAGCCCTTCATCTTTCACCACCTTTCATCTCTCCACTATCCCCTTTCCAAAGAAAGCAACACATTAATTAATAGGAAGAATTTTCTGAGTGTAGCTTCTCTTTTAAAAAAAAAAATATAAAATGTTAATTTTTTAAGTTCATTTTTTTATTTTTAAAAGTTTTTAAAAATATATCGTGGTTTTTACAATTTTCTCAAATCGCCACATTTCAACGCTGACATTATAATTTTTATAAGTTTTGTAGTATTTTAATAAAAATTAGCCATTATTTTCGTTTAGAGTAAAAACAGGATAAATTGAAAAATTAATGGTGCGATCGGACAGATTTTTTAATAAATTATGCAATCGATGAAAAAGTTTTTAGCAAATATAAGTAATAATAGAAAATATAAAGAAAGGAACAAAATTGATTATTAATAGGTTTTTTGTTAAAGTTCTGCCTATTATGGAGGCTCTAGCTTTTCTAAAACTTCGGGTTCTGATGAGATCTTTAGCCAGATCGAAATACTAGTATCAACCTAGCTAATATGTTTGATTTGCTTTATTTTTGTAAATGTACGGAGGTTGAAAGCTTGGTATAAATTGAAAATAACATAAATATTATCTTGATGTATATAAAAACAAAAATCTAATATAACTGTATAAAATGTTAAGCTTTTTAATATTTTTAATTAGTTTTTAAAAAAGGTCCCATCCAAAAATGGTAAAAATTAGTATTTTCAAATAATTATTCTACAAAAATTTTTAATTACAATTTTAGTCAAGTTATGAAATAATAATAGGATTAATAAACCAGCCAAAATATAGCCTTTTAAAAGTACTGGATTGAAAACGGAACATTTGGTGCCTAATGAGTTAAGGTTAGATTAGCTACATAATTTATTTTTTAAATCAAAAATAGGTACTTCGTTGTTAACGCTTTACTTTCCCAGGTGTTTTTGATTCAATTTATCAAACAAAGAACACAAATATTTTTTCTTATCTCTTATTGCAATCCTAACGATTTGTACAGACGAGATAAGAAAACATCAAGATTAGGGTTAAGATACAGGTAACACTCAATTTGCGCAAAACAAAAAAAACACGTATTAATCAAAAAACGTAATTTAAAATTTTTGAAAATTCTGTTTTTGAGTTAAACTGAGTTAAGAAAAATTCTTGTTTTTAATCAGGTTTGTTAAAAGTTTTTGACAAAAACCTGAAGTATTATAAAATATTAATAAAATCAGAACAGCAAAAATAAATCTACTAACTTTAAAACATTTAAATTATATTCGAGTTGAATTTTAGTTTATTGATAATAACAATTCACTGTGCTAAAATTAACAAAATCTAATACTAAATATTTGTAAATAAACACCAAACAACAATTTTAATAACAACAAAATTTTTGCTATATTTGCCTTAAATTTAGTATTGTAGAATGCAAATAACAGTATATTTTGCTAAAATCAAGAGAAATTTTTGTAAACAAATTGTAGATCGCTGAATTTAGAAGGGTAGATTTTTATTCGCAATAAAAAATTTTTTTTTGGATTTTTTTTTTGTTTAAAGCTTAGCAAATTTGTTTGCTGATTTTAGCAGATAAATTTGTTACTTTAAATTAATTAAAATTTAGCTCAAATATAATCAAATATTTGTAAATTCAACAGATTTATTTTTGCTATTCTTATCTTACTAATATTTAGCAAAAAAATAATCTTTTAATTTTAGTTTTTTCTGCAACGTAATTTTTATCAAATTTTTTTCTGCTATTTTTAGAGATATTTTTGACTGTTTTTTAAAATGCATCGATAAAAATCGCTACATTTTTCTTTACGAAATTTTTTTCCGCAAACTTTGTGTTACCTCCAAAAATGTTTTCCGGGATTTTTTTGCAAAACCTTGTTTGTTTCTAAAAAAATTCTTTTCATCTCAGTTGTCAATTTTGTTTCAGCGAAACTTCTTTTGCAAAATATTTTTCCGAGAAATGTTTTCGCACAAAATTTTTTTTTAGTCAAAATTTTTCGTCAAATTTTTTATTCTTGAATTTGTTTATAAAAAAATTTTTTAGGTCAGTATATGGAGGGTATATATAATTCCGATGATGCTTCCACTTGTTTAATACTGCATTTCCAATAAAAGTGTTTTGAAACAAAAGATGTTTTTTACATGTTTCCCATACATTTTTTCACCAAAACACATGTTTTGCTCAAAACACTTAAGTGGAAACACAGTAGAAATATAAAATGTAAAATCATTTCAAATGTTTGTGAAATGTTTAAGCTTTTGGCTTTTCGTCCCAATTATGTTTTATCTCTATTGTAGCTTATTTTATTATTAATATAAAAAATGAATTGTAATCAAATACAATCTTCGTATTTAATGTACATAATTATTGTTTTATAGCGAACATGGGAAACTAGAACAATTACCCAGTAAAAAAGTAAAATTCAAATAACAGGTTGCAGGACAACTTATACTGTATTATAAACAGGTTATAGTTATTTTTCTACAACCAATTATTTTTGTATGATGTTTGTCCTATTTGCAATGGGTTATTTACCTCCAAACAGGTTGCTTTAGAACCGGTTCTAGAACCAATTGTAGAACTTGTTCTGGGACAGTGAAACTTTACATATTGACTCCCAGGAACCTGTTCCAGAAATGGTTACATGCTACCGGTGGTAAAAGAAGCTTTTCTAAAATAGATTCAGAGGTAACCAGTTCTAAAAAAATTTGCTGGGTATTATTGTGATAAGACTTCAATGAATATGTGTTATTCTAATCAATTATTTAAATTTACTATAAAATTTAACCCATTTCTGACTAACAAAAACTCTGTCTTCAGCTAATTATTCTGTTCACTATAGCGAACAAATTTCTAGCAAAATTGAAAACCCAAAAGTTTTGCAGTTTCAATCATATAAAATAAGAGTTTGCTAAAAACCGAAATATTTGAAAACCGCGGTTACGGTTTTTGAAAATTAGAAAAACCGCGGTTTCGGTTGTTTTTCGGTTTTTTTGTAATATTAAAAGACATTTCTAAAAAAAAAATATTAATAAAAATTAACTAATTTTCAGACGATATTTTTTTTTATTATTTAATTGATGGCATTACATCTTTAGATATATGTTAAATTAAGCACTGTTTTTTACAAACATAGCGAGTTAAGGGAATTTTTCCTACAAAAATATCCAAAGATTATAAAATATACTAAAATTTATATAAAAAAAATTTGCGAATTAGCAAAATTTTTATGAATGAAAAACTACTATGAACAACCATTTCTTTTCAAAGAATACTCATATTCTAAGAACTTTTTCATAAAGAAAAAAACTTTAGAGTTTACAATATTCAAGATCTCAGATTCTAAGCACTTCTACTCGAATTAATCTTTTCAGATTAAACGACATTTTTTATACAGCTTCCATCAGATTAAATATTTTGTAATATAGAAAAACATCTGGTTTAGAATGCTTTCCGTTATAGAAAATCTCACTAGTTCTCAGAACTTTATTTTAAATGCATCAAAACTTGAGTTTTTCAATGTAAAAGAATATATATTTTTTTAAATGTTAAAAATCGGTACAATCAATACAAATTTTAAAAAATCAGTACACGAATATTTTTTCATGAGTACAAGTGAAGAAAAATCAGTACATGTACTGATTAAATCAGTACGAGTGGTCACTTTAATTATACAGGGAATGGTTATTCACATCAAAGTTAAAAAAGGGCCCTCTTCGAAATTCATGATCCAATAACATGCAAATTCCATGTGTATTTTTGGGGTTTGTGGTATAATGAATATGAAAAACCTTATAATTTGGACAACAACCAAAAATTATTCTTCAGAATTAGTGCACAGTTTATTTTTTAATTGGTTAAAGTATTTATTGAAAACCGAGTTTCTAAAAATAGAACTGTTGTGTTGTTGGAGTTGTACTTCTGAGATTATGTATGCAAGAACAAAAAAACACCGTGTATTGAATAAAACTAGTTTTAATCACAACAAAACTAGTTTTAATCACAACAAAACTCGACCTGACGATAGCTCAGAGGGCTAAAGCGCTCTGTCTAACTTGTAGTGCGAGTGCATGTGGCATTAGAAATCAGTTTATCTATACCACGGTCAGTGATTGCACAGAAAATTTCATATAGACGCAATCGAACAAATAAAAACATAACAAATATTACATTATTCACAAAATTCAAAAAACAGGGTCACTGACGAAGGTTCAATACCAGAAACTGCGCAGTCTAAAAATTGAAAATTTGCAATGTAGTTATGATTTTTAGAAATTACACTGATTTTTAGAAAATACACTCATTCTTCTCTACCACGCCTTTCACAAGAAACCCGACTTATTTTTGTCGGTTTTCGGTTTCGGTTTTGAGGCTTTAAAACTCTAATATAAAAGGCAGATGTCACTTCCCTGTTAAATTTTCAAATGGTATTATCGCTTGAATTAATGCGCAAAATTGTTTCCATCGCAATTTAGTAACAATTTTACGCAAGTGAAAAATAAATTTTTTACCATGGAGTTTGCCATATAATTTTGTTAAAATACCAGCAAATTACTAGGCTTTATAAAGCATATAATGTGAATAAGTCTATTTTATCAAAAAATTATTAATAAGGTAATTAACCGTATACAATCATTACCGTTTTTATTTAAACAAGTGCAATTAATAATCAAAAATAATACCCCTAAATTAATAAATGGTTTCAAACGCGCATAAAATAATTCACAATGATAAGAAAAAATATATAATACCCAAAAAAAATGCAGACAAATATTGTAAAAAAAAACTTCTTTATTGTCGCAAATTGCATTTCTAAAGTTACAATGAACTCTTGTACTATATTTACTATGCTACTTTACAACGACATACTAGAATGTGAAAATATCAAACTAACTAAATAGAAAAAAAGCCTAAAATTAAATTTAGAACATATGCACTAACACGACAAAACCTAAAACTCTAAGTTTTCCATAAAAAATTTCAACATAAATTTAACTTGAAGTGCTTGTGCTTGTGGACATGGAGTTATAAAAATATATTTGAAAAAACATCAAAAAGATGTATATATAGGGTAGCAGGGGGAGCTTTCGCCAGTGGGGCACAAACACCACCCCTATTATCTCCAGATTTAAGAGATAATAGAAAAGCTTAAGGGGGGCATTACATTCGCGGCAGAGAAAACAGACCTTTTTTTAAAAAATTCATAACTCAGTCAAAAACAAACATTTTTCCAAAATTGTAGAGAATTAAACAAATTACAAGAAAAAAAATCAAAAAAATATATTTTTCACTCCAACATGGTTTTATAGAGCTCTAAACTGGCGGCAGAGAAAAAAAAGGGGCCTCGTGGTTGCAGCGCTGGGAGTCGCAATTTAAAAGTATGTTTTTTCGAAAAAAAATATTGACTTTAAAAATTCATTAAAAATTTTAAAAAAAAAAGCTCGTGTCATACGATAGCGAATCAAGTTTAAAAAAATAGAAAAAAAAAAAATCGTCAAAAAATGATCCCGCTAGTGCCGCAACGAGTACGAAAAATGTGGTTTCGAGATAAACGCGTTCTAAGTTTGTGAACAAAGAAAAAAAAGTTACCTTCAATCTGCCATGCCTGCTTCGTACTGTATGCCTTCGTTATCTTGTGTTGTGCTGTTTCTTACAGTTTTTTGCAATCGTTTAGCAATTCGGGCTTCTTTTGAAGCTTCATATGCCTTCACTCTTCACCCTTCAAGTAGGTACGAAATAACAACCACCAAAAGTCAGATAGCAAGCAAAACAAGTATACGCCAGCTGCCGTGCGTAGGTAGCTCGAAAATTAAAAATGCGCTCTCACTAATCCGGATGTAACTTTTGAACCCGTAGGAATTTTTCCATGAAATTTTTTTTCTTAGAATCTTAAGAATATTTACTAAAATACAAAATTATATAAAAAAGTCGACTTCAAAAAACGGCCAATGTCATGTCCCCCCTTAAATGGCAATTTGTTCAGTTTTTGATCATGTTTTATACCTCCAAGTTTAAGGGGTTTACTATATAGGTAGTCGCGGACAAAGGGAATCAAAAAATAGATGAAAGCAAGTATAACTTTTTCAATTGGTGTATTAAAAAATATAGTTTTTAATATAATGTTCTGTTGACTTTAATAAAAAAAATCTGACTGGGTTTTCGTAAAAAGTTTTGGAAAAGTGTAAAAAAGTTATGGTTATGTGGGAGTGGTTGCACCCGTGATACATTTACCATCCTGCAGTCATAGCACTTTATTTGGAAATATTTCCATTCGACAACAATAAATACAGTGGAACCTACCAATAACGGACACTCTTACATTTTCCTTAATGAACAATTTTAGTGCAAGGAAATCAAAAAATCAAGCTAGGATTAAAATGACCTCGCATTTCCGCGGCCTTTTCTAAACTAATGTAGACTCATAATTATAACAAAATTATGTCCAAAATCCGCCTAAAAAGACGGGACAATTTTAAAATTAATCCCGTTGTGAATTGTGGCCTACTTGGGGCAGTTTAGCCGTTTTAGGTTGCTCTTAAAAACATTAAAAATATTATATAAGGCATAGGAATAATGGGAATTTCGCGCCGAAGGCCATAGTAGCTAGTGCTCGGTTAGGGTAATAGTATATAATTTGTAATTATATGATTATTAATTAATAAAATAAAAAAAATAAAAATGGGAATTTAATGCATCAAAATGAAAGCCAGAATGTTCAAATCTTAAGATGAAAAATAATTTTTCGAAAAAATGTATTGGTTTGGTAAAGACATAGCTTCAAACAAATAATTGGCGAATGGTCCCCAGTGTACCCTATTCAATACCAGGGTCTAAAAATAATAATGTTGAAAATTTTCTGGATACCAAAAAAAAAAAAGCTGACAAATATTAGCTTAATATGTTTGGATGAAATTCATATTTCACATTCATAGATAAAAAATATGAAATATTTATAAAACACTTAACCCATTGTAGATCATCACTAAATTTTTTATATATTTATTAAGGTTGGTTTTAAAGAGCTTATCCAATTCAAAACCTTTTCAAATTGACACCCGATACGAATACACTTAGAATATTATGCAGGTCAAGACCACTTACGTTTCATTAAATTCAGCTAACACTGTCATTTGTTTTTTACTGTTAATAGAATGAACCACAAATGAAGTAAAAATTAACCACAAATGTAGTCAAAAATTTATTTTTTTTTTAATAAAAAGTGATAAAAATTAATGTAAATTCAAAGTAGTCATTTGATTATGTTTTTAAATGATCTACAATACAAATGCAGTAAAAACTGAAAAATTATAATTGAAAATGTTCTAAATTTTGTTTCCATGCATACACATTTAATAATCCATGCTAAAAATACAAAAAAAAAATGTCAAAACAACGAAATCTTTTGTAAAATGAACAAATTTTCGTTTATTTTACAAAAATTTTGGATATTTTGAAATTTTTTTGTATTGTTACGCGTGGATTATTATCAGTGTAGATAACATATAAAAATCTCATATTTTCTGTGTAAGAATAACTGTAGTATAAATCGTAATTATTATTTTAATGCAAAATAAAGTTTATAACGAAAAAAAACAGCACATTTGTGGATTTGTAATAAAGTTATTGAGTAAAAAATGTGAAAAATGGGAAAATAAATCGGAATTTTTATTTTCATGTAAAATAAAGCTTACAAAGAAAAAAACAGCATATTTGTGGATTTGTAATACAGTTATTGAGCACAAAAGGTGAAACATGGGTAAAATGGGCATTTTTGCGATATTTAAGGCACCGGATGCACTTTTTTCGGGTAGGATTGTTCCGCATTTTTGTTCTCCTATTCAATGTCTACAACTTTGCTTCAGACACAAAAGAGATATTCCGTTCGCTATACCGAGATATAACCGTGTCAAAATATAGAAAAAGTGCTAAAAATCCGTCTTGAGCCAAAAAATTCGTATGGCCATTAAATTATTACGTGCAATTCTCAGAATTGAGTCCCAAAATCATGTATTGCACTGTGTTATTAAACAAATAAATTTGTGGATCTTTTAAGGGTAACGCAATTTTCGATTATTTCGGTAGCGGTATTTTAGTAATAACGCTATTTATATTATTTCGCTAATTGTATTTTCAACATATCGGTATTTCACCAACACCAATTAATAAAACTATAAACTTTGTATTGCTTTAGACGAACGTGCTTTTATTAAACTATAATAAAAAAAATTGTAATAATACAAATCACACAAAAAATAAATAATTAGGGATTTCAGCATTTTTGGAAGCAGCAAATAAAATCTAATATGACAATATTGTGTTAGATTTTGGACTTGAGGTAGAATAATATTCGGACTAAATGAATACAAGTTCTCTTATGAAAATAGAGAGACAGAGGGAAGTAAAAGAATATTGTTACGTTTGTAATGTAAGATGAGCGCAGGTTTGATTCTAACAGCCGCAGGTTGTTGAAAAATTTATCATATAGAGACAATCTGACAATTATAAGACACAAATAATAATACAATTTATATGGAAAATCACTGATGAGCCTGTCCATAAAAAGGCAGAAACTAGTCTAGTCTGATTTAAAAATTAATAGTGTTTATAATTTTTAGAGAAAAACGTTTATTCTTTTTCTTAACCTCAACATTTCTAGAATATGTTTTTAATTCTTTGAAAATTTTCCTATAACCCCTGAAATACCCTTAATAATATTGTACGTCACGTCATATTTTTAAACAATAGTTAGCACAAAAATAGAAACTTTATTTACAATTTATATTTTTCATTTCCACCTCTCACCTCGGTGCCTCGAAAAACTTTTCACATTTACTAGCTTACACCTTTAACACATAATAATTACTTGGAAATGCAAAGAACCGAACACACCTTAATGGATTTTTTTTAAGTGCCTACACACGTTGCTACAAAAGTCATACACTATGTATATTTCTCATTCACTCCCAGTCAGTTATTCTTATAGAACAACACCCTTTGGAGCTTTGTTTAAAGGACTTATTTGTTGTATATGCAAAAAATCAAAGCTTCACTATCATAAAAAAAGCTTATGTCAGTACGAATATATGGAATGTTTTATAACCGCAAACATTACAAGACAACTAATTAATAGTGCATATGTACGCTATAAATTCAAAAGGATTTTTTCGTTAAGGAGCAACAAAGAAGTAATTTTTAACTCCTACCATTTCTTAGGAGCATTGTTTCCTTTGTAGGTAACATTTGTTTAAGGAATATGAGTGTGTTTTTAATTGGAAGTTTTGCATGCAGAAAATTAAAAGAAATTCCAATATATTCATGTTTTACTTTCAACAAAAGCATGTGTATTTAAATTAAAGAAATAGAAGAAGAGAAATGGGTCTTTTATTTTCCCTACGTTCTACTTATTAACTTAAGATTTTTAAGTTTTCAATGAATATGTTGCTTTCTTCGGAAAGGGGATCGAGAAGAGATGAAAGGTGGTAAAATTGGTAGTGAAAGATAAAGGGCTTTAAATATAGAATACTGTAACTGCTCAAGACGATGCATCGTAGAGCAATTGCTGCGTGCCATCGGATAGAGTGTTGGCGAACTTGTTGAAGCTTTTTGCCCTGTTTCACTATGGGTACGCCGATAGTGGATGCTGCTATACGAATGAGAAGAAGAAAACGTATACAAGTTATTTTTCCAAAATGATGTTGCCACCGCTGGGGATTGAACCCGCAACCTTTCAAGGGAGTACATATGGAAAAACCTCTACACATAAGAGTTATTAAACTCAAAGTTTTTGCACACATAAAAAAAAAATCCTCAAAGAAAACAATCTTATTTCCCCCTGAAGTATCCTGTGATCTGAGAAGACTGCATATTCCGATAGCATAATTTTAAGACTAAGCATGCCATCTTGGTTGACTAAGTAACAGAGAATTAATTGTCTCAAGATTAGCCTGATGCAGTTACATATACTCTGACAATTTATTTGCAACATCCCAATAGACAAACTTAGTTTTAAAACCTTTAGCCATTTGCTGTCTCCCCAACCGTTGTATCGGAATATACAGTGTATATTCCGATAACACCCTTTTAAGACTAAGCTTGAAATCTTGGTTGACTAAGTAATAGTGAATTAATTGTCTCAAGAATAGCTAAGTTAGTTTAAAAAACTGAAGCCATTTCGTTCATAGCATCATGCACATTGTCCTCATTTTGTATCTGGGAAATATGATAGCGATATAGCGGAAAGAAGAGTTGGACACATGTTGATCATTTAGAATGCTATGACTGTTTGCTATGTCAAGAAGAATGAAACCCCATTTTGGTTTTGAAATGCAATCAAACAATATCTGCATGATTCCCTCTATCGTTGAGTTAGATTTTTAAGTTTAAAGAGATTCCCTTTAAAACTATCTTTCCTTATCGGGAAGATAGTTTTAGATAATTGTTTCCAGGTTTAATTGGAAGGAAACTAACGGGAATCAATCCAACCCAGTGAAAAGTACTGTGAGAGACAACTTTTCCGTCGTTTTAGTCATCTAAGCATTTAATTCTTCGAATTGGATTAGAATATTCAAATTGGATTCGATTCTTTGAGAAGAGTTTGATTATTCTTGTACATTCTAAGCGATGTGTGTTCTTTGTGAAATGAATCTAACGAAAATAAAACCAACCCAGGGGAAAGTACTGCAAAAGACAACTTTTTCTTGGAAAAAAGAACTTAAGGACTTTGTCAGGAAACTGTAATCTGTAAGTATTACTTAAAAATTAGTAGTATATCGGCTAGGAGCACCTGAGACTTCAATCAACTAGAAATGACTAGGAATACATACTTTGCGTATATCGTGGAACAAAAAGAGAACTCTCCCAGTAAGAATACCAATTTCGCTGAAATTTAAAAATGTGATAGAGGAGACAAAATTATTAAAGTAGTTTCAAATACAGACGTTTCTAAATTATTAAAGTAGCTACAGATACAGAAGTTCAAAAGGAATTTGTACCCTATTTTTACCTCTTACACATCATATTGGACCGAAAAGAAGGATCTCCTCTATCACATATACATATTTTAGTGAAATTGGTATTCTCATATTAGAGAGTTTCCTTGTAAATGGTAAAATAATTTAGTTTATTGGCTGAAACACTGTATCTGTTCTAAGCAAATGAATTCTGGGTCAAAAAAGTAAATTGTACAAAATATAACAATGGTCTCTAAAATGTACATGAAAGCAATGTCTACAAGTATTCCCCAGTAGCCTAATGATTTCTTTAAAGGGAGTTTCTCCAATTTAACAAGAACACTAACATTATAATAAGCTGCCTAATGATTAAATGGTTCGTTTATATATATATATATATTATGTCCTGTGGTTCCTATTGGGAACAAAGGGCCACAAATGGTTCGTTTAAGATATTTAAAATTGCACTTATAATAGTTTTTAAAACTGTCCTATCACTGTTTTGAAAAAAATCTTTTGAATTGTCCTACTTTGCAGATGAAGATAGAAATTGTAAGAAATCTTGGGCGTTTAAGTATTAAAAAACTTTAGCTATTTAAGAAGAAAAAAATTGTGCTCAATAACTATTTATAACCATTCCTACTGTAAGAGGTTCTTAAATATAAATATATCATGATCCCTTTCCCAAGCATATAACATTTCCTTTCATCTATTAAATCTTTATAACCACCAGCAAATAATCTTGACTTTGAAGCATTATTGACCTCTAAAAGAAATGCTAGAAAATCATGATACGAATCAACTAAATAGCACATGTGGATGACATAGAAATTGAAAAAAGTAGTGACAAATAGAAAATGTATAAAAAGCAAAATAACATGGTAACACACATAATTTCCTTACAACATTTTACCACAACCGCTAAACAACAAAATGAAAATATGACATCATCATGGCTAGAAATTAGAGAAGAAATTACAACAGAAAAACTTAAACATAACACACAGGGATGACAAACATGGTACAATTGTACTTTTGTTTTGGTACATTTTGATCTCATTGGTACCGTGGTACTAGCGCGACTTATTTGGTACAATTTCCACATTTTCCAATTTTAAAAGTTTTGAATTGATTTCACCTTGTTGTTTTTTTAAAGCTTGAAACAAATATTCAAATTGCAGAAATGAACCGAAATCATTATAAAAAATACTTGTAAATATTTTTTTAAATTAGGTTTAACCCATAACCCGGCCTTAACTTCTTTGCAATGAAATTTATGACATGTGTTCGTCACGAAAAAAAAAAAATTGGCCACAAAAACAACCAAAAAAAATAATAACCACAACCTAAATATTACATTTTTTGTGTAGTTACTTAAGAAGATACGGAGATTTTCGTTTTTCGAAAAAAGCCAAATTGAGCGATAACGTACCTTGAATTCAATATGTATTGCGTAAACTTCAGCGCATTGCTACTAATATCAAATATATTATTTTTGCAATTTTTATTAAAAACCGGCCGTTTGTTTTTCGAGACGATGTCTTTCAGAGGTATTCTATTGGAGTCCTTGATAATTTTTTAAAAGCTTAATCATCAATATTACTTTCTAGCCAACTCAAACTTGTGTTCGCATCAAAGTAATACATTTTTAGAATATTAAGAAATTTTAACACTTTCTCGCTTCTAAACCGTAAAGTGCACACGAGAAATTTCTTTACATAATATCTAGTAAATTTTGTTTACTATCGAAATAAGATAATTTCGTATTACAAAACACTCATTCGAAGCATTTGCAATTAATTTAATGTACCCCGCCTGGAGGCGGGCTTGTCGATTATAGGGTTAAAGAATAATTTTAAGTCCAAAATTACAAAAACAAAACTATTTTTTTCTTTGAACCAAGACTGAAGCGGTCTAAAGTGCTATTACCACATGTAATTCTAGAATTTACAATAATTTTTCTAAATGTGACATTGTTCGGACAAATTTTCTAGATGTAAATATTTTGGTACCGTGAGTTTCGAAAAAAGTACAAGTTTTTCGTCTGTTTGGTACAAAATCTAAAAAAAAATGTTCCATCCCTGATCACATACGTACATGTTTCTACTATTTTATTTTTGTAACCAATTTTTATACTTTTTTTTTGCAGATATGCTGCCTACTATTGGAAAGTATCACGTGAGGGTAGACGTTGTTATATGGATTATTATTACATGGAACATGGAAAACAAATGTATGGTGTACCCTTGGGTGGTATAGGCAGTGGTACCATAGGTCGTGGTTATGCTGGTGAATTTTGCCGTTTTCAAATGCGTCCTGGCATGTATGAGTACAATACTGTTCAGGCCAATCAATTTATTGTCACTATTAAAAATCAACAAGATGAAACTATTTTTCAAAGTTTACTCTCCAAATCAAATACCAGGTAAGTTTTGTAATACAAGCATGTAAATATGAAGAGAAGACATTTTTTTGCTCTGCAATGTTTGTTAATTTTGATGTTGCTACTTTGACACCTGTTGTGTTTGTGCTGTTTACTATGCTTTCTATGCAGGGATGATAAAGAATTAATTCATTTTCGAAAGTTGATTTTTAATAAAAATTTAATTCTACGATGGAAATTGGGACAGTGTTCTTTCAGTGGAACTTTGCGTTCGGATTACCATACAAATTCCGATCATTGACAGATCGTAACCCCCAAGGACATTATTGGTATTTTCTTTCCGTGATTATGACCGAAATTGTTCGGACATAATTATGACTATCCTCACAATGGGGATAATGCCCTTTTAAAAAGGAAACAGCATAATGATACAACATCTATTAGTATCTTTGTGGGTAGTCTTGCAGCTTTAAAGTCCTTGGAATCCGAAACTATAAGATCAAAGTTTTACTGTGTTCAATTCTTTGGCCAAATCCGTATACGCGGTCACACTAACATGGGTGTCGGAACATATTGGGGTCATGGGGAAGGAATTGGCTGATAAAAGTTCGATTAATGGATGCCTCGGTCCCTCTGGAGAAGCAGTTCGGTGTGATCAGGGACATATCGAAAATGGACACGAGATCAAGGTTGAAGACTTTGAATATTTATGAGGTGTCACGGAAACTAAGGCCTTTGTAGCAGCCTTAAAGGGATCCTCACCGGGTACTGATCGATAGGCCAGCACGATAGGGTTACTCAGGTGTGGGTTTATGTAGGAAATGTGGGGACAGAGATGAGATACTATATACAAACACCACTCTGTGTGTCCCGGACTGAATTAGCGGCGACTCAGATATCTGGAAAGAAGATTCTACGAGGATCTAAACAGCCTGAGGGATGTATCTTTTCCAGAGCTGGCGGGCTTTTTGAGGTAGTCTAGATGGTTTCAGATCTTGGTTTCCATGTTGAAGGAGGGCGTGGAAACTAGGGGAAATCGCAAAGGGCTCCATGACACCCGCACGCAGAAAAAAAACACTTGAATATGTTTGCAGGCAATTATATACATGTTTAGAATGATTCAAATTTTTAAACCTAAACAAAGCAAATATGTTATATTAGAAACATGGGGAACGAAAATGTTTTCCAACAATTTTATTACCAGCATTTATATTTCCAGCATGATATTATTTTCCAGCGTGCGAATGTACTCGGATTTACTTTTGTCATTTTCTCATTCAACTTAACTCAAATAACTCTTGTTCGAATTAATTTTTTAGTATCAAACCCAACAAACTCTGTTACGACAACCAAAGCACCACTGTAAGTTAAATGGAATCCGCACTCGTGTGTTCATAATCCCACGACTGATGTCCGGATTGCTAAGACTATAAATCCACTATTGAAATATATAAAGCTACTACTTAAAGATTTCTGTTTGAAATTCAAAAACCCCAGCATAATAAGTTTTCTACGTATCTAGGTTTTCAATAATTTAAATACTCGTCGAATTTCAATCTGGGACTAAATGAATCCATGGTTAATGTTCAGATTTTTTACTTTATAAGTTCTCCCAATTCTAGACACAATGAATCCATGATTTATGTGCAGAATCCTGACTTTACAACCGGTTAAGATGGCCAAATCTCTGTCGTTATAAATCATTGATAAGATTTCAGATTCCCGACATAAGTCCAAGACTTGAGCCAAAATTTATGACATTATAAATCAGACAGTCCAGTCCAGAAATTATAAATCGACGGTAAGATTCCCAAAAACAATAATAGTCCTTTAAGCATTTAAAATCAACCAGCGCATTTAAGAAATAAATTCTTTAAAATCTCTGTTGACAATATGCTTTGAAATTAATGTTTGCAATTGCTTCAAAGAATCTTTTTCCAGATCAAAACTTTTCAGTTTGAGTGCTTTTATGTGTCATATTATGTTTGTTTAAACTGACATGTATATTTTTTTGGTCATATGTATTGTGTATTGTGGTGTAGAATTATAATGTATATCCTGTATATTTTTTATTAGGTTTTAATGTAAATTTCTTTGTTTGCGTTGGTTTCCTTTGGGACATTCCAACGTGGTATTACAGACATTTTATGGATTTTTATTTTTTCTTTCTGCATTAAATAATTTTGTTTTATTTCGTGACTTATATTTGCATGTTTGTATTTCACATGTCAGTAAGTTTTTTATTTCGTTTTCATTTTATAATTTATGTTGATTGTTAAGTGTTTTGCATACTCCATTTTTTTCAAAAAAGTGATGTAATTTTCATGAATTAAATACATTTTTCATTAATTTATATCAACATCCTTAACGATAAATCAAATATGTTTTCAACGTGGCGAAATTTGTATGAATTTTTTAAATGTCTTCAGAATAAGTCAGCTTTATCTAACAAATTCCTGTCCCATCTTTAATATATATAATTCCAACTTGTATAACCGCTACTAAACAACTTCCCTTTCCAGTTTGAAAAACGCTATATGTAAATATAATCAACAAAAATGTAAATTGGTATCTTCCAACTACATTATTGTTAAATAAACATTTGTTAAACCCTTCAATTGCATGTCAAATAAAATTACCAAACCAGATGTATCATGTCTACCCTAATAAACAACTAAAAAATTTTAAAAACAAAAAGCATTTACAAAATAAATTCCCAAAAATTATGGCAACAGATAATTTGCTAAACTTTTCCTACTAAAACTTGATATGCTCATCTTACTAAATGGTTGGTGTATAGACTAAAACCTTAGGCGCAAACCATCTCAATTAAAAAAAAATTGTTTTTCTTATTTTCTTTTTTCTTTTATTGCGCCCACACAATCATTTGATAATTATGAAAAATACACAAAAATTATATAAAAATTTACTATGATTTGCAAAATGGATTATTATTGGAATTTGAACATACACTTGGATACTGGCTTTCTTGTTTAATATAAATGGTGTTGGTTTGTTTAAAATAAAATATACTTAATAATTCTCATACACGAATTCCTTAAAATTTTTAAACAGAATAAATAAATTTCAAACTAATTATAAATTACCCAATTGCAGTAATAATCGCGCGAAACAACCCTTAAATTCTTGGCAATCAAATTTAGATGATGGCAAATGTTCTTACACTGGTTTATATCCAAGATCTTGGACCGAATATGATCTCTCTGAATATGGTATACGTTTAGTATGTCGTCAGATTTCTCCAGTTATACCCCATGATTATAAAGAATCATGTTTACCGTGTGCAGTATTTGTATGGTCAGTGGAAAATGTTTGTGAAGAAGAACGTACGGTATCCATTACATTTACCTTTAAAAATGGTACGGGTAATAAGAAACAAGATGCTGAAGGAGCTGCCACTTCTCTACTATTCTCTGAGGGTAATGCTAAAGGCGTATGTATTAATCAAAAGATTGCTGATATGCCCTGTGCTTATAATTTGGCTTGTCGTGTTTTACCGGAAATTAATATCACTCGATGTCTACAATTTGATCCTAGTGGTACTGGAGAACAACTATGGCAGCAGTTAAAGGATCAGGGTCAGTTAAATGAAGACTCAGCAGATGAAAGTTTAAAGAGTAAGTGACATAGTTTATTAATTTTCAAATTCAAATTTAAAGTAATTCTTATTTCTTTAGCCAAAGATTTAGGTGTTGCTATATGTGCCCGTGTATCGGTGAAACCTAAAACCACTCATGATTTAGAATTTGTTTTATCTTGGGATATGCCTATTATTCATTTTCCTAAAAAGCTTAAAGCTCATTCTCGTTATTATACGAAATACTTTAATGCCTGTGGTGATTCGGGTCCAAAAATTTGCGAATATTCCTTAAAACATTATGCAAGTTGGGAGAAATTAATTGATAATTGGCAAAAACCTATATTAAATGATGAGTAAGCTTTAAAGCTTTTTTTTAAGAGAATATTATATGAGTAAAACTTTTTTCTTTTTAGAGGACTACCAGATTGGTATAAGTGTGCTATTTTTAATCAACTTTATTACATATCGGATGGTGGTTCTATTTGGTTATTGTGTGATTCTTCTTTCGGTAAAGAATTGGATAATAAAGATCCAAGGTAAGTTGTAAAAGAAATTTAATATCAAGTTTGATTCACCTCAGCAGGTTTACATCTACTCAAACCAGGGAAATGTGTTGATAGTTGAGAGTCATTCACAGAATGGACTCAGTTTTAAATATACTCAAGCCAGAGACGCTTGGTCAAATCCATGACATGGGTCCCAGGATATAATAGGGTTATGAGGAACCAGTAGACTAATTTACTAAATCCGTTCAAAAAATAAGAGAAAGTTAAAGAGGATCGGGTACATTGAAGATAGAGAGTTGATGATAAGATGATAAGATACGTTCGTATTTGATTAGTCAAAGAAAGAAAACTAACAATCAGACTGGACATAATGTTGCAAGGATCCACTACTCAGACATCTAAGTAGTGGAAGATATCGAATCCTTAAGTAATTTGTCTCGGTCTAGGCTCGCGGACTTGTTTTAGGAAACTGTATGGGTTTGTCTTCAAGTGATTGTGAGAACAAAAACACATAAAAATCCACACGCAGAAAAAAACTGGTGGAACTATATATAACTATAGAACTACATAAGTTTCAAGTTAGTTTTACAAGTTTCTTTACAAAAATGTGTACATATTTTACTAGAACTTTGTAAAACTAACTTGAAATTTATGTAGCTGCACTTCGATATTATTCCTCAGGTTTTTTTCTGCGTGCATGCATACATAGAATTACGAAATTATGTCAAAACAACTTAAACTTTATTTTACGAAGGATTTTGTCATTTTAAAATTATGTTTTTCGTATTTTTATGCATGGGTTGTAATAAGTGCAAAGAGAATCGTCATGGGTATCATATCTAGAAGTGCAGTCGCCTTTTGGTGGGCTCTGCTTAATTTTTCCCTTGGGTACCCAACATTGAATCATTGACTTTTAAAATAACAAGATATCATGATTTGTATAATTTTTCGTTTCTAAAAACTTTCAGACATGCTTATGGTCGTTTTGGTTATTTGGAAGGTCACGAATATCGCATGTATAATACCTACGATGTACACTTTTACGCTTCACAGGCCATAGCTCATTTATGGCCCAACTTACAGGTAAATATTTTAGAAACATTGATATTTATTCGAATATTTGATTTTTACATCCTTTTAAACTTATTTTCTTAACAGGTTAGCTTACAATATGATTTCAAAGATGCCATAGCCGCAAATCTAACCGATACCCGTAAAATGTTGTACGATGGCAAAATATTGCCACGTAAAATTAAAAATTGTGTACCCCATGATTTGGGTGATCCTGATGAGGAACCCTTTACCTTGATTAATTGTTACAATATACATGATGTTAATGATTGGAAAGATTTAAATACGAAATTTGTACTCCAGGTCTATAGGGACTATTATGTTTTGAATGAACTGGCACAAGCTCAAGCAGATAATGCTAGCAAATTTAGTTCTATCGAATTTATTGACAAAGACAGTCTATATGAGATGTATACCCAAGATAATAAGCGAAAGAATTCAGTGGAGGAGAAGAAAGGTAAGGACCAAGAACGCAAAAGAATCATAAATCAAAGTAACAAAAAATGTTTCGTTTTATTAGAAAATCGTAAATCCGCATCTTTGTATATTAATGAAACAAATGGCAAAGTTTACTTAATGGATGCCATGACTTATCTGAAAGCTATGTATCCTTCTTGCAAGGCTATTATGGAAAGAACTATTGAATATGATAAGGATAATGATGGTTTGATTGAAAATACCAAAATGCCCGATCAAACTTATGATTCTTGGGTAATGGAAGGACCAAGGTAAGAAGGAATTAAATCTCTTCAAATTTTTCGTACTTTAAATTTTATAAACTCTTTTAGCTCTTATTGTGCTGGTCTATGGTTGGCAGCCCTGCAGAGCATGTCTGTTATGTCTACCATATTGGATCAACCCAATGATTGCATACGTTATCAGGATATTTTGGAAAAGGGTAAACGATCTTTGGATGAAAAACTATGGAATGGGAGCTACTATCGTTTTGACACATCTAACGGCCATAAAGATACTATTATGGCTGATCAATTATGTGGTCATTGGTATATGAAAACATGTGGTTTCGATTATGAGGTAATATATGGCTTAACATAACCATGTTTTAACATTATTTTAGCTTACCAATTTTATGTCTTACCATGGAAATTTCTTACTTTTCAGATCTATCCCAAAGAAAATGTTCGTTCTGCTTTAAAACGCATTTACGATAATAATGTTATGGGTTTCCATAATGGCAACATTGGAGCGGCCAACGGCTTTATAGCCAATACTGATCCCGAAAAACCGGGACATGTCGACACCAGCAACATACAGGCCGAAGAAGTATGGCCAGGTGTTACCTTTGCTTTGGCCGCCACTATGATACAGGAAGGAATGTTTGAAGAAGGATTCAAAACAGCTGGTGGTCTCTACGAAACTATATCACAAAAATGTGGCATGAATTTTGAAACTCCCGAGGCATTTTATGGTGAAAAACGTTATCGTTCTATTGGCTATATGAGGCCCTTAAGTATTTGGTCTATGCAGGTGGCATGGGAAAGACGTAAAGCTTTAAGAGATTAAATTGCAGAAGTTAAGTAGCACAGAAAAAAACTTGAAAGCTTTTTTGAAAAGTTAGTTACGGTGCAGTTAAAAGTACAATTTTTTTTTTATTTATATATGTATTAACATTTTCAAAACCAAAGATTTTCAGAAATGTAAAGAAGTTGTGAACTTAAAGAGCTTGTTTTGTTAGGCCTCAGCTACAATGGTTTTTAAATGAAAAACAAAAAAGCACAAATTTAGATTAAGTTTTTAGTAAGGAAATTTTTAATGAAAAGATTTGAGGAGAATCTATTTTTTTGCATAAGATATTTTTAGATTAAGAAGGTGCATAAATTATTTATTTTTGTAAAACAATATTAGAGTGCTTAGAAATTTTGAGAGTCATTTTTTTAATATTATTTTTAAAACTTAAGTTAATTTATAAAAACAAATTGAACACAAAGAACCCCAAAATTTAAACGTTATTTCCCAATTTTAAAGAATTTTTTCTTATAGAAAATTGTTTCAAATGGGGGTCCTTATTTTAAATAATTTGATTTAATTTTAATTTAATTTTTTTTTTATTAAAAATTCTAAAATTCTGAGAATTTATTTATTTTAAATGAAAATTTCAGAATTTTTAAATAATTTGCATTGACTAATTTTACAGTCTAATTTAAATCTAGTATTTTTAAAAACTTCTTGTAATTACTTGTCAAATTCTACACAAATTTTGAATCAAAAACAAAAAATTTTTAAAACCTACTAGTTTTATTTGTAGTGTAAATGGAACTAATATAAAAATATAAGAATTAAAAAAATTATTTGTATTCAAAATTTTTTGAAATCCGAGATCTTTCGGATAGGCAAATTGTACAGTTTTCGAAATTATTTTTGAAGTAAAGACAAGTTTTATTAGATTCTTAAATTATAATACATATATAATCCCACCTTTACACTACAAAAGTCTCTTGAAGCGTCTTTTCCAAAGCCATTAAGATTTGGATATAATAAAGTATACAAAACTAATATTGCATTTACATCATATGCGAAATCTTGTTGTGAATGGATTTTGATAAAAATCCATTTTCCTAACTAGATTTTATTTTCATCTATGTTTCCCCAATATTTTCCTAAAAAAAAAGTTGGAGCATTTTAACACATGGCATCACCTTGCACTGTGGTCTAAAACATTTATTTGTTGAACAAAAGTTCAGTTAAAAGAATAATATTTTTATATTATTAAAATCTTGAATATTTCGTGAGTAAAATAAATTATCATTGTGTTTAAACGTTTTTTGTTGCCGAGAGGTCAAATTCAAAATATTAAAATAGCGAGATCTTTTTTTTTTCTTGTTTTAATAAACGATAGCAAAACTTTTTCAAATCATAAAACTGGAACTATTTCTAGAAATAAAAGTAGAAACCAATTAAATATTTAAATTTTTAAAATTGATTTTTTTACAAAAAATCGTTATAGTAAAAAACTTTATCCATATTAGAGAATACAATATATATGAGAACAAGTTTGCCGCAATATTAGATCCGCCAGTTTGTATTAGAACATTTTGATTCCACCTTCATATTCAGAGGCTCTTGATACTTTAAAAACAATTAATTAAAATCCAAAATATCAATATTCTAAAATTTCGTAAAGCCTATTTCAATATGGTATTTTTAATTTTTGTTATCAGATTAATGCTAAGAAACCGTAAAATACCTAAACCGGAAAATTTCAATTAAATCCAACTACAAAAAAAAAAATTTTTAAATAAATCGCCATTTTGGAGTCTCCTTTTTAAATTTTTGAATTCAGAGACCCTAAATTGTTTATGTATACCCACCAAAACTTTTCAGAACTGGTTACCTTTTAATATATTTCAGAACAGGTTTTTTTACTACCGGTTACATAAAACCGATTCTTGGTAGTCTAAATTTAAGGTTTCACTGTCCCAGAACCAGTTCTGTAACTGGTGCTAAAGCAACTTGTAAATTTTTGGAGGTAATTGCATAACAACAAACTCCATACAAAAAGAATCGGTTATAGAACATAAATTAGAACCTATTATAATACAGTATAAGTTGTTCTGCAACCTGTTATTTGGATTTTTCTATTTTACTGGGTAACTATTTAGGATTGAATATATACAAATTTTTAATTTTTGGCCGTCATATTGCCAGTTGAATATTTGATAACTACACATTTTTTTAGAAATTATTTACTTTTGCCGCATTCCCTTTTCAAAATTATTTTTTTAAGAATTACCTACACCATTTTCAACTTAAATTGAGAAAATTCCAAGTCAGATTGAGATTTTTAAAATAAAATTGAAAAATTCAAATTGAAAATGTGATTTCACATTTGAAATTGAAAGAATTCCAAATAAAATAAATATTTTCATTTAAATATGAGGAAATTCATAATAAAACTGAAATTTTCTGTATCAAATTAATAAAATTCAAAATGAAATTGAGATTTAGATTTTCCATTTTATATTGAGAAAATTTCATTTAAACCTGGGATTTATCATTTAAACTTAGGAAAATACCTTGCAGAACTTTAGGAGAAAAAGTGGGACAATCTTTCTCATATAAAATTAGGAAAATTTCAAGTGAAATTTGTATTGTCTATTTGAAATTGGTTACATATTTATTGAAATTGTGATTTTTCATTTGAAATTGGTAAAATATCAAAGTAAATCTAAAAAGTAGAAATGAAATTGAGAATGTTAAATAATTTTAACTGAATTTCAGAAGTTTCAATTAAATATTTGCAAAATTCTCAAATTTTTTGATTTGATTTTTTTCAACTTCATTTGTAATGATCTAAATTTCAAATATTATAATAATTTCTTTTGTAATTTTCCCAATATCGTTTCTAGTTTTCTGAATTCATTAAAAAATCTCTTCAATTTAATTTTCCCATTTTCATACAGAAAATTACAATATTTTGAATTTTATGAATTTTAGATGAAAACTCTCAATTTCATTTGGAAACTTCTTAATTTTGTATGGAATATTTAATTTTTTTTTTAATTTTCTAAATTTGAAATTGAATTTTGGAATTTTCTCAATAAAAATAAAAAATCTAAATTTCTTTTGAAATCTTGTCAATTTTAAATAAAAAATTTTAATTTCTTTAGAATTTTCCCAACTTTATTCGTAAAGCTCTTAATTTCATGTAGAAATGGGAATTTTATTAAATAAATTTCAGAATTTTCAACTCAATGGCGTATTGTAAAAACTTAATAAGCCTCATTTATTGTTTTTATGGATTTTCGCTGTTTTCAAGACATCCATTGATTAATAGTTAATAGAATCTTGCTTAAATACTTATTGCAAGTACCTAGAGTATAAAAGTAAGGCAAAAGTCATATTTTTTGCATCTTTTTAACATTTAAAAGGCAAAAACAAACTAAAAATAAAATGTGACTTATCAGGTTTTTACAATAAGCCCTTCAACTAAATATTAGAAAATTCTCAAATTTTTCTTTATTTCATTTTTCTCAACTTCATTGGTAATGATCTCAATTTCAAATATTATTATAATTATTATAATTTCATTTGTAATTTTTACAATTTCGTTTCTAGTTTTCTCAGTTTTCTGCAATTAAAAAATCGCTACAATTTAATTGCAATTTTATTTGAATTTTTTTTTTTTTAATTTGAAATGGGAAAGCTTAATTTCATTTGCAAATTTCTTAATTAAAATGAAATGGAAAATCACAATTTCTTTTGAAATTTTTCTCAATTTTAAATAAAAAATCTAAATTTCTATTGAAATTTTTGTCAATTTTAAATAAAAAATCTTAATTTCATTTAGAATTTTCCCAACTTCATCGGTGCAGATCTTAATTGCAAGTAAAAATGGCAATTTTAAATAAATTTCAGAATTTTCAATGAAATA
Source organism: Delia radicum (assembly GCA_021234595.1). NCBI lineage: Eukaryota > Metazoa > Arthropoda > Insecta > Diptera > Anthomyiidae > Delia > Delia radicum. The sequence goes on from CM037854.1 coordinate 231,971,053, forward strand.
TTAGAAAATTCTAAAATGTTTCTTTATTTGATTTTTATCAACTTCATTCGAAATGATCGCAATTTCAAATATTGTAATAATTTCTTAATATCTTTTCTAGTTTTCTGAATTTCAGTTTTTTATACAGAAAATCACTATTTTATTTGAAATTTTCCAAATTTCAAATGAAAATTATCAATTTCATTTAAAATTCCTCAATTCCAAATAAAAAATTCCGATTTCAATTGAACTTTTCTCAAATTGAACTAAAAAATGTGAATTTTATTTTAGATTTGCTTAATTTTTAATAGAAAACCTCTATATCATTTGGAAATTTCCTAATTTAGAAAGGAATATTTGAAATTTTCTAAATTTGAAACGGAATATCCCTTTATCCAATTGCCTTTACAATTCTCTCCATTGTTTTGAAATGTTTGTCAATTTTAATTAAAAAAAAACTTAATTTCATTTAGAATTTTCCCAACTTTATTCGGAAAGATCTTAACTTCAAGTAGAAATTATGTAGAATCGTTTTCAGAAAAAAATTCTTATAATTTTAGATTTATAGAAGTTTAAATGTTTCGATATAAGACAGCCCCGAATCTAAAAAATTAAAAATTTTCCAAAATGTATGAGTTTTTAAAAAAAAGAGCTTCCTAAGGAAAAACAAACTTAAGTTGTTGCCAAACATAATGACTGTTTTTGGTACGCAACAAAATAGATCTTGCCCCTCCTGACCTATAGCATAGATTCTAGACCATTATCCATATTATTAATGCCCATATATTCCAGTTTTGGCCAAATTTTTTATACTGGCCCGCAGTGCCTTGCAAACTAAATGCAAAAAAATTCAAAATCTTAATTTAATTTTAAAAAATTTGATATTTCGGGAAATAAACCCAATAAAATAGAGGTTTTAATTGAAATAAAAGTTACTTCGAACATACATGGAACCCCCAGTTTCTTATTTTGGGGTTTCGGTAAAGAAAATCTTTGCAAAATGGCAAATAACTAACATTGATCCTTTTATGATTCTAATGAATTTTGTACTTTGCCCAGTTTCTTCTTTTGCATTCCGGCAAAGAAAATCTTTGCAAACAGCATTGCAAAGGTGCCGGGAAGAGCAAAATTAAGTATGGTACTACCAAATAGTCATTGCAAATTGAAAATCATTTTCTTGGAATAATTAACATGGATTATTTCATAATGCTAATGAATTTTGAACTTCGCCCAGTATCTTCTTTTGGATTCCGGCAAAGAAATATCGTTGCAAACATCAATGGAATGGTGCCGGCAAGAAAAATGAACCATATATAAAGCTTGCAACTCGTCATCCCTCATAGAAAATCCATTTCTTAGGAAAATTAACATAGATTATTTGATAATGCTTATGAATTTTGTTATCCGAGAGTAAATTTATAGATTTTTAGAAATATTTTCAATTTAAGGTTATGTTTGTTTCTGGGTGGTGGTCAATCACAGATTTCGCTGAAATTTGGATATTTGTTAGAAGAGTGTATATTATGGGCACGTATAAGTTTTGTAAATTGTAAACATGTTCCCATGCAAACGAATCTACGTTTTGCTCTTCCTTGTTATCGCCAAAGACATGAGATGGGGCAGACATCATGAAACCATTAGCTGTCTCTCCTCTATCAAATATTCAAATTCCAGCGATATGAGTAGGTTACTCCCTAAATACCCTCCTTAATGTGTAAGAGATGACTAGAAGATGACCATTAGTTTTGTCTGCTCTTTTACCCATATTTATTAGCAGCCAGACAGAGTCCCTTAAAGCGACCTTCCTTTTTTTAAACAATTTTCTTGAGTATTCTTATGTTTTCCTGCTAAAGTATTCATTTATATATAAATTTATTATATATGCTTACCTTGTTCCTGTTATTTTAATGTTTATTCATAAGTTTTTCTTTACTAAATTGTGTTTAATAAGTATGTTTCTATATTTTATGTCGCGGAATGCACAGAAATTGTATGTCTTTTGATAAAGTATTTGTTAAGAACGAACTTGTTTAATTATTTATTGTATTAAAATTCGGTGTTATAATGATATTTAAAGAAATTATATACAATATTTTAACAAACATATAAATAAAACTTATAAAAACAAATATTTAATCACACAAATTGAGTTTTTATTGAAAGCACTAATGAAAACGTTTAAGACTTTTTAGCGCAACCGATAGACTTAATTGTTTACACTGATCCTCAAACTGGTGAAAAAATGTAGTGTAGTTTGGGGATCATAATGGTCCTCAAACTGTAAAAAAAATCCGTTAGAAATAGGGCTGCCAGATCTTTAATTACTGAAACTGTCTAAATATCCGTTATTAACAGGGTTGCCAAATTTTTAATTTGAGCTTCATAATTTTCCTGTTTTAGGATTAATTGATGCTTGACGTTTTGCTGGTAATCAAGCAGCCGAGACGTTTATTTTATTATTATTTTTTAATTATTTTTGACGTTTCAATAGCTGTTTTGTGGTATTAAAATGTTGCCATGTTATTTTACGACAGAGTTGTAATTAAAAGTAAAAGTTTGTTATACAAAATTATTCGTTCGTAACAGAGTTTACAACTTTTTTTCTTAACGGAAAATTATTTTAAATAGAAATTTTTAAAAAGATTCAATGGAATATAAATTGGTCTAACAAAGTTTAGACTGAAAAGTTAATCTAGTAAAAAGTGGATTGTCTGCATATGTTTGCACTGAAATAAGGCAGTTAATCAACTTTTTACAACATCATCTTTTCAGCCTTAACTCCCTATAAATCATTATCTTATTGTATTCAATATTATATTACGAATTTAATATGATTATAAATTATTCTCCGATTCCTTAAAAATAAAACATTTCTAAATTTAAAAAATCACCAAAATTAAAAAAACGATTAAATTGAAAAAATGAAAAAAAAAAAATCGTCGGAAAAGCTCAAAAATTTAAAAAAATAATGAAAATTAAAAAAATTTAAAAATACTACAATTAAAAAACACTGAAATGGAACAAAATTATAAAAAAAATAATGAAAATTAAAAAAAAAAATAATGAAAATTAAAAAAAAATAATGAAAATTAAAAAAATCGCTATTATTTAAAAAAATCTAAAAAATTTAAAAATAATTGCTAAAATAGCAAAAACGACAAATATTCAAAAATCGCGAAAAATTAATAAAAATAATTTACTAGAATTATACAAAAACTCCAAAATTTAAGAAATCGCCAAAATTTAAAAACGCCAATCCGTTAGATATATTTACTATGTACACAAAATTTAAAGTTTTTATAACCCTAATGACAACATAATAATTTCAAAAAAACTTTAGGTGAAATTTAAAAATAAAAATATCTAAAACTATAAAAAATTGGTGATTTTTTCAATTTTAGCAACTTTTTTAGTAATTTTTGCGTTTTTTTTTTCAATTACACAGATTTTTTTTTAATACGGGCGTTCGATTCAATTTCATCGATTTTTTCCAATATTGGTGTTTTTTTTTTTAATTTGGCAATTTTTTTAATTTTGGCAATTTTTTAAAATTTCTGGATTTTTGATGCTTTTTTTAATTTTGGAGATTTTTAAATTTAAAAATAAAAATATCTAAAACTATAAAAAATTGGTGATTTTTTCAATTTTAGCAACTTTTTTAGTAATTTTTGCGTTTTTTTTTTTCAATTACACAGATTTTTTTTTCATCGATTTTTTCCAATATTGGTGTTTTTTTTTTTAATTTGGCAATTTTTTTAATTTTGGCAATTTTTTAAAATTTCTGGATTTTTGATGCTTTTTTTTTAATTTTGGAGATTTTTTTAAAAGTTTTCAAAAATAACAGTGATTATTTTAAATTTTGAAATTTTTTTCATTGTAGCGGTTTTGTAGATTATTTCCCCAATTTTTGGCGATGTTTTTTTTTTTTTAATTTAACGAGCTTTTTAATTTTTTGTTAAGAGTTCAAAAGAAAATTTTTCCATACAAATTTGAAATCAAAAACTAAAAGTTTTCAAAAACTACTAGTTTTTTGTTCTATAAATGTATAAATGTAGTTCTTTCTTTCTTTTTTAACAATTTTTATTTTATTGAAATATATTTAAACTTCATGTTTGCTATTCCTTAGGGATTTCTTCTGTTCCTTCTATCGTTTTGTTTAAACTTGTATTGGGATTACAATTCTGTTTCCATTGTTCCAGAAATTTTTCATATTCACGTTTACTACGACAGAGTATAACCAAAGATGTAGGTCTACAATTATATTGTTTTAGTTCCTCAAAACGTTGTTTGGTAGTTTCTAATTTATGACACAGTATTCTAGGTACTTGAGCAATTTCATACCGATTAAAATCGGCTTCATCTAAAAGATAATCTAAAACTTCTTTAATTTTGGTAACCCTAACGGTATTAACCTGAGGATGTCTATTCATAATGGCTTGGGCCTCCTCAGTGCTAAAACCTAAACGTTCTCCAATATATTCGGCAACCGTAGTCTTGTTGCCCAATACCTGCAATTCATCTAAGGAAAGTTGCAAAGATCTGAAATGCAAAAAAAAACAAGAAAATTTCAAATAAATTTTAAAAATTAATATTTCCTTTAATATTTTACTTTTGTAATATTGGTTCTGGACATCTAACCATCCAAGGCATAATTTTATCTTTTTTAGCCATTAAAGCTCTTTTCAATCTTAATTCCACTGCCCGAGGAGCATAACGAAACCCCCACAGATCTTTCAATATATTCATTGGCTCAACTTTATAGTTTATCATATGTTTTAAATTAGTTTTAAACATTTCCAAGGGCATTTCTAAAACAAATAATCGTTTGGCCAAATATTTGGTTACAGTACAAGGTTGGAGCTTCAACTTTTTAGCTATATAATACACTCTATTGCCATGTTCAACATAATTACTTTCACGATTTAATGCCGACACCAATTTGTATAGGCGAGGTATTTGTAGACGTAATAGAGGCACAAAATCATTGATGTCTCGGAAACCTTTCAATGATCGTATAAGTGATAATTTCTCCAATAGTCTTTCTAAAAAATAATAGAAAAAGAAAATTTATTGATATAGTTATAAACTAATTAATTCATTACTGTTTCCCTTTACTTTTATCCAATGTTATCAACCAGGGATATTCTACAAAATTATTTTTTTTTATACCCTCTACGCATAAAGTTTCTAGCGTGCTCATCAAATTTTTCTTTTTATAGTTTTTTAAAACCACTTCATCCCTCATTATATGCTCTACATCCTCTTCGCTTAAACGGAATCTAGTACGAAGAGTGTCTATTAGGGCAGTTGAATTATTCCGTCTTTCATATTCCAACTTATAGGGAACAATATATTCAGTATCAGTTTCGGCTACAGCGGGTGTTGTTACTGTTTCTGTATTACGTAGTATGGTGGTGCCGCCAAAGAATCTTTGCTGTGGTTTGCCACTTTTTAATTGTGTTTTCCATATTGTTTGTTGTGTGTTTATTTGTTTGGGATTTATAATTAAAGTACGTTCAAAGGATTTTAATAGATTACGCCACATTTTGTGTTTATTTTTTATAAAAGCGCATTGTTTTTTAAGAAATTTTTAGTTTTTGTTCAATAAACGTAAAAAAGTAAATAATCAGCTGTTTTTGGAAAATTCATTCACAATGGTATCTATAAACAGCTTTTAGAGTTACCAGATTGAACAAAATATTGTTAATAAGGGTCATAATAAAATCACAGACTAAATAAAGCTGACCCAAATGACAGATGCCAAAATTGTTTTTAAAAACCGCATATTTTTCAATAACTGTTTTTCCGTAATGCCGTGTGAGAACGGGTAAGAACTTTAAATTACCCATTAATTATTATAGACACAACAATATAACATTTAACGGAGTCTCCGTAACTTACTGAATTATAAATCGGTCATTAACGGAACGTTATCGGTACTAAAATTATGTATCAGTAAAAGCTGACACGAAATAAGTTTCACCTGAGTTTAGTTTTTTTATTATTAACATTATTATTGTATTTAAAGTGTTTATAAAACATGTTTACATGCACACCCAAGATATATTTATATAGGTAGTCTTACTAGAACAACAACTACAACAAACAACTACAAACAATACAAAACCATGAAAGAAATGTCAAACCCAGGTTAGAGGAAGATAAACAGCTGGGCTACTAAGGCTACCTTAATAATTTATCTTGATGCACACCAAAATATTAATTAACTGTCGATATTCTGTTTCATTCCGTTATTCCTTTATACATTTTCCTATATAATATGGCAGCCCTTTCTTAAAAAAATCATTTACAGTAAACAATAACATAACCTTAAAAAAAAGATAAACAAAAATTTGTTTTTGAGTGAAAACATTTAACACAATTATCGAAATATACAAATCAAGGTAATTTTAAAATCTTAAAAAATCATAATTTAGTAGCTGATTGCTCAAAATGTCCAATGATTTATGTTCATCTTTAAACTGTAACATTTGTTTAATGTTACAAGAACACAAAGAGCAACATCAAAATGCCACCAAGTCTACCAACAAACAGACATTCCAAAGCCTTAACACCTGCAGTGGATGTCAATTGGTAAGATATTGTAATAGAAGTCATCAAAAAACAGATTGGCCTATACATCGGGAATTTTGTGAGGCAGTACAAAAAATTAAGCAAATTTCTAAAGTAATACATCCTTTCCATATATCCGGCCAGCCACAAAATAAGGAGGATATTGAAAAAGCAGTTGTACAACTTAAATATTTATTAACAAATGCCTTGCAAAGACCATTAGAATTTCAAGAGGAAGAATTAACCTCATTCCCGGCCTATTGTCCGGTATGTTTTAAATTCAAAAACTTAAAGTTTATATGTACGGAATGTTTAAATCAGGCCTATTGTACAGATGACCACCGACAAAGCCACAAGGAGGAGCATCAAAATGTGTGTGCTTTGCTACAGTTGTATTATTGTCCTTTTAAAGTTATACCTATTGAACAGGATCTAAGTTGTACATATTATCGGCGTGTCAATGATTTACATAAAATGGACTTGGTCGCGGCATTTCAAACCGCATTTAATATAAAGTTACCTCTAAAACCTTGTAAAAGTTTCCAAGATTATCGTATATTCTCCTTGGCGGCTGATTTCAGTTGCATATTGTCTATTTGCTATGGACTTTGTTATGTGACTTTGAATCATTTAGAATCATCCAAATTCGTCATATTCATCATAGGAGCTAGTATTGAGCCAGTTTTATGGTTTCGTGATGTACACTGTAAATTCTTTTTTCTACAATATCCATTTATAACAAAATTGGAGCTGTATTTTATAGGTCCAGAAGTAATAGAACCGGCATATAACATTTTAAAATTTAAATTTTTGGTAAGATTTTTTTATTTTTTATTATTAAGATTTTAAAATTTATGGTTTTTTCTTTTCTAAGGATTGTGAACGTACAATTAATTTTAATGTCTATAAAGGACTCTTTCAGGATTATTGTAAAGATCATACAATAAGTCCTTCTTTAATAGTGGCCTATAATTGTGGTTTTTCCGAATATTCTCCATCTTATAATTCTTCTCCCTTGGTAACTAACTTAAACACTTTGGATTCTTTAGACTCTATCGCTACGCCAGACTTAAACACCAAAGATACTTGGTCACTTGGTTTGATAGAAATTTTACAAACATTTGAAACACCCATTTTGTTTACGTCATTTACACAACAAGAATCAGAATTTGATTTTGCGGCTTTGCAAAGATCTGCTGTTGAACAACAATTAAAAGTTCATATTGAACGCCTGTTTAAAGTTTCAAAAAATCCCTTTCATGATTTACGTCCTCTACGGCAATGGTATACCAGAGATAAGGAATCATTTTACTATCGTAATGGTTATATCCAAGCTATACGTACCAAATTGAAACTTTAAATTATAAAATTTTTATGTTTTTGTCCATACATTTGAATGTAATTGAGTTGTTAATTATTATATTTTGGTGTAAAGATTTTAGTTTTCGCGTATACTAATTTTGTTTTATTAACGTTTATTAAACTATTTGTTATTTTCATTCATTAACAGCTATTAATTTGCAAAAAAATTAATAAAAAAAGGGAAAGTTAATAAAAATAAAAAGAAAAAAGTCATTCGCAATTTTTTGACAAGACTTGAGAGAAAGTTTAAGTAATTTGTTTTTAAATATCTTAACCCTCTTAACTGGCAAACGATGTTTTGCAACGAAATTCATACCAAGTGCTCCATTCGAAGAACAATAAGTTCTTCAACAAAATTGTTGCCTTATAAATTCGATATGAGCCAAAATATTTTAGGATGCATTTTGGAAACTAAAGCATATAAAAAAGAAGTTTTGGGCTAACAATATTTCTCTTACCAATTTATAACCACGCTCGAAAAACTATTTTTTTTTTGCTTCTATTTAAGAAGATATCGCGATTTTCGCTTTTTGGAAAAAGCGAAATTAGGCGAAAAAGTATCTAAACTTAAATTTATATTGTTCGAACTTCAACGCTTTGCTATTAATACATAATGTCTTCTTTGTGCAAAATTTCATAAAAATCCGTCTATTAGTTTATAAGTTAAGACGATGTCCTTTAGAAGAATCCTGATAAAATCCTGTGAGTCCTTGGACTAAAGTAAGGACTTATTATTAAAGATAAAGCTTTAATCGTACTTATATTTTATTATAAAGAGTTTTTAGTTAACTTAAATTGGTTTTTTTAGATTTTTGAAAACTATTTTTTTTTTTATTAAATACTTAGTTTTTAAAATTTTACGAAATTTTGAACGGCACACGAAAAATTTCTTCACAAAATATTTAGCAAATTTAGTTTTCTATCGGAATATATTAATTTCTAAGTATAAAACGTTCATTTGACGCATTTGTGGTAAACTTTGTGAAGACTGCCCTGAGGCAGCCTTACCCGTTAGAGGGTTAAATAAACAGATGTAGTGCAAATAAACGACCTAATTATTTTGTTTAAGAAATAGTTTTGAAACAAAGAACAGAATCAGAATTTTATGTGAAACGTTCTTCATTGGGTACAAAATTAAAATAACTTCTAAATGAATAGGAAAAAAAAAATATTGATTAGAAGAACAGAATCAAAGTTATAGAAACTTAAATTTTATGTGAGATGTACTTTATTGGGTTAAAATCATAAAAACTTTTCTAAATGAATAGAAAAAAGTTATAATGTATTTTCTACATTATTTTAAATAAATTTATAACTTTTCGATTCCTTTAGAAAAGTTTTTAGATCTTGAACCGAATGAAGAACGTCTTACATAAACCTTATATAGAACATCAATCAACCTCACAATTAATTTAAATTTTATATAAAAAAAAAGTAATCTATTGATTTGTAGGCAATTGAAGGTTTAAAAAATTATTTTTTTTTTTTTCGTATAAAAATAATGTTGTAATATTTGTTGTGATCCTTAATTTTGGTTATATTTGTAAAATGTTTAAGTGAATTTGATATTTTTTTAAGCAACTTAAATCTAGTGCTATATGGGCTTTGGAAAATTAGATAGAAAATTATAAATTTCTGATGATTTCTGTTTTAATTCATGGACAAATTAAAATTAACGTAAATGGATATTTCCATGCATATCAAGACAAGGTTGAATCTATGATAAGTCGATGACAAACAGCAACAGCAGGAATTTTTATATTCATTCCTTGCAGCAGTGGTATTAATTCCATTTAGAGTACCTCTTCTACGTTTGGAGCATTTTTAGAATAATTTAAACAAAAATCATCGGTAACTGACACTGGAACGAGTTATAAGGAAAATAAGTTGTTCTTAAAGACGTTCATGGAAACTAGCATATTTTGAAAATGGTAACACTGGCAGACTCGTAGGCCGAGGTTTTGGGATGTCAGTTAAACCGCTAAAGCTTTTTTAATATGCTCTTAGCAATCAAACAAAAAAATAACTAACATTAACCCAGATATGCCGACGGGCAACAATCTTCGTAGTTTTCCAAAATAGCATTATTCTGGCAGATTATATTAAAAAATGAAGAAAGAATAAAAAAATACTTTTTAACTTGGATTTTGAGTCTGTACTACATGTAGTACGCTCGGCACATGTGGTCTTATTGTGGCTATGATTACAACGTAGCTGTTTACATTTTCCATCGGCTTAACGCGTGTTGTCAGTAAGAAAATGATCTTTTCGATCAAATCTGATCTCACATGATGATCCTGATGGAAGCGTTGCTGAGGGTTTCCCATAGGTCGATATTGGCAATGTGACAATGCGTCGACGAAAAGATACCTCCCATATATCTACGCAGTTACCACGCGTTGTGTTCTGCAAGATCAATGAAGTGTGAGAATATTGGAAAATACCATTTTTTACCCCGAATAAATACACGGTACAAGCTGATATTTTCATCTGCTAGATCAACGCCACCCATGTAGCGATTATATTCATGAATGAGGCGGGGTTGTTGAATATATATACTTTTTCTCTTTTCGAGGCCAACGTAAAATATTTTTTGAAGGTTCAACTGGATCAACGTTTGAGGCAACGTTTACTGCACTGCTGTCGTGCCAACAACATACAATTATATTGTTGGTAGAAATCTTACGATAGTCATACCACCCTTTCTCTCTTTTCTGTAGATCTTTTTTCTTTGTCAAAGGACATTTGCTTAACCGATTGTGATGAATTGTTCCAGTGCCTTTCACGCGTCGTTCTTCTAACTCAGCCAATAAGTTGATAGTTGTAAATAAATTATCGAAATACAATCGGTGAGCAATGTCGGGTTGGCTTTGTGATAATATGTCGCAATACGTTAAGACTAAGCTTGGACCAAGTCCCATTTCCTTGTAGGTATTATTTGGGAAAGTCCTGCACCCTGGTACGGTTCGAACCAAATAATGGGCAAAATTTCAGTTTATGGGGGACACCCCTGGAAAAAAAAAAAAAAAATGCCACGCCCCCTTAAATGACCCCAGGAGTGCGAAAATCATAATGAATAAGGGGGCTCACGCCCCTTATGGGCGTGGCAGTCGAAAAACGACCCGGCCCACCTACGTAGACAATATGGGTATCAAATGAAAGCTAATGTCTGCACGATTCCAAAAATAGCCGTAGTTGCCAGATCGGGGCGATTTTTGTAGCCGATATGGCCATTTTGGCAAAATTTGGGGTGGGGGAAATTTTTTTTTCCTTTTTTTTTGCTTATATTTTGTTAAAATCAAACAAAAATGAGCATTTTGTGCGAAAAGATTACTATTGTTAGCGTTACCCAGGAACGAGGAAAACTCTTGAAAGCTTCTGATTGGTTAATGAAAATTTGTTATACTGGCTTCGCTTAGTAAAGTTTTTCTGCGTGACCGGCCTACGGCCGGGCTTAGGGGTTTTTAACTCCAGTATGTCTTAATTCTAGACGGCGGGGATCTCGAGTGCTCGGCCTCTGGCCGAGCTAAAAAGAAATAAACAAAAAAAGTCCTTCCCCCATTTTATAAAAATTAACATATCTTCCTCAAATTCTGGACGATCTGGCAACTACGGGTATTTTTGGAATCGTGAAGACATTTCCTTTCATTTGATACCAATATTGCCTAAGTAGGTGGCATGGGTCGTTTTTCACCCCCGCCCCTATTTAACAAAAATGGCCGTATCGGCTGCAAAAACCGCCCGATCTGGCAACTATGGCTATTTTTGGAATCGTGAAGACATTAGCTTTCATTTGATACCCATATTGTCTACGTAGGTGGGCCGGGTCGTTTTTCGACTGCCACGCCCATAGGGGGCGTGAGCCCCCTTATTCATTATGATTTTCGTACTCCTGGGAACATTCTGAAGGGGATGGCATATTCAGATTTTTTCTCTAGGGGTGTCCCCCATAAACTGAAATTCAGCCAAATAATGTAGCATTTATAAGTTTCTCCAACCCAAAATTTATAGCCATATCTTATACGCAGAAACCTGAACATAACTTTTGTACTACATGTAGTACGGCCGGCTACTACTATTACTACTACTTTTTTCAGTTCGAAACATTTAACAAAATCTCAAAAAAATCTCGTACCTTAAATTAAAAAAAAATATGTTCTTATACGGCCCGGATAATAATAATTTTTACATGCTTTTTTCGGACAACCAATTGATAGTTAAATTTTGCAAACACTCCTCCGGCATTTTCCAAAATGATGTATCAACCAATTTTCCAATTTTTTAAATTTTATAAAAACCGCTAAAAATCCGGTGCCGCCGTAATTTAAAACAAAAATGCACTTTTTCCGACCGGATAATAAAAATGTATACATTAAACAATGTAGTAAATACAAATTGTTATTATAATCGAAAGAAATAATAATTATTTCTTTATTAATTATTATTTTAGTTTTTTTTTATTAAAATATATTTTTGAAATAGCGAAAAAAAACTGTTAAAAAGCAGTCATAGTTTTACCCAATTTTGTCAGTTCTAACAAATTTTTATTGTAAAATTTTCTCAGTTATTTTTACCACATTTTTAAGCATTTGTTAGTTGTTTTTCCACAGTTAAAAATAACTACATTTTTAGTTATTTTTATGGTAAACTCTAATTTTTTTTAGATTTGTGCGAAAAAACTTTTTTTAAATCTGATATCGAAGTTTTAAATAAAATGTATAAACAAAACAACCCCAAACTTAAAATGCCAAATATTTGCATCAAAATTTATTTAAAATTTATCACATAATTTTGAAAAAATACAATTCTTGGTTCAAAAAAAAAAAAACGACAAAAAAAAACTTTACAAAACTTAAATTTATTGTACAGAGACTTCCTTAATAACTTTGCGAATCCAGTAGGTGCCACCATCCTGTGCAACGGTACCAACAAATTTAACGGGACCCTGGTAATTAGCAGGAGCAACCCATTGGAATTCAACGCTGGTAATAGGATTTTTATTCAATTGAACGTGAGTCAAAGTATCCTGAAAAAAAAAATTAAAAACCTAAAGTAACAAAAATAAGAAGAAAAAAAACTAGTTAAACTTACCCCAGCTCCTGAACAAGTTAAAGTTTGGGATTTACTAGATTCCACTACTTTGAAGGTACCAATTGGTTTTTGACTAGGATCATGAGCTTGCAAAGCAAAACCTAAGAAATTACCACCACCCAAAGTCAAAGTAATTTTATCGCCAGCCTTAACATTATTACCACCAGAGAAACTATAGGGAACGGGGGATGATTGTGGATCCACATGATGTTCAGGTGTTAAACCATTTCTGCAAATAGCCTGAGGTGCACCGGCAGAATTGCTAAACACAGGTACAGCCAAACAGCAGGCAATTACGAGATAACGAAACATATTGACTGTAAATACAGAATTATAGAAGACTTTATTTAAAACGTGTTTAGATATTCTCTATGAAAAGCGCACTCAAAAAAGTTTGCACGTAAAATCTACTGAAAATTACAATTAAAACAAAGGTATATGCATTCAAAAAGGCAACAACGGTATTTACCTTTAAAATAACAAAAAAAATATTTTTTTTTTAACTGATAAAACACAACTAAACAAATACAGTCAAAATAAGTAAAAACTAAGAAATTTTTACTTCAATCTATAGAGTTTTTGTTTTCAAATTTATTAATTGACCACAAAGTACGGTCTTGTTACTCCCCCTTTACATCATGTTTTTAAATAAAAAAAAAAATGACAAGTGTAAAAATAAAAAGGAGAATAAAAACAAAAAGCGTGTATTGTATATCTACCAAAGATAGAGCTTGCACATAGTGTCCGACCGAACAGTTCGGCCAGAAAATGCATTTGGTCTGTATTCGGTATTTTAAAGCATTATGGACAAATTTGGCGGATGGAAAAATGTTTATTGGGCTGATTAGATGCTATTTTGAGTGTCAAATTTGAAGAAAAGTCTGTAGTTAAGCAATGAATTCACTGTTCGGCCTCAGAAAGTTCGGTCAAATTGAAAATAGTTCGGCGGCCGAACTTTAACTTTATAGCTAAACTTCGGATTTTCTCTTAAATTTTATACACGAAATCGAATTAAATCGGCTCAACAGACATGTTTCCAATATCAAAATTTGTCATCATTGCCTCTAGATATCAAAAAAAAACCGACAAAATATAGGTTTTTGGCCGAACTGTTCGGTCGGACACTACTTGCACATAACGAACAACTTGTTTGATTTTTGCATGGGATTGTCACTAAATGGTCAATAAATAAACTTCTAGGAGGGACATAATAAATAAACTTCTAGGAGGGACACAAAATGGAATAAGAGACAGCAAATCAGGACAGTCAGTTGTACCATTTACTATATCAAATGCAAGTAATGCCGACTGGTATAATCTACGATATTCTAAAGTCTGCAAAACCTAATAATAGGCATTTCGATTTATAAGAAGGAATAGGATCAACAAAGATAAGTGACCTTAAAGCGAATTTAATGAAAATTCTTTGTACTCTCTCAACGCGAGAGACATGAGTATTGTTATAGGGATTCCAAATAACTGCAGCATACTCCAACTTTGATCTAACAAACGAGGTATAAATTAACCTCAAAGTATTAGGATCAGAAAAATCAGAAGAATTTCTTTTCAAAAATGCCAGCATTTTATAAGCTTTAGGGTTAATATAATCCACATGTGGTACAAAAAAAAAAAAACGACGAGTCGAAAACCACGACAAGATCAAGTGTAGACTTAACAGTTTTCAAGTTTTGGTTGTTAATATTGAAATTTGATATAATAGGATTCAGAGATTTGCTAAATGAAACATGAAAGCATTTAGAAAGATTAAGATGTAAGTTATTTAACGTACACCATGCACCCAGATTATTCAAATCAACCTGTAATTCAGAAACATCTTGAAATGAGGAAATTTTACGAAATATTTTCAAATCATCAGCATACAAAAGAAATTTCGATTTTTAAAGCAAGCTGAAATGTCATTCATAAACAAATTGAAAAGAAGTGGACCCAAAACACTGCCCTGCGGCACGCCAGGCATTTGAAAATAAGGCTTAGACTCAAAACCTTCAATTACAACCTTGCATACTCTATTTGATAAATATGATTTAATCCAATCTAGGAAAACAGAGCGAAGACCAAACTGATGTAATTTTAAAAACAGAATGGTATGAGACACTTTGTCAAAAGCCTTTGAAAAATCGGTATAAATAGAGTCAACTTGATTACCCTGTTCCAGAGTTTTAATACAATATTCACTAAATACAGTAAGGTTAGTTGTCGTTGATCTGTCCGTAAAAAACTCGTGTTGATAAGGTATTATCCACGACTTTGTAAGAAAAAACAATCTTTTATAGATGACTTGCTCAAAAATTTTTGAGACACAAGATAATTTAGAAATTGGTCTGTAACAAGTTACATCATCCCTCTTTCCATCTTTAAAAATTGGAGTTATCGTTGCAGACTTCCAGCGGTCAACAAAAACACCCTCTTTAAGAGATAAATTAAAAATATACGTTAGCGCAATATTATATTGAAGATATTATATTTATTTATATTTAATTTTTGATTTAATCATAGTCTGTAATAGAGTTGGGATTAAACGTTCATTTTGGTGACTCGGTCAGTATCGTTCAATTCGAGTCAGTGAACTAGTTCGTTCAAATCGTTCAATCGTTCTTTTTTCCTTTGACTTGTGACTGATCTGCGTGTTGTGAACTGTGTCGTTCGTTTGACAATTATTACTCACTATTCATGTTTTACGAGTTTTTTTTCACAAATTTTACTGTACATAGACAAAAAGTGTTATAAAATTGCAACTTTTGTAACAAAAATTGACTAATTTTGTGTAAAAAACATTTTATTTGTATGACTATAATTGCTTCTCCTAATTTGAAACAATATTACTACTATTTCATAAAAAAATAATTTGATCTTTCAAGCAATTTTAATTGAATAGAGATGCAATTGTTCTGTGAATAAAAAGAACGAAATGAACGATTGAACGACAAGATCGAATATTGGTGAACGAGTCATTTCGTTCAATTGAGTGAGTCGTTCAATTGAACTAGTTCGTTCATGAACTCTAGTCTGTAAGGAATTTTTGTTTCCATAGACTGAATAAATGAAATGAAATAAATTTGAAAACAAAAACTCTATATATTATTTGTAAGGACAATATCCTAATAAAGAAATATAGAGTATGGCCTCGAACTTGAATAATTTTTATTTTCAAAAAAATTAATTCTTATATAAAAATGTATTTTCTAATTCTGCTTTATACAACTGTAACGCGAAAATACTGTACTTTTCCTTAGATGTTTTTAAATAACTGTAATAATAGTTATTTTGCAATATTTCATAGAAAGACAACTGTAATCGCAGCTAATAACAATAGCTGCTTATTACTACCCAAACAACTGTCATATAGAAACTGGCAAATTTTGTATTATTATTTGTATTATTTTTTTCAAAACTGCCATGTAGTAACTGGCAAACTTTTTTTGAGTGTATTATTTTAGTAAAATCGCATGGCATTAATTAAATAACTGATTTCTTTTTAGTTATTATATTTAAATTTTTTGTATAATTATTATTTTTACTTTACTTGCTCTTTGCATGTTTAATTTTTTTTATTTACTTAAACTTATAATTAACCTTGGTTTCGAAATATGTTAAATAAACGTACTGTCAGTTTAACATATTGACCAGCAATATGCAGTTTGTTCAAAGTTGTCAATAAATAAACTTTTGATTAGACTTGTTTTTGTAGTGGAAATGAAAACTTGGAAGTTACTAAATGTTAATTTTTAAAATTAAAATATTAGTGCAAGAAACCAGTAATTTCGAGCTTGCCTAAAGTATAATTTATTTTATTAATTGAATTCAAAACGCTTAAAAAGTTTGTCGATAAAATCTACTGAAAATTACAGTTAAAACAACGGTTTTTTGCATTTGAAAAGGCGTCAAAAGTTTTCACCATTAAAATACCTAAAAAATATAGTTATTTTTAACTATTGAAAAATAACTAACAAAAGCAATAAAAATAACAAAAAAACTTTACTACTAAAATTTTAAAACAACTGACAGAATTGGTAAAAGTGGTCAACAGTACGCAGAGTAATAAAGAGCTGTGAGTATCTAAAATACCTGAAATTAAAAAAAAAGCCGCCACTTAATGCTCCGCGTAAGGAAAAGCGGCTTCGCAAGAGACTACATGGTATGGGATGTGCAGCAAAGAGGTCATGTAAATGACTGGAGAACCGTAATATTTACGGATGAAAAGATGGCTACAACTATTATTTCCATGATCTGCGAAAGAAAAGCGATTTTTGAACCGACATCACAGCCGAGAGGGCGGCGTTATGGTGTGGGGTGCTATTACTTACTATGGCACCATCGATCTTGAATTTCAAAGTGCACAAATGATTGGTGCAAGCTATAAAACGTTATTGGAATTGGCTTTTCCGAAGTTCAGTGAACTATTTGGTCCCATATCTTGGATATTGCAGCAGGATAATGCTCCTATACATAACGCGAGAGTAGTTAAGGTGGCCAATCCAGAATGTAAATATTCTAGATTGGCCACCCTATTCTCCTGATCTAAACATTATTGAAAATGTCTGGGGTTGGTTATCTCGTAAAGTCTATGAAGGAGAAAGAAAATTCGATGACAAGGAGTCACTAATTCAGGCCATTAAGGATGCTTGGAATCAAATTTCGTTGGATTACATTAATTCGCTTAATCTGTCAATGAAAACCCGTATATTTGAAGTTATTAAAAACGAAGGTGGTTGTACCCATTACTAAAAACTCTTTAATAAAGTAAAATTAATTAAAAAACAAGAAAAAACCGTTCTTCATTAAATTTAATTAAAATGCCTTTATCCAAGTGAACCAAAAAAAATAGCAAATTTTTTAACTTTTTTTGATAAATTGCTCAAAAAAAGATCTTTAGGTAAGAAACTGCTGATGCCAGGATGTTTTTTTTTATATCTCAAGATGTCTAGCTTCCATTTTCATTTTATAGTTCTGCAATCGGTTAAAAATTGCAAAAGATACAGGCTGAGGAATATGGAATTTTAAGTGCCTTTAAATAAGTGAACCGAAGTGTATAAAGTAAAACAACTATTACATTTTAGTAACTGTTAAAATATCTGGTTGTTTAAATTTATACGAGTTTTTTAAAAAATTTAATTTTAATTTTAGGAAATTAGATTTTCCCTTACCCATTATATTTACGTATATAAAATAAAAGCCATTAGCCAAAATGCTAATAACTCAATGTTTACAATGTTTGAAATCTAAATTTTTTTGATTTACTTCCATAACGTTGTTGTTTTTGTTTGCAAATCTATCTAGGTTTAGCTAAAATCCACAAATGTAGAATTTGTTCAGCCATACATGTCATTTTTCAATGAACCCCGCCAAGTAATCATGGTTATAGCTGAACATGAAAACAAGATTTTTTTTTGTGCACAAATACTACAAAATATAATTAAATTTTACAAAAGTGTTATTCTCTTCTGTTCCTAATTGATTCTAAGAATAGGTCTATATGTTAAGGCAAACAAAAGCCATTAGATAATTTATCAAAATTAAGACCGGTTTTATTGTTCAAAAAAAAAATTAAAAATATATTATAATCATGATTGGTAAAAAACCACCGTATTTTAATTTTAAAGTTTAATAATTAAACAGGTTTAAAAAAAAAAAAAAATTTTATTGTAGACGTAAAAGCAATTATTGTTGACAATTTTTATTTAATACTAAAATGACATTTGTTTAAACGTTTTTAGCATAATTAAGATTTTTAATTTATAGATTGAATTGAATTAAATAAAATAGAATAAAGAAATTAAACTACTTTTACTTTTAAGAATACGATTAAAAAAAAAAACTCCTTATAGAAAACATTTAAACAAAACATATTATTTTGTAGCAAATTTTAAAAGTTAATAGATTAATATCGCGTTCATACTATAATAAAATATCGACGAATGAAAATCTATACAATATTACATAAATTGATCATTTTCTTTATCAAATTACAGAAATTTTAAATATATAGTTAAGAAAAATGTCAAAATTTTAATCATAATAATAATAATAAAATCTAAAAATAGAATATTTGTGTTGTTAGTATTGTCACTTCTGAGTATAATATACAATAACAGAAAAAGCTAATAGGAAACAAACTGCAATTTAGCTGCATTAGATTCGAGGCCATACTTTGGTGTGATCGCTAAACGGTCATGACTTGGTATTGTTACGTTTGTAATGTAAGATGAGCGCAGGTTTGATTCTTAAAGCCGCAGGTTGTTGAAAAATTCATCATATAGAGACAATCTGACAATTATAAATACAGAAATAATAATACAATTTAAATGGAAACTCACTGATGAGCCTGTCCATAAAAAGGCAGAAACTAGTCTAGTCTGATTTAAAACTTAATAGTGTTTATAATTTTTAGAGAAAAACGTTTATTCTTCTTTTTAACTTCAACATTTCTAAATTAATTTCGTTTCTTTTGAGATAAAATTTATTTAAAATCAAAATTGATTGCTTTATATTCAAAATGAAGTAAATTCTAAATTAAATATAAAGGGTCCGCCATCTAACGTTTTTTTTCGATGACGATTTTGCCAAAAAAAATCATCTTTTCAGATGAAGCTCATACTGCATGGCCAGCTGAGGCAGCCATTTGAATGAAATTATTTTCCATTAATAACCGGAAGGATTGTATTTTCAAATAAAAAAGAAATTTGAGAAAATATTCAGTAGTTTTTTTTATAGCATTTTCAAAAAAAAAAAGAAGTTATTTGGCGGACCCTTTACTATCTTCTTTGACAAAATTTATTTATTTTTTTTTTTTTGTTTAAATCGACTTTTTTTAAAAAAAGTTTTTGTTTTTTCCAAAATTAACAAACTATTTAAAATAAAGTTTTTAAAATAAAACCAAACACATTCAATAAAATTTTTTTTTCAAATTTAAAATAATTTGTATGGTACGAAATTTTATAAAAATAGTCAAAAATATTTCAAATAAAGTTTTTAAAATAAAACCATACACATTCGTTCAAACTTTTTTTTAAATTTAAAACAAACTTCAAAACACAAGTTAAATATAATTTTTATTAAAAATAAAAATTATGTTTTTTCAATATCATTGCAAAATTTAAAATATTTTCAATGGTACGAAATTTTAGTAAAATAGTCGAAAATATTTAAAATGAAGTTTTTAAAATAAAACCATACACTTTTGTTCAAATTTATTTTTTCAAAATTAAAATAAAATTTAAAATATTTTTGTTAAGATTTTTTTTTTTCAAAATAAATAAAAGACTATTTATTCATTTTTCATCCGACGTTTCGTTGGATATTCCCAACATCCTCAGGGATAATTTTAATTCTTTTTTGTCAAATTTTAAACATTTAATTCACAATTTATTTTACATATACAGAACATAAAACATAAAATTAATTTAAAACAAATGTAAAAAATAAATAAAAGTAAATATCACAGTAAAATCCTCTAAAAAGTAGTCACAGTCGAAGTTAGAAACTAATATATCTGGTACGAAATTTTAGAGAAATATTTGACTATTGTGATTTAAAATCGACTTTTTCTTGTTTATAGTAATTCCAATTCATTTTAGATAAAATTAATTTGAAATTTAAATTGATTTTAATTTCAAATTTATTAAATTTTAAATTTTATTTAACGAAATTCAGATATTTAATAAATTTGAAAAAATATTATAAAAGCAATTATGTCAACTCTAATTAGAAAAAAAAATTTTAAATACATATTACTATTTTTAATTTGATACTGAAATAATTGCTTTAATAACAAGAAATGGCGCCCAACCAGGAATTTTCGTTTTTTTTTTTTTTTTTTATTTAACCAATACTCAGGGGATGCCCCTTACTCATGGACTGCATTATATTGATCTGGAAAATAGGGTATGGGAAGGTGGAAAGAGGAAGTAGTGTTTGTGGATATTTGATTTAAATTTTTCTAAATTGTAAGTAACAGGGAAGACTTCTGCGGGAAGTTTGTTCCACATACGAATCGTTCGACTAAAAAACGAATTTTCTCTGTAATGCGCTGTGCGAAACACAGGACAATCAACTACAAACGGATGTGCTCTACTAGATAAGCGAGTATTACGAATAAAAACTCGGGCTCGTGGAATAAGTTCACTTATCTCAGATGAGCATCTCCCATGGTAATATCGATAGAAAAGTGTCACACAACCCACATTCCGACGATGCTCCAATGAATCAATAGAGTTGGATACATTACTGTCATTGATAAGCTTCACCGCCCTCCCCTGAACACGGTCCAGAAGCTTCAGAATAGACAGTGGAGCCCCTGCCCATATATGAGAGTTGTATTCCTATATACTATTTGAAAAATAACAAGTAAAATTCATAAAAATGTCCCTGCTCAGGCGTCATATTTTTTTTATAAACTAAAATATCTTAACTTATAATAAAAAATCTTAATTTTAATTGAAAAATAATACAAACTGGTTTTTGGTAATGACTTCATCTCTGTTGTATGCCTCTTAAACAACATATAAAAAATTGTATTCCAAAATTGTTAAATGCATTTTATATTTACATTTATCTTCAACTTAAACCTTGAACTAATGATTAATAACAAAACCTTATTTTGTGTGTTTGTCAAATAATAGACATATAGACAAACTATTGTTTAATATTCATAAAAAAAACAACAAAAAAAGTCATATAAATTTGATGTCGAAGTATTAATTCACGATGGTTTTTTTTATTTTTGTTTTGTTTTAAGCTTGATGATCCCACACAATTAACATAAACATGTTTTGGTTTGAAATCATTATCAGTTAGCATTGCTAGTAAATTAACACCGAGATCTGACAAACTTATATTGTGTTTAACTGGTCAGTCAATAAAAACAACAGCAGCTATTTATTTTTAAAATTTACTGTTTAAAACACCATTTTTTCAATATCTCAAAACTTGCTTTGCACCCATAAAAGAATCTACTGAAAATGGCAGTTAAAACAAAGGTATAATCATTTAAAAACGGCTGGTACTATTTTAAGTAGTTACAGTTGGTACTATTTTAAGTAGTTAATTAACATTTATCGTAATTTGACAATTTTCCACTCAACATTGCATTCAAAGGAGTTTGACAGTTACTAATGACAGTTGTTTGTGTAGTAATTATTAAATGTTTTTAACTGCGATTACTGTTGTTTTTCGATGAAATAATACAAAACAACAGTAAGTAAAAAACGAACAAAAAATACACTTATTTTCGCAATAGATTTTTGCAACAGTTATATTTTTGTATTATAATGAAAAACTGCAAAAACAGTTAATTTTCGTTAGTTATTTAAAAAACACAAAATTTCCTTGATATTAGTGATATATTCATAGTTTACAAATACAAATTTTAAATTTCACTTTATCTCCAATGCATCAAAACGTAATAACTGGAGTAACGTTTAAAATTTTAACTTTACATAATATCGAAAAATAACTATTTAAAAACAGTAGTTTTTACCGCTTTTATCAATTATTTAAAAATTGTAGTAGTAAAATATTGTTAGTCATTTTTATGGTTGTTTTAAAATTGTTAAAAATAACTACATTTTTAGTTATTTTGAAGGTAAATATATTTGTCGGCTTTTAAACAGGGGCCGAATTACGGCATTCGTGATCGTATATTTTCGATCGAAATTAATTTTCTATTTCAGGGATGTTATAGTTCGGTTCTTGATTCGGAATAAATGAAAAACTTTGTATTTTCATTATTAGTATTTTTGTAGTTACTCGTTATAAAAAACAGTTTTCGAACTGTTTCACGAATGCCGTAATTCGCCACCAGAATTTATTAATTTTCCATAGACTCTACTGAGAAAATTGTTTAAATGTATTAACGGAAGTGTTGAAAATTAATTCAAATAAAATTATTCGTTTTTGTACAACAACACAAAATTTTTTGTGAAAACTAATAATTGTTTAGTGTTTTTAGAAAGCTCCCAATAGAAACTGACATTTTTGTTAGACTTTGATTTTTGGTTGCGGTCGAACGACAAAAATTACATGTGCACTCAAAAAAGATTATCGATAGTATCTACTGTAACTGATAGTTAAAACTATGGTTTAAAAAGGCCACAAAGTTCTTTACTTTTGAAATAACTAAAAAATGTAGTTATTTTCAACAGTTGAAAAACAAGTAACGATTGCAGTAAAAAAAAATGTCTAAAAGCAACTTACAAATTTTTTAAAAAAATGACAAAATTGATAAAAAAAAAAAAAAATCTATTATATTTAAGGGGGGACATGACATTGGCCGTTTTTTGAAATAGACTTTTTGAATAATTTTGTATTTTAGTAAATATTCTTAAGATTCCATGGAAAAATTCCTACGGGTTTAAAAGTTACAGCCGGATTAGTGAGAGCGCATTTTTAATTTTCGCGCTACCTACGTACGGCAGCTGGTATATACTTGTTTTACTTGCTACCTCAATGCGCCAGAGTGAAGGAATATGAAGCTTCAAAAAAAGCCGAATTGCCAAACGATTGCAAAAAACTGTAAGAAACAGCACAACACAAGATAACGAAGGCATACAGTACGAAGCAGGCATGGCAGATTGAAGGTAACTTTTTTTTTCTTTGTTCACAAACTTTGAACGCGTTTATCTCGAAACCATGTTTTTCGTACTGGTTGCTGCACTAGCGGGTTAATTTTTTGACGATTTTTTTTTTTTTGTATTTTTTTAAACTTGATTTGTTATCGAAAAAAAATTTAAAAAAAAGCTCGTGTTTTTTTAAATTTTTTTTCGATTTTTTATGAATTTTTAAAGTCAATATTTTTTTTTTCGAAAAAAACACACTTTTAAATTTGGAACATCACCAAAAATTGAAAAATCGTTATTTTCTTTAAAAATAAATTTTAATAAAAATAAATATTTTTAAATATTCTAATTATTTGAGCTAAGGTTTCTTTTTTATATAAAAGTTTTTTTATTTTCAATATTTCGCTACTCCTTTGTGTAGCATCTTCAGGAAAATAAATAAATTAATAAATTTTCAAAAAATTTTAAAGTTTGAAAAAATTTTTGAAAGTTTGAAAACATATTTAAAATATTTGACAAATATTTCTAAAACAAAAAATATAAATAATTAACACTTAAAAAAATCTATTGATGTAATATTTGTTATAAATTAATGTAGTATGTGTTATTTCTTTTGTAATAAATATTTATAGTTCTGAGCTAAATTTTCAATATCTATCTTAAAATTAATTCTATTTGTTAGTGGTGTATTAATTATCTGTAACATTTCTAATAAATAACGACGTTTGTAATTATGTTCTGTATTTAAAATTGAAACATTTTCAAAGTCTGGATAGTGATTATATCTTGAACAATGAGAAGATAATGCTGTTTTTTGTGAATTAATATTCCTATATTTCTGATCTGATCTATGTCCAGCTAATCTAGTTCTCAATACAGAACATAATTTCAAACGTCGTTATTTATTAGAAATGTTACACCACTAAAAAATAGAATTAATTTAAGATAGATATTGAAAATGTAGCTCAGAATTATAGATTATATCTTGAACAATGAGAAGATAATGCTGGTTTTTGTGAATTAATATTCCTATATTTCTGATCTGATCTATGTCCAGCTAATCTAGTTCTCAATTTATTTTATGTTGTACCTATATATACTTTATCACAATTCTCTACATTAGTTCCACTACATGGTATTTTATACACTAAATTTGCCATGTCTAATTTCTGTATCCTATCCTTTGTCCTATTATATAATTTATTAACTGTATTGAATGCTATGAAAAGCTATTCTATATCTATTAGTATCGATAATATTCGATCTTTCCAAACATTCATAAAAGAAAATTTGATTGTTTAAGGGAAATACAAAAGAAAGCATTAGGAATTAAATTTAATAGAAAATGGTTTATTAATAAGACTGATATACCGACAGACGTACAGTGGATACTTTCATTAGGACAGAAACAACTAGCAACTACTGCTTTCTAAAGGGTCCGCCATCTAACGTTTTTTTCAACTAGTGCTTATTACGTGAATGATAACACTTAGCTCATGTCTGATTTGACAGATAATTAGTTTTATCCTTCCGCTGAACGAATATGTTCCGTATGTTCGTTATCTTGTGAAAAAAGTGAAAGAAACTGGCATCCTCATCGATAAAAGAAAGCGTGAAAAGCCAAAAACAGTGCGTACACCCGAGAATATTGCTGCTGTGGCAGAAAGAGTGCCTGAAGCGCCATCAACATCAATTCACCGTCGTTCTCAACAATTGAACATTTCGGAGACATCATTGAGACGAATTTTGCATAAAGACCTTGGTATGACGCCATACAAAGTCCAATTGGTTCAGGAGTTCAAAAAAAAAAAAGTTATTTGGCGGACCCTTTACATAAACAACCCAGTTACGAATTTTCCGAGTAGTGAGAATTGTAAGCCAAAGAGTGACACAGAGTTTGCTTCAACTTACTTTGTATTGTACAATGTACAATACGTATGTACACAGTCAGAGAGAAAGTAAGTTGAATGTGGTATAGAATTGTGTGTAACACACTTTCTCATTGCACAAAGTATCCTAGGCGTAGACGCTGTTGCTTACTTTTTAATGTACAAAGTGTGTGATGGTGGGCTGCCAATAGAAAACAAGAAGAAGAACAAGAAAAACTTCGGAAGTGTTTATAGTTTTGAGGTAAAAAGCACGCGTTGTTTTACAAAATTAATTTTTTTATTAATTACACTGTGCACCAGTGAAAAAAACACAAGAACTTGACTATATAGGTTCGATTGTACTACTAAAAGGTAGTAAAACCCTATACTCGGTTTGTCCAGATTGGTGACCAATTCCTTTTTATGGGCCTCTAAAGTTTCTGAAAAGCAGTGGGACCCTCAAAATATGGTATCATTAGTTTTTGCCCTAAATCTTAATAAGACTTGGTGCTATGGCTTAACTATATTTGGCAATAATGTGGCTAACAGTCCACTGAACAAATTATTTCAACATTTTATGCCAAAAAAATATATTTTTCCTGGAGTTTTTTTTGAAAAAACATAGGAAAAAAATATGTTTTTTTCACTTTTTCCAGTATTACTTACAGGGACTGTTAAATTTTTCCTAACAATATTTGGCAAAAGTGTAGCCAAGGTAAGGCCGAACAACTCTTCTGAACATACCAACACAATCTGAACATGTTTAGGCACACTAAATAGCTCATAAAGACCAACGTGTACATTAAAATGTGTGTTTTTGGCTAGACTATACTTTTATTGCAATTTTTTTTGCACGTTTTTTTGTATTTTTGTTAAACAAATGAAACATTTTTTATGTCAGAGTTAGTTCAAATTCCTGCATGTAGACCCAGAGGATTTTAAAATGCTATTTGGCCCGCCCCTTTTTGTGGGCGTGGATATAAGAATGAATTCAAATAATAATTAAATTGTATTACTTAAGCGGAAAAAGCATAATAAATGATTTTGTAAACATTTATCGCGTGGGGAAGGTGCCCCCAACATAACTCACCGACTACCAACAACCCCCCACACCTCCGAAAACTCCCTGCAATTTTTTTTTAATTTTTTTACATATTTGGGGTATAAGGATTCGACACAGCCGACTTAAAGATGTTTTTTACTTTAATTGTTATTGTTACATTTCTTGTGCTGCTGAAAATTCATTCAAAAACTTCAGTAATCGGAATAACACGTGTGCAACAAGTTAAAGAAAAACAAATAAATAAATATATATATGCTTAAATTTTGCAAAAATATTTTTATTGAGGTAGTGGATACCTTACCGCTCCCTAAATTTTAGTTTGGGGTTCGTCTTTAGTGAAAGCATACATTAAATAGCAATATTTTGTAATTTTTTGATTGCAGTTTTCAAAAATAATAATTCCAAATTTTATCGCGATTGGTGCGTGTACTTTTTTGACATTCGCGAAAAATTAAAAACATTTGTCTTCATAGTTTTTCATGGCCTATGCGACTGTGCTATGCCAATTTTGATATTTGCAAAAAATTTAAAAACGTAAAGCCCTAATATACATGTACAAAAAAAAACTTTAAATAATAAAATATAAATTAAAAAACAAAAACCATAAGTTCGTACAAAAAAAATATTTTTCTTGTAAAAAACAGAAATCCAAATAAAAGTTTAATGGGGGTCGGTCTTACATTTTATCCATCTAGAGGCAACTGCGGGGGCTTTTTGTGGATTTTTTTAGTCAAAAACGACAATTTTTAAGGTGCAAAGTGGCCTTTATGAGCTGTTTAGAGTGCCTAAACACGTTCAGATTGTATTGGTATGTTCAGAAGAGTTGTTCGGCGTTACCTTGGCTACACTTTTGCCAAATATTGTTAGGAAAAATTTAACAGTCCCTGTAAGTAGTACTGGAAAAAGTGAAAAAAACATATTTTTTTCCTATGTTTTTTCAAAAAAACTCCAGGAAAAAAATATTTTTTGGCATAAAATGTTGAAAGAATTTGTTCTGTGGACTGTTAGCCACATTATTGCCAAATATAGTTAAGCCGTAGCACCAAGTCTTATTAAGATTTAGGGCAAACACTAATGATACCATATTTGAGGGTCAAACTGCTTTTCAGAAACTTTAGAGGCCCATAAAAAAGAATTGGTCACCAATCTGGACAAACCGAGTATAGGGTTTTACTACCTTTTGGTAGTAGAATCGAACCTATATAGCCAAGATCTTGTGTTTTTCAAAAAGTCTTTTTTTGTTGCATAGTGTTATTACTAAAAAAAAGTATAAAGATGTTGGATGGATTTAGTAAGCGTCATTTACGACGTTTGGCAGCTCGGGAAATATGTATTCTTGTCTATTGTACTGTATAAAAATGTTTAAGTTTTATTATATTAATTCATAAAACAATAAAAATAATAAGTGAAGTACCAAAAATACTTTTTTTTATTTATATTAAATAGCATGGTACTTGTTTTAATCTGTTAAATGCCTCTTATAACTCTTAAACTCTTACATTTCAAAATTTTTATATCAAAATTTTGAAATTTAAAGAGTTTATGAGATATAAGAGGGATTTAATAGCTTGAACGAGTACCTGTAAAAAAAGGGGTATATCTAACATTTTCCTTAGGGTGTATTTAATGTACACTTCCATATACTCAGTATATGAACAGATACTTTATGTTAACTACAGCACCGTATACTAAGTATATGAGAAAATACTTCATTTTAATTACAAAACCAAACACAAAGTACATGGAATTGTATGAAGAACGGATACTTTCTCGTATACTTTGTGGGTTGGTGGTAATCAATGAAAAAGCGGCCATGTTATTCTAAAAGTAAGCCTAAAACGTATATAGAGTTCCGAGGACTCTGTACACACAAAGTATGCTATACGTATTTAAGTACGTAGAACAAACGTTCGTTACTGGGAACTGTCAAACTTTTTTAGTGCGTAAAAGTTTAGATATTTTTAAAATAAAAAAATACAATTTAAGTTTTTTTTTCATAGTTTTAGAATTGATTTAAATAATGTCCAAATAGAATTCGATCATTTTTAATTATAAACGATTTAAAAAAAAAACCCGGTTTAAATTATGATAACTCGACACTTTAATTTAAATAAGTGTCAGCCAAAAAATAATTATATTCTAGCATCAAGAATAGAATAACTAGTTTTGCAGTCGTTTCTAGCGTTTTAAGAATAATTAGCTTTTAAAATAATCTCAAAAACTCAGCGGGATTTTCAAAAAAAAAACTATTGAAATTGTAATTAAAATAATGAATAGAAATATGTAAATGATTATTTTAAAACAATAAATGTTACGCTTTGTTGACTCCAATAGTTCTTTTCCAAGGTATCTTCACAAACAATTACCATAATTAATAGTAGGATTTAACAAATTAACAATGAAAATTTTGAAGAAATTATATTAAATTAAAGAATTGAAAAAGATTTTGGTTATACTTCAATGAACACTAAATAACAATTAATCAATTTTATTTTTAACACTTGCAGATTTTTTATTTTATTTTTATTTTATTAATTAATAATTATATAATTACAAATTATATACTATTACCCTAACCGAGCACTAGCTACTATGGCTTTCGGCGCGTTGTAGCGAAAACAGACCAGTGCCTCTAGTGGGAATCGAACCCACGACCCCCGCACTGATAAGCCAGCACGCTACCAACTAGCCTTCCGGGCGCACAGATTTTTAATTGTGTTTTTTTTACATATTTATATTAATTTAAATACAATTTGTATACCATTAAATTTATTTATTGTATTTATTATTTTCTTTAGCTTGACTTAGTGAAACTTTACCTTAAGTTTTAGAACAATCTTTCGACACAACTTAAAATAAACTAAATTTTTCTTAAAGTTTGAACATTTATTTATACAAAATTCTATAATTTTATAATAAAACGACATTAAAAGTAGAAGTTTAAATCTATAAGCTTTCAACCTAATAAAACAGGTAAAAAAAAAAGCTTTTAAATTGTGGCTAAGAAGAGATATTTTTGTATATGTTGCTGTACCAAAGTTTTATAGTTTAGTTTATTAACCAAACAGGCACTCAATACTGCGTAACACTGGTTCACGGCGATAAAATGATGAAAATTGTCTTGAATTAGCTTCATTGTAAAGACTCTGCAAAATAAATAAATTGTAAAATTATTAAAGATTTAAATAATTAAATTTTGAAAGAAGTAAGAAAAAGGGTGAACGCAATAAAATTGAGATGCTTTTTAAAACTTAAATAATATTGGTACACTCAAAAAAGTTTAACAGTTACTTCAGGACAGTTGTTTGTGTAGTAATCAGTAGTTTTTTTTTTTACATGCGATTACAGATGTTTTTCTATGAAATAATAAAGGGTCCGCCAAATAACTTTTTTTTTTGAACTCCTGAACCAATTGGACTTTGTATGGCGTCATACCAAGGTCAATGATGTCTCCGAAATGTTCAATTGTTGAGAACGACGGTGAATTGATGTTGATGGCGCTTCACGCACACTTTCTGCCACAGCAGCAATATTCTCGGGTGTACGCACTGTTTAGGGCTTTTCACGCTTTGGTTTATCGATGAGGATGCCAGTTTCTTTCACTTTTTTCACAAGATAACGAAAATACGGACCATATTCGTTCAGCGGAAGGATAAAACTAATTATCTGTCAAATCAGACATGAGCTAAGTGTTACCATTCACGAAATAAGCACTAGTTGAATAAAAAAACGTTAGATGGCGGACCCTTACATGATAGTTACTCTATAAGGACCGTGACGGGTTAACTTACGGGACACTGTGGCCTTAGGATCAATTGTACAAGATGGGACGATCCTCTACGGATACGTGCAGGTTTTGTGAATTGGAAACCGAGACCTCAGAGCATGTTCTCTGCAAATGTCCGAGGCTCTCCGACAGGAGGATGCGTTATTTTGGTGGTCGAATAGTGACGCCATCGGACGTTTGGAATTGTTTACCTTGTAGGATAGTTGGCTTCGTAGGGAACCTGAACCTGTAGGGTATATTCGCTGGCAGCACAAAATACCAACTTCTGGTCGCGGTGCATAGTGCCATTCTACACTCAAAAAAATAAGTTAGTAGAAAAGTTAGCAAAACGTCTTGTAAATCAGGTATACTATTTTTAGCAAAATTTTTTGCTAAAATCGTGTTTTCAGCTAAAATTTTTGTTATACTTATTCAGCACTTAACTGTTTTATACTAATGCTTTACTAATATACTAATGTTTTACTAATTAATTTTGCTAAAAAAAATTGTGCTGATAAGCACATTAATAGTGTGGACGACAACCAGATTGAAAGATATACGCAGAATATAGTAGATGTCGCGGCATGTCAAGATGTAGTAGAAAAGAGGAAAATGATACTAAAAAGTACAACTCTAATAAGTCATATAAAAAAATCAACCATGGAAGTTTTTGTATCTGTTTTTCATACATAAAACAAAATTGAGTATTAAAACAACTTAAATTTTGCGTTGTCACCGGCTTGTGAAAATAATTGTCTATTAATTAAATAAAAGACAAAATAAAATATTTAAATTTAATATGTATTTCTAAACTAAATGTTTATAGATTAACAATCTAGTGTGGTCAAATTGCAAGCAAACATATACAGACATGTAGACAGAGTAAAGCGAAAGACAAAGACACACATCTTAGGTAGATTTTTATGGTTCCCTTTTCTTATTGCAAAAAAAGGGTTGTTTTTTTGTTTCGTTTGTGTTTGTTTATTTTTTCGTTTCGTTTTTATAATTATCTTCGGCAGTTGCGTCCTTTAAAAGATAGCATCATTTTGACAATCATTGATGTAAGTAGTTGAAAGAAATTTTTTGTTATATTATATATATTTATGTATTTCTATATATTTTCAGATATTAAATAAATTCATGTGGTCAATGTGGGAAAGTGAAAATTTTTATATTTCGCAATTATTGTAAATTATTTTTAAAAGAATCACAAAAATATGTTTTATGATTTTCAGCAAATAAATTAACTAAATTACAATTTTTCTACAAATTTTTTGCGTTTTTTTTCAGTCTACTAAAATTCAGCAAAAAATTTATTAATTTTTACCAAGGCTTTTTTATTTCTAATCTACTAAGTGTTAGCAAAACTTTTGCTGAATCTACTAATTTTGTTGATTTTGCTGACATTAGCAATTTTTTTGCAAGCACCCTCCTGACTAAAATTTTGCTGACACAGCAAAATTTTTGCTGACTTTACAAACTTTTTTTTTGAGTGTAGTCTAAGTCTACTCTATACATGATATAACTATAGAAAAGAGCTACATTTTCGTAACAGTTATTTAAGTATTATAACCAGGGACCGGAAGTTCAAACATATGCATGGTATTTTACTTGGTTCTAAGAACAGGATAAACAAAATAACTTTGCGAATCAAAGAGTACGTTTTTTTTTTTTTTTACGTTGAACCAACACTCAGGGGATGCCCCTACTAATGCATTGCATTGTGTTGATATCAGCAAAATAGGTTATGGGGAGGAGGAAAGAGAGAGTAGTGTTTGTGGACATTTGACCTGAATTTTTCTAAATTGTAATTTGCAGGGAAGACTTCCGCAGGGAGACAATTCCACATACGGCTAGTGCGACTGAAAAATGAATTTTCTCTGTAATGCGTTGTGCGATTTGCCGGGCTGTAGACAACAAACGGATGAGATCTACTTGACAAGCGGGTAGTACGAACAGAGACCCGGTCCCTCGGGATGAGTCGGCTTATCTCAGCAGAACACTTCCCATGGTAATATCTATAGAACAAAGTCACACAACCCACATTCCGACGATGCTCCAACGAGTTAATAGAGTTCGAAACCCTAATGTCGTTGATAAGCATAAATGCATATTTTTATTGCATATTTTTACTTATTTTGCATGTTTTTATTGAATTTTCTTAGTTTTTGATAAAACATCACTTTTAATGTTATTTTATATTTGACCAACTAATAAGGACTAGACAAAAGGATCCAAGTTGTTCAAGCCCTTTTAAGTGATCTCTTAAATTTGATTTGAAAACTTAGATTAAGAGATACAGGTTTTAGTGGTATGCGTATTATTTAGTACAAATTATTAGAGATGTCACGAATAGTGTATTCGTCACTTTAACGAATACCGAATTTTCGGTATAATGCAGAATACCGGAAATTTTCTGAATAGTTCTTTCATACATTTTCATATAAATTTCATATACATAAAAGTACACTGAATTTTAGATATAGACAAAATTAAATTAGTTAAAAATCATCTCAAAATAATACAAACTGCAGTGTTTGACATTTTTAAGAAAAATATTTTGTGAAAAACTTTATTTTATTAATTTTTTAGAATAAAAAAATGGGTTTTAGCAATTTTTTTAGCCGAATAATTTTGATGAATATTAATATTATTCGGCCAAATAGCAAAAACATGCCGAATACCAAATTGTAACCGAAATTACAAATTAACTTTAAAATTTAATTAAAATTTAATTAAAATGACTTTAAAATCATAAAAATGTTTAATTTAAAAAAATTTCAGTGTATATTTTTTTTTAGTTTTTAGTGCATATTTAAAGATTTTTCATGCATATTATAGGCGCCTAAAACATTCTTTCTTAATGCATGAAGTTCCTGTACCTGATTATAACAAACAACTACCAAAACAGTATTTTTGCAGTTAACAGTTAATTTTCGTTAGTTATTTAAAAAATACGAAATTTCGCTGAGTTTTTAAAAAAGTCTTGTTTAGTTTATATTTGTTATTATTGATATATTTATAGTTTGCCAATTATAATCAGGAAATTTCACTGTATTTCCAATGCATAAAAACTTACTAACTGGATCACCGTTTTGAATTTGACTTAACATTTTAAGCCGGATGTTGTAAATTCAAATTTTTATTGTAATCCAAAGAAAAAATGAATTTGTAAAAAAACATTAGTTTTTATCAAATTTTGGCAGTTTCAAAATTTGTTGTTGTAGAAATTTGTCAGTTATTTTTACGACATTGTTAGTTATTTTAAATGCTTTCAAGCATTTAAAAATAATTTTTAGTTGTGCGCCTCGTTAGGCTAGTTGGTAGCGTGCTGGCTTATCAATGCGGGGGTCATGGGTTCGATTCCCAACAGTGGCACTGGTCTGTTTTCGCTAAAACGCGCCGAAGGCCATAGTAGCTAGAACCTAGGTTAGGGTAATAGTATATAATTTGTAATTATATGATTATTAATTAATAAAAAGGCATAAAAAATAATTTTTTTATGCCTTTTTAAAGACATTTACCTTTTTTTTAACTGAAATTTTCTGTATATTCTACCGATAAACATTTTTTAGAGTGTAATCCAAAATTATATCAAATCTATATTCAAGGCGAGACAGGCTCTACCTAAAATCACGCTTAAAGTCCAGATACTGTTTATCAGTCAATTGAGTTGGGAAATTCATATATCCGCAATTAAAGTAAGAAATTAAAAATTTTGCTCTATCGAGAAAGTTATCTCTGTTTGAAGGCCTAAATTAGGGTTATTATTTGATACGATCTAAATTTGGATCGCTCCTTATTGGACTATATCTATGTCACTCTAGTTTCTAGAGTGATGTTCATATTTGAGTCACTCTTATAACTTGATGAAGGACTACAAATGGGTGGCGCTAATACATCGATTGAGTTTCAGATACAGGCCTTACTAATGCGTATTAAGGCCGGATTAATATTCTCTTGTACAACAATAGAGATATGGGTCTCTCCAATACTAAAATAATAGTTTACTAAAACTACAATTAAGGCCCAGCACTCTTCGAAACTAACATTATTTTCCAGTTTAATGTTTTTCTAGTACAATCATTGAGATCTAGATTTGGAGATCGATAGTACCGCCATTAAGTTACAGATTTAGAGATTAATAATCCTGATTGAATTCCAGATTAAAATGCTCGCGATCATTGTCCAGATTTTAATCTTCATATTAACACGTTAAAGATCAAGATATTGATTCATAAATTACCGCGATTAAGTCTCCTGAATTGAAGTTACTATGGATACACTGAAGCGTTTTAAACCCATTACTTTTAAACGGCCCATGTGAAAATTGATTCGTATATGAACATATATGATCATATATGGGCTTGTATATGACCATATATGGGAATAGCTTGCCATATATGTCCATATATATGTTCGGATCCGAAATTTGAGGGTATATGGTTGTATGTGATCATATATGAGCATATATGGATCATATATGTGCATATATTATCATATACGACCATATACCCTCAAATTTCGAACATATATGGAAATATATGAGATCATATATGGTCATATATCGAACCATATATGAACATATATGACCAGCTATACCCATATATGCTCATATACAATCCCATATATGATCATATATGTTCATATACGATCCCTTTTTCACCTGGGGGCTTAAGTTTTTTACTGGAAATAAATAATTAAGTGGTTTATACACGTAAAACCAGTCTCTACAATTATAAGTAAAAAAAACTGAAGAACTTGAAAAATGAATGATTGCCCTTTTTTAATAAGACTTTTTCCAATTTGTGTTTAAATAGCGAAAAGACTAAACTGTTATATTTTTACTTAACAGTTGATGAGAAAATATGAAACTTTATTCGTTAGTCAGTTGAAAATCTGACCGGAACGGATCATAAATTTTTCAAATACATAAACTACGTATATCCTTAATGAGTAAAGTTTAAATAATATTATGATTTAGTTCTCAATTTTTAATTGCTCACCCTTTAACATATACCATACCATAACATCTTTTAACGATAAAAAGCTTTCAAAATTCAAAATACAATTTTGTGTTGATCGTTCCTCCAACCATTGCTTCTGGAATAGCGAATCTTCGGATTTCGGACAGCCAAATATCTTAATCATTTCAAGATTTTGATTTATTTGCGTTAATTGCAGCAGTTGATCATAATTTAGCAAACGACAGTAGTAAAAGCAAATAGAAAGTAAATTTTTAAAATTTCCTATAGCTGGAGAAATTTTGTCAAATATATCTTCAGACCACTGCCAGGATTGTCCATTAATGCATACATTTTCACGCATTATAACATATTTTTCATCAGTCCATTGTTGCAAAGATTCGTCTTCTAAATAATAACGATCATTTTCAAATTTGATGTGACGGAGACTTAAAGATTTTTCCAAGTTTTCATTTAATTCCAAAAAGAAATTCTCTTCAAAATTTAAAGGAATAAAATTTATCCAAAAGAATTGCAAAGTCTTTAAACTGGGTAAATTTATGATAGTTTTTAAAAATGTCTTATCCTGTGTAAAGGCTGTTAATCTTAGGGTGTCTAGGTGATGCCAGTATACACATAATTTTAACATTTTAGGTATATCCTTGAAATTATCACATTCTACTATATTCAGCACCTTTAGCGGTCTCTTTTGACTTGTTTGTAATAAATGATTGGGATTTAAATTACGACAAGACTTTAATTCTAAATTTCTATACTCTCTAAATCTTGTAAATGTTCACCGCAAAACCATCTATTATCACCATCCATTAATTTGATAGTTTTTAATTTTTACAATATTTTGTTAATTCTAATACTGTCTGATCTTGTAGAAATTTTCCTTGCACTTCTAATTCTAATAAATTTTTAAAATATCTAACATTTTGCTTAAAATTATCATTTATAAAATATTTTAAATTTTCCATAGGATTTGTTCTAATTCCACTACATTCTATATGTTTTAATAATTCCATATTAAAATATGTACTAAATCTAACTTTTTCTACTGCCCGGGAGCAAAGAAAACATAATTCTGATATCTCGAAATCCTGTAGGAGTAGTGAGTATTTAATGTTAAATAATTGTAATTGAAGACTTTAAATTTTCCTTGGAGTATTGTGCGTATAATTTGACGAAATAATTTACAAACTTTAGCTAAATTTAATTGTTCATTCAATTCGCATATTTCGAATATTTCATATAGTATTTCTAAAGGTAGTGCAGAAAAATAATTCAAATCAATATTTTCAGTTTTTAATTCTAACGTTTGTAAGTTTTCGGCTAAATCTACACATTCGTTTAACTGAAATCTTAATTAAAATTATTAAAAAAAATTTATTTTGAAAATTGTTGCTGATTGTTTAGAAAAAAAAACTTACTTTTCAGTGGGTTCTTCCTGGGACATTGTTATTTAGTTTCACCTCTAAACACTTTCCTTATGTATCATGCACGTTCTTGCTTTACTAATTTTAAAATAACGAAAAAAAACATGAAACTGTTGAGTTTTAATGTTATTTGTTTTATAATAAAACTTACTAGTATTTATGGTCACTTGAAATTGTATCTTTTGGCGGTTTATTAAAGTTTTATTTAAAAATCTTATCTTCTTTTTACCAATCTCTAGTAAATATTTTAATTTGCTAAAATTTCATAATATCAGCTGATTTTGAAATTCTCGTTGTCAAGATGACAACGTCATGGGAGAAACGAAATGGAATGAAACAAAACACTATCCCATTTAAGGGGGGACATGACATTGGCCTTTTTTCGAAATCGACTTTTTTATAATTTTGTATTTTAGTAAATATTCTTAAGATTCTAAGAAAAAAAATCGTGGAAAAATTCCTACGGGTTCAAAAGTTACAGCCGGATTAGTGAGAGCGCATTTTTAATTTTCGCGCTACCTATGTACGGCAGCTGGTATACACTTGTTTTACTTGCTACCGCGTTTGAACGCGTTTATCTCGAACCCATGTTTTTCGTACTGGTTGCGGCACTAGCGGATTCATTTTTTGACAAATTTTTTTTTTTTTTGTATTTATTTTATGTAAACTTGATTCGCTATCGTATGACACGAACTTTTTTTTCAATTTTTTTTCGATTTTTTATGAATTTTTAAAGTCAATATTTTTTTCGAAAAAACACACTTCTAAATTTTGAACATCACCAAAAATTGAAAAAAAAAAATTAAAAACAACTCGTGTCATACGATAACCAATTTTGTTAAGATTTAAAAAAGTCATTTTTTCTCCAGAACGGACAATTTTTGCGACTCCCAGCGCTGCAACCACGAGGCCCCGTTTTTTTCTCTGCCACCAGTTTGGAGCTCTATAAAACCATGTTGGAGTGAAAAATATATTTTTTTGAATTTTTTTTCTTGTCATTTGTTCAATTCTCGACAATAATAAAAAATTTTTGTTTTTGACTGAGTAATAAATTTTTTAAAAAAGGTCTGTTTTCTCTGCCGCAAATGTAATGTCCCCCCTTAAGGACTTTCTACATTGCAATATGTTGTGGTATGATTTTGTATTAAAAAAAATATTATTAAATTTCATTCGTATTCCCAAAATCTTACGGAAAATTACATTTTCTCCCCACTATTACATTCGTATGCAAAAATGATCTTTCGTGTTAAATCATATGAATCATTTGCACACTGTAATATTTTACAATTCTACATACATTAAGTGTGTTCGATAACACAAAAATTTTTAAAAATTTGTAAAAGTTTTTACTGGAAGGTGTTCGTTAACACAAATACTCAGTAAAAAATAGTAAGAAGAGAGAGTAAAATGACAGGTTGTTGATAAAAAACTTACAAGTTTTTACTGGATAAATTTTTGCCAGTAAGAATTTGTAAGAAGAAAAAAACATATGATTGAAAAAATATGCGTTTATTTTTAGTAAACAAAAAAAATATTAAATTAAATTTTAATTGTCTATGGATTTAAAGTGCAAAATATTAAAGAATTAACTATGGAAGAAATTAAAAAAACATTTTAAATTATTTCTGGTCGACAATTTCAATTAACTTTTATCTTTTTCATAATGACCAGTTGATTTTTTTTTAATATCTGGTATTTAAAATCAGCTGTTTTATATATTTTACCAATTGTTACAAATTTTCCGTTCGTTTACTTTTTTGTAAATTTGTCTTACTCTCTGTAATTTTGTAACTGAGTAATTTTTACTGGACTTTACTGGGAAAGTAATCGAACACACTTATTTTTGACAGATCTTACTACAAAATATTAAAGTACAGAAAGGCCTTTAATAGAGAACAAAATTACAAAAACCTAAAAAAACTTCCTAATGTATATGCAAAAACTACACTTCTACGGACCCAAAAATAAAAATTTATGCATATATCTCTTAGGGCATTTTTCTTACAACAATTTCAATTCAAGCTATTAAATCATTTTACCCAAAATTACAAAAACTTTCACTGACCCGACAAAAAAAAAAATGTGTGCTTGAATTTTGTAGTACATTCTTAAGACAACAATTTGGCGTTTAACTCATTAAATACACAGAATCCTCCCCGTGCTCAATAGTAGTTGAACTCGAAAGATTTTGTTTAAAAAATTTGTTTTTCAAATTTTTTCATCACGTACCATTTTTGAGCGATTCGCAATTGAAAATTAAAAAAAAAAAAAAAACTGTTATATTGGGACTTTTTGGAAGTCTACAACAACTTACGCGAACTTTTTGGAAGTCTAGTGCAACTTACGCTGACTTTTTCGAAGCATAATTAGGCTTAATTTTAGATTTTTAGAAACAACACTAATTTTTAAAATCTGAAATTGAGATTAATTTAGTTTCGCGAAAAACAGATATTGGTTTTTCGGAAAGCACTTTCTTAGATTTGTGTACCAGTGTCATTCGATTTTGAAAACGTGTTCCTAAAGAATCGTAAAGGACTGCTTTCTTTAGGATTGTCATTCTGAATATGAGGAAAATTTTTCTGTGGAAAACTTCTCACATTTCAAGAATTTTTATTTAATAAAAAAGACTGAACTGTAATGAATAAACTTTAGAATCTAAAAACTTCAAATTTTTGCGACTTTCTCTTTTAAAAAAATATAATAAAATTTTAAGAGCGCGCCCCGGTAGGCTAGTTGGTAGCGTGCTGGCTTATCAGTGCGGGGGTTCGACTCCCAACAGAGGCAGTGGTCTGTTTTCGCTACAACGCGCCGAAGGCCATAGTAGCTAGTGCTCGGTTAGGTATAGTATATAATTTGTAATTATATGATTATTAATTAATAAAAAAAAAAAAATTTTAAGACATTTTCTTAAAGAAATATTCCAGATTTCTAAAATTCTTTCGAAAGAACACTCCAGATTCTAAGGATTTAAAAATATAGAACTTGGAGTTTTTCAAGTGAACAGATTTTTATTCAAAAATATATGAAAAATAATTTTTTAAGTTAACCAATTTTTAAATTTTTTTTTTTTGGAAAAATATCGTGGTTTTTTTTACCATTTTTTTTAAATTATATGGCAATTCCTACATTATAGTTTTTATAAGAGTAGTAGTATTTTAATGAAAACCATCCATTATTTATATTTTAAGTGAAAACGGAATAAATTTCGGAATATTTTTAAAAAATTCATGATCCGATCTTTCAGATTTTAAAAAATTATATAAAACTGATAAATTAATTTTTCCCAGAGATGTATATTTTCATATTTTCTTATGAACCTAACAATAAAAAATTTTAGCCTTTTTATATTTTTAAATAATTTTTGAAAAAGATACCATCAAAAAAGGTCAGAATTAGATTTTTTCAAAAAATTATTTAACAACTTTGGATAGCATTTTTCCGCAATTTTTTTGTTTACGATTGTAGTCAAGATGTTGAATTATTTCAAGGTTTTTAAACCACTTAAATATCTTAATCCAGTAAAACATAAAGCCTTTTAAAAGTACTGGATTGACAACGGAACTGTGTATCAATAATGAGTTAAATCCTATCACGATTTCTACTATCTTTTCCACAATAATGTTCCACCAGGCAATTAAAATATTTTTTGCAAATCTGCGAAAAACCGCTAAAATTTCGTCCCGTAAATGCAAAAAAAAAAAAAAAACTTTCCGGTCCCAAAAATTAAATTTTTTACATGAATCTTTTTGTACATTTTACGGACAAAAATTTGATGTTTAAATGATGTTTTTTTGATAAAATTTATGTTTTTTTTAAACTTTGTACCTTTTTCTCTAGAAGAATTTTTAAACGAATAGTAATTCGTTTAAAGTGTTTATTAAATCCATTTTTGGTGATTTATTTAACTAAATTTTAGGTTTCATTTTCGTTTTTCACAAAGAATTATATATTAGCTGAAAATGTGAAGCGATCTCAACTTTCGTTTTTTTTGGCTTTTGGACCCGTATTTTATAACTTAAGGCCAGTTAAAGTTTTTATTTTGATTTTTCCACTAAAAATACACTTAAAATACACTTAATAATTTTTGTTTTAAAATACTTTATTAACACTCCACTAAAAACTATAAAAAAATTACTATTGTCAAAGAAAAGAAATAAAGAAAACAATTTACTTAAAATTAACTTTTTTCAATTTTAAAGACTTTATAGGTCTTATCAGTTTTTTACGTTCTTCGCGATGTTGTTTCATTTGAAATTCTCGTTTACGCATATCTTTTAAATTTGGCTTTTTCATTTCAAAAGTCATTTGACGATTACCTAAAGAACGACCAATAGTTTGGACCTTAGAATTAGTTTCTTCTACTTTGGCCACACGATCTTGTAAAGACACTTTCATCATGCCACGCTTAACTCCTGACATTTCGGTGGTGGATTGTAATGATGTTAATTTAAAGTTTTTAGCTTTAGCGGAGGTAGTAGAATTGGTAAAAGATGATTTTTTATTATTAAAAGATTTATTTGTAACTTTTGTTGTTTCTTCGTCTTGTTCTTCCTGTTCCTGTTCCATTTCATCTAATTCTTCTTTTCTTTGTTTTTTAACATCTTTGTAAGCCTTTTTCATTTCTTTAGCAAATTCTTTAACATTTTCATCATCAGATGATTCTTCTCCTAAAGAATCTTTTTCATTATCACTTTTCTCTAAACCAAACAAATCTTCATCATTATCACTTTCTTCATGAGGTTTACTTTCCTCTTCGTGTAGTTCATTAACACGAGCAACTTCTATACGTTGTTTAATTTCTTTAAGTTTAGATTTTTCTAAACGATTTAGCACTGGCGCCAATAGTTTATATTCTTCAGCATTTTTATCGATATTATAATCGGTATTTTCAAACATAGCCTTGAAACGATTATCCTCCAATAGATTGGGTATTTGTTTAGTGGCTTGTTTGCCCGAGGGATTAATTTGTTCATCGATAATTTTAAGCGCCAATTCTTGATTAACTTTGGGTAATTTAGTATTGAGTTGCAGACGGGGCTTACGTTCACTTTCAATTTCTTGTCTAATCTTTTCTTTGCGGAAACGTTCAAAGGCAAAGGGATCTGTAACAGTTTTGGCTTTGTTGTACAAACGTACATCAATAAAGTAACTGGAAGGTAAAATATTAAAATAAAATTTTATAATATACATAATTTTCAATTAATCCACATACCCATGCATGTAGGCTTTTAATAAATTGCTGCCTATTAAGTGCTCCAAACCCAGTTCTTCCAATTCTTTTTGCGTCACAAATTGATAGTCATCATACATATTTTCTACCACTTCTGATTCAATTTCTTCGGTAAGATTATCTAAGAAAGAACACCATCTGGGAGCAGGACCCATAGCCGGTACATAAAAGGTTAACATTTTTACATCTTCTTGTGCCATAAAGAACATACCCGAATCGGGTATTGTACAAAAATCATTGAAGGAGGATGTTGATTCAATATAAGCTATTTGTTTGCCCTAAATAAAATAAAGAAAAGCCTTTAGATTAAAAAAGTTAGGTTAAAAAAGTTAGGTTTAAAAAGTTAGGTTAAAAAAGTTAGGTTAAGAAAAATATTTAAACAATTTGTCAACAATTAAGAGATATTAGATCTTAACAAAGGTTAGTGTTTAACTCTGTTTATTAATTTATTTTTTATTCCATTACAAATATATTTTCTTTTAATTTTAACTCAAAATTGTCTACACCATGTAGTTCAATTGAAGGGCTTATTGTAAAAACATGATAAGTTATTGTAAAAACATGATAAGTCATTACATAAAGTAGTTTATTTTGTTATTTCAATGAAAAAAATATTGCATTAAAAAGTACACTCTGATATTGGAAAAACTCGATACAGTCAATTGTTTACATTCATTACATGAGGTAAACAATTTAAATAACGCTAGAAAACAAAAAGATCACTTTAAAAATAATATAAAAATTAAAACTTCCCAAATATCAACAGATTATTTAATTGTCTACACCAATTACATAATTTACGTAAGGTAAATATCGTAATCAGTCTAAAAACTATGAAATAAAAGTGGATTAGATTGACAAATTTATTTTTATTCTAAATATTGAAAGAAAATTTAATTGTTTACGTAATTTTACTGATTGTTTCTATTCTTTACAACAGGCAGACTGCGGCCAAATCATTTTAATGTGTTTATTTTAATAGCCGAAAAGATTAAAATTATATTTAATTCACTATAAGAATCAATTGTTTACATTTTTTACATCAGATAAATAATGTAAATAATTCTTAAAAATAGCTTCAGCATTTTAAAAATCATTCAAATTAAAAAAATATGAAATTTAAATTTGTTTACACATTGTTATATAGTTTATTTTATTATTTGCATAAGGTAAACAATTAAAATAAACAGGCAGATAAAAAGATTTTCATAAAGTTATTTTGTCTGTTGTATGTAATTTCTCGGTTTGAGTTAAGCAAATTATCTTTTTCTATTGCAGACAACTAAAGATTTGGGTGATGCCAATGAAAGATTTGTATTGTCTATCATGAAAATGATCAAATTATGTGTGATTGTAAATATTAAAAAAAAATCAATTGCTAACAGTATGTAATTTCATTATTACTAATCTTTACATAAGGTAAACAATTATAAAATAATTTAAATTTAATTTATTTCATTAAAATCAATTGTTTACATGTGGTAAACAATGTAAATAATTTTTTAATTACGTTAAGCACTTTAAAAATGATCAAATAAAAACTAAAATAAAGAAAATTCTATTGTTTTCATCATGTAAACTAAAAGTTTTTCTTATTTACCTAAAGTAAACAATGTTAATTTGTAAAATATTTATTTAAGCACGGAATATATAATAATTTCTAGATAATTAATTTGCTTAAAGTCAGTTAAATTAAATATTCCCATTCTTTACCCAATGTAAATAATGATAAAAATTACTTTAAATTAATATTAATTCGGTAAAACTGAATTTAATTAAAAACTTTTTTATTTTTAACATTAAAATTAATTGATTACTTAATTTACATAATGTAAACAATGCGAATAGTGCTTGAAAACATTTAAAAAATTTACAAATTCTTTCAGATACAATTTTTCTATAACCATTTCTAAAATTCCGACATTTTTGGATAAAGTTTTACAATAAAGTAGTTTTATTTATTTTTTTACATAGAAAATTCCTAAACCCAGAATATTTTTATATAGAAATATTTCCAGATTCTGAAATTTTTTTCTATGAATAAAATTTGAATGTTTTGTGCAAAAAACTTCTTACA
This sequence comes from Delia radicum, assembly GCA_021234595.1. NCBI lineage: Eukaryota > Metazoa > Arthropoda > Insecta > Diptera > Anthomyiidae > Delia > Delia radicum. The sequence continues at coordinate 232,015,042 of CM037854.1, forward strand.
TTTTGATGAAATTTTTATAAAAAAATTTATTAGATTTCATAAAATTTTTTTGTATAGAAAAATTCTTAGATTCTGAGTAGTTTTTTTTATATGTAGCAAAATTCTTTTTTCTATAGAAAAATTCTTAGATTTTTAGAAATTTTTTAATAGAAAAATTCTTTGTAATATTTTTGTATAGAAAAATTCTTAAATTCCAAGAAATTTTTCACATAGAAAAATTTTGTTTATGGAAAAATTATTAGACTTAAAGAAATTTTTTTTATTGAAAAATTATGAGATTCTGAGTAATTTTTGTATAGCAAAATTCTTAGATTTTGAAACAGATTTGAAAAATAGCTTGAAAAGAAAAAGTCACAGATTTTGAGAAATTTTTTGTATAGAAAAACTCTTTGATTCTGACATTTTTTTTGCATAGAAAAATTCTAAGATTAATTTTTTTACTTCAGACTGCAAAATTCTAAGATTTTCGAATTTTTTGTATAAAAAAAAATTGTTTTTCGAATATTTACTTACCGTTTGTTCATCCCATATCTTTAACATAGCATTATCCATAGAATATACAGCATTATTATTAGGATTAAATGCCAAACGTTTAACCGGTACTTTATTTAAATGATCCTTTATTAAAAGGGGTTCCTTGGAACGTATATCATAGAGTAAAACATGTCCGGAATTAGTGCCGACACCCAAATGAAGACCATCTTTGAATTTTAAAGACGAAACCGAAGGAAATTCTTTAACACCTGGTAATTTAATGGCTATATCTAAAGTAGAACATTTTGTTTTTGATCTAGGATCCCAAGCTTCTACGGTACCCTCTTTAGACCCTGCCATTAATAGGCCATGTTCTGGACTAACATCACAGGCATTGATACAAGAAGCCTCAGTTTCATAAGGCTGTAAAAATTGTCCTCTTTCTAAATTTAAACGATAAATTTCCTAAAAAAAAAATGTAAAATATGTTTTAGAACTTTGATTTTTTTTAATAATATTAAAAGTTTACCTTAGTAATGCCCACTATAAACATATCACAGGAAGGTTTATGATATTTCATATCTCTACCAAATCTGGGTATTCTCAAACGATAGTGTCTACCATGGGCGGCATGTATTTCCACATAGCGATCACATTGTAAAAATACCATTTTACTATAATCGTCACTTATCACCTCAAAAGTAGTAACTTCTGAATCAAAACATCTTTCAAATTTGATGGATAAATTGCTGACCTCAAAACATTTGACGCGGGGTTTATAGGTGCCAGTAGCCAATATGTACTGCATATCAGGAGACATACGTATTGTCGTACAAACACCGGGCATATCGAAATCTTGTATTAGTTCAATCTGTCTCCTAGAATCAACCTTTTTCATCAGCTGAGACTTTTTGCGACGGTCCGTAAGCCACTGTAATTAAAAGCGGAAACATTTTAATGAAAGTTGAGCTCCTTTAAGAAAATTTATGGCGAAAAAGAAAAACTTACTTCTGGTACAGATTTACCCGCACTAAGATTATATATTTTAACTTCATTTACTTCGTTAACAAACATTTTAACATAATTTTTAAGAAACTTTAAAAGTTCTTACGATTTTTGTAAATAAATGGATAAAATTATAATTTTAAAAAAATTGTAAACACTTTGCTTGTGCACGTGTAGTGAGAAAAGAGAGAACTGTCATTTAACAAAAAAAAGCAATTGTGAATGGTAAGAAACAATAACAAATGGCTATTGTAATTGCTTTATAGTGAATTTACATTATATCTGAAATCTGGTTTAAACCGGATTTTGGTGACAATCTGGTTATGAAACGTAATTTCAATCAGATTTTCTATACAAATTCATAACTAGATTGTTGGACTTAATATTACTTTCAAAATTAGGTTGTAGCGATAGAACACTGTGTTTTCCCCTATTTTGGGACAGAAATTTGCAAAATGTGGCTTCATCTTGTGGGGAAAGAAATATTTTATCGGTTTCAACGGAAGCGAGGAAATTGGAAAGTTGGTACCTAATTTCAAGTAGACATCATAGAGACGATTTTTTTAAATTTATATTGCGTGGGGCTTAAAGATAAAAACGTGTTTTGAAATAAAACATTTTTTGCACATGTTTTCCCATACATTTTTTTTACACCAAAACACATGATTTGCCGAAAACACGTAAGAGGAAACATCGAATAAGTTTCAATAACATTTCTAAATACCAACTTTTAATATCAGATTAATAGACACATAACCGATTGTTTAGAGCGCACAACAAGCCGACATTCTGGCTTAAGTGTAAGTCCTCAGGGACTTGAGTCGGTTTAGGAAAGTATTTCCCTTCTCCGAATCCTCTTTTCGACCTAACCCGCTAACCTAACCTAATAGACACAAACAAATATTTACCGTAACACAATATTTTTCATAATTTAGCATTAAGAGTCGTTCACACCTTAATGCAAAACACGTATTTAAGCTCTTTATTCTATTCCAATAGTTCTTCATTTCTTGGCAGAACGCGTGTTTTAATAGGTTTTCCCACTAAATTTTAAATTCTTTGCAAATAGTCAAACAATAAGTTAAATTAACTTTTAAACAAAATGAAAACAAAATGATTATTGTTTAGTGCTCGATTAAGCAGTTAATACCATTTTTATGAGATTGACTTATTTCTTATTTAACATCTTAATAAATTCATCCGTTTTTGGAAAAAAAAAAGTTGGCAACATTGACTAAGTACCCGAATTCTTGGTTACTTGATTATATCTCTACTCTAAAAATACTCAAAACTTTTACAACTCTATCACAGTAATCTCAACAAAATCATACATTTAACAAGAAAAAAATTAAGAAAATTTATAATTTTAGCAACGAAAACATAAAATTAAAGTTCTTAAAAAGTAAATAAACAACAATTTGTACAGTAAATAAACAAAAGAAAACCATCTTTTTAAATTTTAAAGCTAACACGCAGTTTTTTGTTGTTTCATTTCTGTTCACGAGTATAATTTTTTTTTGACAAAAAAGAGAAAACGCAATTGTCGAGTATAAAAAAATATTAATAAAGAAGTAGTAACAAAAAAAAAAAAAGTTGCAATAAAATTGGTAATTTAATATTTTGTGGTGTGTGTATTAAATAAAGTAATTACAATCTAATAATTCATCAGGATTTGCATTCGTGTTATCAGTGTAAAATTTGGGATTTAAAACAAATAACAATTGTTTGTAGAATATTCTTGATAAATTTTGTAAAATCAAAGGTAAGTGGCGATTTTATATTATATGAATCATTTTGTACAAATTTTTTTATATTTATTATGGGGATCCTCTTTTTTTATCTATCAAGAAAAACAACAACAACCATGTTAAGAAAGAGGAAGTAGTTCCGTTATTTATTATTTGTATTTGTATAGTTTAGTCAACCCGACTACACCCCCTTTTTTTCATAGCAGCAAAATGCAGTCATTGAAAAAAGTGAAAGAACACTTTTTGATTTTCTAGCTTTCATATTTTGCTGGCATGTTTGCTCTAACGTGTCTCATCCAACGAGTTTCATTTAGATTCAGCCGTACCGCATGGTTCCTTGTCCAAATTTGTAATCCTATTTATTCCTTTGCAGATGACAGCAAAATTTCTCACAAATTTGGAAGCAAAAGGCAATTTATGAATGACACACACAACCATGAACTTTCGACAATTCAAAATGTGGTCGGGTCGGTCAAACAAGGTCGATTTTATTGCATATGTATGGTATCGTTAAAAAGGATTTGGATACTCCTGATGTTATGGCCATGAAAATTCAGTGTGATATCCGTTGGACAAATTACATAATTCGAGTGTCGACCGAAGTTTTCAAGCGTCTTGGTTGTCTTAACCGGGGCAAGAAACACTTTACTTTATTCTATCTTCTCACTATATACATATACAACCTAAATCCGTAAGAGAATGGAATACTACTCGCATACATGGACAGGTGCTTCAAAGTTTCTTTTGTGGCGTCTGGCTCGTGTGCAACGGTGGGCGTTGATGTTTTATCAATGAAAGTATGGTATTAAACTCTATTGCCCCGTTCTATAGATATTACCATGGAATGTGTTCTTCTGAGATAAGTGAAATCATTAGGAGGTCCCGTGTTCTATTTGTACTACATGATTGTGTTTTTTTTTTTTTTTTTTTTATTTAATATTTATTGAGCCTTTTTTTGACAATGAAAGAAACTAAAACAATAAAACAAGAAGATAACTTAAGACTAGAAGGTATTATCTTAATTTTCAATAATTTTAAACAGCACCAAGCTTTATCTTTAATTAGGTAAAAAATTGAAAAGATTCCAAAAACGTTCAGTATGTCCTTGCTCCCGGGACTTACATGATTGTAGAGATAATGTCTTAAAATAAACTTAATTCTAACTTAAAACTAAACTTACAGACTAAATTAGACTAACATAAAATAAAAACAACACACAAATATGACAAAAATAGTACTATCCTCTATGAGTACCGGGAGTGCTTTTGGTATAAATGCTGGGACATATATTGACATTGAAGTCGAAATTTGGAGGTTCTTCATTAATATATGTATTAGTCCAGTTAAAGCTTCTTTGTTCATAAAAAATGTTTTTAATATGCTTATTATTATGATTTCTAATTCTTGCTATAAACCTTTTGAAAATGTCACAAACATAAAGACCAATTGGAGTTACTTTGGCTTGACTATAAATATAGTGATTAGAAAATCGTTTATTGATTGATTCGTAGTTCAATTCTATACAACATCTTAAAATTTTTCGTTCCAGAATTTCCATTTCCTTTATTATGATTGGGGAAATGTTAAACCATATGAGGAAACCATATAAGAAAACTGGTCTTATACTCGTTTTATATAATAAAAGTTTAGTCCTCCTTGGCAAACTTTTATTGTATAAAATTTTAGAAAATGATCCCAATATTTTATAGGACTTATCAAAACGATTCTGGCATGACGATTCAATTTTACAAGGTTATTAAAATTAACTCCAAGATATTTTATATTGTCGGTAATGGGAATTTCAATATCATCAAGAAATAACTTTAGCTTTTTACTCTCTGGCACAACAAAATTTCTACATTTTCCAGATGCATTGCGGAGACAAATCGCTTCACTTATAAAAACGTTTAACGACTCTCAGATGACTAGAAACTCGTGTTAAGGCGTCAATAGGCGATTTGTTGTGTGAATACAGGAGAGAATCATCCGCGTATAGCAACGCAGTTTAATTTAGTGTTACGTGAGGGAAACCGGACATAAAAATATTATTAAGATGTGGAGCTAATATGGAGCCCTGTGGCACTCCACTACTAATATTCCCAAAATCTGACGACTTACTGTTGAAGTGGACACAAAAAGTTCTATTAGTGAAAAAGTTTTACAATAGAAGCATTAAATCCTATTTGAATCATTTTATAAATGATGCCTTTGTGAAAAGCATGGTCAAATGCTTTTTGTACATCTAAAGAAACCGCTACAGTACAACACCGATTACGAAGATTAGAAACCAGGCATCAACAGTAGAATGAACATTTTTAAATCCAAATTGCAGATCAGGAATATATGAAACGTTAATTCCTATGTCCATTTTTTCCCTTATAATTTTTTCAAAATTTTTTCCTAAATTCGAAAGTAGTGAAATTGGACGCAAATTGTTAATATCCGTAATGTTTTTCTTTTTTGCTTGTCAATTGTATCTCATCCGTTTATTGTCTATTATTTCGAAAATCTTCCAAAGCATTATAGAGAGAAATTATTTTATTACACGGATGTCTTTCCTGTAACATACAATGTAGAAACATTTAAGTCAAATATTTACAAACACTACTTCCTCTTTCCTTCTACCCATAACATATTTTCCTAATACAATGGAATTCATTAGAAGGAGGCATCCCTTGTGTGCTGGTTTAAAGTGAAAAAAAGAGAGACTGGATGTCTACGTAGATTAATAAGATTTATTTAATTATCCCTATTATATTTGTTTTCCAACTTTATGTTATTTCGTAGTTAGACCCATCGGAAATAAGGAGAGCGAACTTTGTAACATTTGTATAGCCTGCTCAACCTGATGATTTTTTGATTTCTATAGGTACTGCATTCGTAGGCAACAAAGCATTTTGAAAACCGGACTATTTTGGGTCAACAGATGACATAATTAATCAGTCCGATGATTAGGTTAGGTTAGGAAGGGTTATGTACCTGAGGGCACATCTCCACTCGGAGACCAATACTGTCCATTGTGAATCCCTTCAGTGAAACAGTAAGAAAAAATAGGAATAGACAGATAGATATATTGAAAGATAGATAGAAAGAAAGATAGAAAGGATATAGGTATACTCCCCAAAATAATCTCCTATCGTCCCCTTACTAGAAACAGCCGTCCTATTTCCCTGACAAATCTCAGCAAATCTACGGGATTGCATCCAGCGACACACCCAAGTTCGTCGAGAAATCTATCTCCTAGCCGTTTCTGTCTGAGACCCTGCAACCTAGGACAGTGGCACATTATATGCTCAACTGTCTCCAGTTCCTCAACGTCCTCGCACAACCTGCAAACGTCCGGTATGTCCCTGTGCCATCTGCTTGTGAAAGCCCTGACAGAGCAATGACCGGTCCTGAGACCATCCCTGTCCAGTCCCAAAAGAACCTTGGTTGCCCCTGCGACCAATGCGGGCCATAACGCCCTAGACACCCTGCAATCCATTCTGTCCCTCCGATGATTACCGAGTAGAAATCCCCGATGCAAATGTGCAATCACTTTTGCCTATTCGATATTGTCAATCTGTTGATGATGGATAGGATGATATCCTAAATGTTATTAGGAAATAGGATGATATGCTAAATGTTATTAGGAAAGATTTGAATGAAAGGGCCTTGTAATAATAGCTGATGTTTGGAATAACTAGGCAGATGACTGGTATTGTTTTGTCATTAACATGTTAAAGGCGACCCCAGGAAATTTCCAGTTGTGCACCATGGATGTACGTCTCAAGTTCTCCGATCCAAGTAGTTGCTGTAGCAGCTGGGTGATTACAGATGTTGCTCTACCTGGGAAAAACATCTGGCTGATACGCCAGGAGCTAAACTGACAATCCTTAGCCTAGTAGTAATCGGGTCGTTCCGGAGCGAAGATCCAGTTGTGGTGAGAACGTACCGAAGTAGTTAATAGTGACACTACTCATCTTGCATGCCCATCATTCATGCTTTAACCAAGTTGCAAATCTGAGGACTGCGAGGGAATAAAATGGTTTTGCAGTGACGGTAAGAGTAGGGAGGCTTAGACTTTCGCTATGGTTAACCAAAGAAAGTTTGGGTAGTATAAGTTCCACTCATGAGTTGTTGATGTTTTAAGCGCTGCTAGAAAGTAGGACGTAGTACACGATTTTTTTAAATACCTTTCTGTTATAAGGAAATAAGTATCCTAAATGTTATTAGGAAAGCTTTGAATGAAAATGCCTTGTAATAAAAGCTGATGGTTGAAATAACTAGGCAGATGACTGGTAATGTTTTGTCATTAACATGTTAAAGGCGACCCCAGAAAATTTCCAGTTGTGTACCATGGATGTAAGTCTCAAATTCTCCGATCCAAGTAGTTGCTGTAGCAGCTGGGGAAAGTAGGACACAATTATTTGAAAGACTTTCTCTGACGAGTGGTACATTTATCGCAGTGTATCGAAAGTGTTAAAATAATTAATGCACTAAATTGACATACAAAATTTACTACCTGAAAACTCGCATTAATATCTTATAATTAAAATACATATTAATATTTATAAGCTTTATTTCTAATAGTAGTTTTTCTACATTCTTCATTTCACTTTTACATTTTGTAATTTCCCATAGTGCTAATTAAATTATTGCGAATTTTAATTGCTTTATTGCTGTTTATTACAATAAGTACGTAAAGTTGTATATTTGATTTCTGCTGATAACAATTTGTTATTTTGTTTTTTTTTTTTTTTGCATATTTATAAAGAAATCATACATTGACCGAATTAAATAAATTGCATTTTATATGGTTGCTATGATTAATGATGATATGGGAAATTCCTTTGTTATGAATTCAAGCAATTTTCATTTAACATATGAGAAATTTAGGGGATACTTATTAATTTTAAGTAGTAGTAATATTATTTTTTATTTAAAAATTATTTAAGCAATATACATAAAAATTTAAGCATAAATTAAAAAATATATAATAAAAAATAAAATTGAAATAAGTACGACATTGACTTATGGTCGTCAGTCGAGATATACAAATTTACACGTGCAAGATATACATGATATTTAATTAAAGATTAAATTCATCTAATAAAAATTTTCTGTATCGAATACAAGTTTTCACATAATTAGCTATGGATTTCTAATCTACAGTAAATCCGTTTAAAATATTCACTATTTAATTTTCCGATGTGCGCCCCGGTAGGCTAGTTGGTAGCGTGCTGGCTTATCAGTGCGGGGGTCGTGGGTTCGATTCCCACCATAGGCACTGGTCTGTTTTCGCTACAATTTTTCTGAAGTAAAACCTTTTTGAAAAGCATAAGTCTGAATTCGCTTAACGCTTAACAGCTACCTAGAAAATGTTGTATATTTTCCGTTTCATTCATATTAAAAAAAGAACATACAGTTGATGCATTAGCTTGAAATCTATTTCCAGTTAGCTATTTCAAATCACTTCTAGCTTTTAATATCCAAGTTATTGTTTCTTGAATATTGCCTTCTGTTATATACCTTTGGAACCAGTCATGGAGGGACAGAATGGATTGCAGGGTGTCTAGGGCGTTATGGCCCGCATTGGACGCAGGGCAACCAAGGTTCTTTTGGGACTGGACAGGGAGGGTCTCAGGACCCTTACGTTGTTCCTGACCGGTCATTGTTCTGTCAGGGCTTTCACAAGCAGATGGGACAGTGACATACCGGATTTTTGCAGGTTGTGCGAGGACGTTAATGTCCAAGGTTGCATGGTCTCAGACAGAAACGGCTAGGAGATAGATTTCACGACGAACTTGGGTGTGTCAATCCAGTAGATTTGCTGAGATTTGTCAGGGAAATAGGACGGCTGTTTCTAGCAAGGGGACGATAGGAGCTGGTTCTGGGGAGTATATATCCTTTCTAAGTTTCTTTATATCTATCTTTCAATCTATCTTGCTGTCTATTTCTATTCTTATTGTTTTTCACTGAAGGGATTCACAATGGACCGTATTGGTCTCCGAGTGGAGATGTGCCCTTGGACACATAACCCTTCCTAACCTAACCTATATACCTTTGGAAAGCGTTTGTGTACAAGTTTTTATAAAATCTGCTAGTCTGACTTACTTGAGTTTCTATATTGTTAAGGTATTTTGTTTTTAATGACTGTAGTAGATTAACTTTATTGTGGTAATATTGCCTTTTATTTAAATTATTACGTGACCACGCAATACCAAATTCTGACCCTATCACTTTTAATTTATTTACCCAAAATATTTGGCGCTGTAGAATCTGTATTGAAAGCTGATATGGTAATCTGTCCTCGTTATATTCAAAAAGTTTTGGCTACATATCTTAGCTGCAAGTCTAACGTGAATAGATGCCCATTTTCAAATCCTGTTTCCAGCATAAGGATATATGTTGGGGTAAAGTTTGGCATCCTCAAGATCTTTTTGATAAAGTAAGTAGATAGCTTATCCACAAGATCAAAATGTGAGTAGCCCCATACTTGAGCTCCGTATGTCTGCACAGCTCTACATACTGCTAGAAATAATTTCCATTTAGATTCGAGAGATATACTACCTTTTCTGAGAAAGTTATTCCAAGTGACATTGATACTGTTTTTTGCTGACAGATTTCTTGTTTCAACATGCTTTGTAAACACCATCCTCGGTGTCAATATCACTCCCAAATAACAATACTCCGGGCTTATACTGATTGTATTTCCATTAAAAATCCATTTTTAATTTTAAGTTTTATTTAGTTTCTTTTTAAAACTTTACTTTTAAAAATGTATGTAATAATGTTTTAAGTATTTTCTCAACTTTTTGTTCTAACTACGCTGCTGCTTGAACTTAACATTTTCTTTAATAGAAAACAACACGACTTAAATTTATTTCAAACTGATATCGTATGTTAATTTTTTTTTGATATTCCAATTTTAAGTTAAGGCCCAAATTTGTTACCTTACCAACTATTGTATTTCACTTTACTAGCTAGTGTAGTTACACAAAGTAGTTTTCCTTTAGAAATGGATAGACAAATTTTAAAAAAATGTTTAGTTATTTATAATAAATTTTATAATGGCCTTGATATTGCTTATGAAAAATGTAAAGGATTAGGAAACAAAAATTCCGAAAATGATATTGAATATTTTTTGTTTGTATTTGTATTTATAGATCCCATAATGTCTTCGGCACCATATAATTACAATTATATATTCAAATACATCATAATTGGTGATATGGGTGTGGGAAAATCTTGTATATTACATCAATTTACAGAAAAGAAATGTAAGTATAAATTATTGAATTAAGATTTTTCAAAGAAAACGATTAAAGAAGTATTTCAACTCCTAATGAAGTAACAATTGAGCATGGAATTGGAAATGAATGCCCTGTTTCTAGAAGACGTCCGCCGCTCCACGAATGATTGACTACGTGAATTTAGTTTTGCATATATTTTGTTATTGTTTCAACTAATTAAATTTTAAATTCGGACTATAAGAAGACTGATTGATTTGAGTTGAGAAAAGCTATAAATTAAGTCTAGATTCGGACTTTATTAATGTATGATTAAGCCAGAATTTCGGACAGTAAAATGTTTCCAGGAAAACTTTGGTAATGGTTGCGATAAAGTAATGGATTAACTTGTAATGTGTACTCCTTACATGTATCATTATTTTCAAAAAAAAAAAGTAATGGCTTACATAATTCATTACTTTGTAATGTATACTCATTACCTTTAGCATTAATTCGAAACAAAGATAAGTTAGTGATAATTGAACACTCATTGATTACCTTGTAATGATACCACATTACTTTTTACATTATTTCAAAACATAAAATACATACTTTGTAATGTATACTCATTACCTTTAGCATTAATTTTTTTTTTTTTTTTAAAAGAGAGGCAACACTCAGGAAATACTTCCTATATTTTAGTGTGTTGCTTTCTTTGGAAAGGGATAGTAGAGAGATGAAAGGTGGGGAAAGATGAAGGGCTTCAGACATGGCAACACTGTAATTGCGCGAGATGATAAGTATTAGAACAGTTGTTGCTCGCCACCTGATGGAGAGTTGGCGAACTTATTGAAGCTTTTTGGTTCATAGCCCTGATTCATTATTTTACTTCGGTGGGGTTAATTGCTATGGGAACACCGAAGGTGGATATTGCGATACGTATGAGGGATAGAAAAAACTCATACGTATTATTTTGATGTTGCCGGCACCGGGGATCGAACCCGGGACCATCTGTGTAATAGTCCAACGCGCTAACCATAACACCACAACGCCACAATTCGAAACAAAGATAAGTTAGTGATAATTGAACACTCATTGATTATCTTGTAATGATACCACATTACTTTTTACATTATTTCAAAACAAAATAATGACTTACTGATCATCAATTACATAGTGCATGAATTATAAACGTAAAATAATTATTAAAATATATTTTTGAAAATCTATTTATAGACACATTACACTTTGTGATTTTTTGTAAGCATGAGGGTAAGGTGTATATTTTTTATATCACGAACGAAAACACGAAGTACAACAATTCATTTACATTTTATGCAATCAAACATTATATGTATCGACAGCTCAGTTGATAGAGTTCTCGACTAACTAATTGTTAACAACTAGAGACCCCAGGTTCGAATCCCAGCGTGACTATGTTATTTATTTAATTAAAAAAAGTATTTGTAATAATTTTTTATGAAAATCTTCTTATAAACACTACTTTTCCCACCATGTAACCATATAAGTAACCAGTTACTTTACCCCCTACAAGGTAATGGGTCCACCCATTAGTTTTTTTTTTTTTTTAAAAGAGAAGCAACACTCAGGAAATTCTTCCTATTAATTAATGTGTTGCTTTCTTTGGAAAGGGGATAGTGGAGAGATGAAAGGTGGTGAAAGATGAAGGCTTCAAACATGGCAATACTGTAATTGCGCGAGATGATAAGTCTTAGAACAGTTGTTGCTCGCCACCTGATGTAGAGTTGGCGAATTTATTTCTATGGGAACACCGAAGGTGGGTGTAGCGATACATATAAGTGATAGAAAACTCATACATATTATATTTCTAAATTGATGTTGTCGTCACCGGGAATCGAACCCGGGACCATCCAACGCGCTAACCATTACACCACAACGCGTGGAGCCCTATGGCGATACATTACTTTACCCATTATTTGGTAATGAGTGATTTTGCTGGGTTATTTAATTTTATTTATTTATTCAATTTTTATTATAGAAAGCCATCCAGGCCAGTAAATATATATTACATAGTAATAATAACCTAAGTTCTAATATAAAAATAAAAAATCATATAGATATAATAAAATGAAATGCCATTTACATCCACAAATCTTATTGGCTCCCCAGCCATAATATAACATTAAGGCAATAGTAATAAATGCTAAAAATAAAAGTAAATAAAGTCTCAATTAGTATTAACATGTCCTTAATATATATCGAAAGCATTAAAAGGGTGAACATACAAATCATACAAAATTATTAGCTTCCCGTTAAGTCGTTAAAGTGTTTCAAAAGTTTAAGACGTAATACATTATTTGAGTGCGAAATAACACGCAACTCCAGGTGCAATATATTCGAAGAACGCGCAATCCTGACTACAAATGACCTATCAAACATTGCCTTAACAATCCTAGGAATGAAGATCTGACGATTTCTAGTGGATCGTGAAAAAATTTAAGATCTGGATAAAGAACAACCATTTTTAACAACATTATGAAAAATAACCAAATACGATATTTTACCAAGTTCTCAAAAGAGCATCCAAGAAAACGATGAACATATCTAGAAATGTGAACCCGGCGTCATAAATTATACACAAATCGTAAAATAGTGTTAACAATACGTTTCAATCTAATGAAGTTAATTCCAATTGTACCCGAAACCACTTCAAGCCCATATAATACCTGAGACATTAAAAGGGCATGAGCCTGGATTTGAACTTCCCAAAGACATAGAATAATACCCTGTTTTTAGATGACGTTTTCCTTCACACGAACTAAAAAACAATAACAAAATATATGGAGTACAAAAACAAAATCGTGTAGCGGCGAACGTCTTGTAAAAACCAGTGCTTTGACTTTATAAAGGACCACAAAAAACGGTCTGCTATGGAAAAGTCAATATTTGAACTAATTTAATTTTAAAATCGAACTTTAAAAAGATTGCGATATGGGTTAAAAAAAAAACTAACACTACTATACAAGATTTATAATGAAGCCTGAATTTCAAATTGAGAAATGTAAAACAATTAACACGGATGTGAATTCCTCAAAAGACTTTGATTTTGGCTTTATAAAGGCACACAATTGAGCCTGGATTTGGCTCACGATTAACAATCTGAATTTTACTACAAAAATCTAAATACTAAGCCTTGCAATCTTTATTTATATATTCCGCTATTATTTTCTTATAATTTTCCAGTTATGGCTAATTGTCCTCATACTATTGGTGTTGAATTTGGTACTCGTATCATTGAAGTTGATGACAAAAAAATTAAATTACAAATTTGGGATACTGCTGGTCAAGAACGTTTTAGGGCTGTGACTCGCTCATATTATCGTGGTGCTGCTGGTGCATTAATGGTCTATGATATAACTAGACGTTCCACATACAATCATCTTAGCAGCTGGTTAACTGATACACGTAATTTAACCAATCCTAATACTGTGATTTTTCTGATTGGCAATAAATCAGATTTGGAAAGTACACGTGAGGTAACTTACGAGGAAGCCGAGGAATTTGCCAAAGAAAATGGTTTAATGTTTTTAGAAGCGAGTGCTATGACGTGAGTTAGAATTTAAGATAATAATATTATATTATGTTTAAATTAAATATATTTCTTTAGTGGACAAAATGTTGAAGAAGCGTTTTTAGAAACAGCTCGTAAAATTTATCAAAATATCCAAGAAGGACGTTTGGATCTCAATGCTTCAGAATCGGGCGTACAACATCGTCCCTCTCAACCCGGACGAACTTCATTAACAAATGAGGCCCCTAATAATAAAGATCAGTGCTCATGTTAAATATATTTTTCTCTTTTTTTTTTGTTTTTCTACCTTATTTTCAAATTTAGTTTAGAAAAAATGTTTATATATATTAGAATGTTTAGTTTTAAAGAAAAAATCATCACTTAATAGCTCGAAAATCGATTTTTATCTTCGATCGTAGGCGATTAGTAAATTATGGGGCTACTTGTTGGCCTAAGCAAAATAAATTAATTTTATACATTTTCTTTTATTTAATAACATTACAATTGAAGTTACATCTTTTCAATTTTTTTTATGTTTATTTGCATGCCAATTATCTATTTAATATTAAAATTTCTCGTTTTAATTTAAAAAATTTAGTTTTTTCGTTTTAAAATTAATAATAATTTTTCTAATTTTTATTTTTAACTCAAAATTGTAATAAATTTTCATAAAACATTTAGATTTTCCAGAAGTTTGAAATTGTATATTTAAAAATAATTTTCTGTTAAAAAAAAAACTTAAAATTTAAGTTCTTTATTTAAATATTTTTATTTTCAATTTAAAGTAAATTTTCATAAAAAACATAAACGTGAACCCTGTAACGCGAAAATTTTAACAAAATAAAAAAAAAATTGCATTCAAATTAAAAAATATAGATGTATAATAATTAATATAAAAATGCTTTTAAGTTAAAAATTAAAATCTGTAAAAGAAAATTGCAAATAATTAAATCAAACTTTTAAGCAAAGCCCTCAATCCTTGATACTAAATTAGGGCGAATTTGCGATTAACGTAAAATCCCTAATAGGGAATACTTTTTGAATTTCAACTTTCCTAACGTTTTTTTGATAATTTTTTTTTTTTTTTAATTTAAAAAATTCTATAAAATAAACAAATTTTTCTAAAATAAATTTGAAAATAACTAAAATTCTTTATATATTTCAACTTTTTTTGAAATTTATTAATATTTTTTTATTTCAAATAGTTTTTGTATGTATATTTTTTCTTTCTTTATGTATTTTGAACAAATAGTTGTTTATTATTAAATTATAATTTAAGTATAAAATTTATTAAAAACATTAGCATAATAAATATACGTATATATTAAACAAAAATAAAACAAATAGTACTCGAAACAAACAAAAAAAAAAAATACAACTTTTTAGCTAACATTAAATAACTTTTTCATACAGAACATTAAATAGTCCTTAAAAGCAAGAGACAAATATCAATATTAATTATTATTATAAAAAAATACTAAAAACAAAAAAAACTTTTAGTAAAAAATCCATCACATAAGGTACTCGTAGTCTAGAAAAGGATATTGTAACAAAAAAATATTTTGAAAAAGTGCATTTTTTAAATACAAGTTTTTAATTATATTCCATCTTATTAAGTTTTAGTATTGAACATTTAAATACTATCAACTTGTTTGAGCTGATTGTTTTCTATTTGTTTATTAAACAGGTTTTAAAAAATATTTTGTTTGAATTCATATAAAGAATGAACTGTATGGAATAAATGTTAAAAAAAATAAATAAATGGTAGTTATAGAAAAAGAAACAAATGTTTTTTTTTTTTGTGCAAGCTGATTTTTTTTTAGCGAAAAACATAAATTTGTGATCAATTTAAAAATATATTTTTTATTAAAACTTATAAATTAAAATATAAAAATCTATATAAATAATTTGGGAGAAAAATGAATATTTTATTGAGAACAATAATTGATTGCTGGTTTTGCAAATTCATGCAATTACTTTAATTATTTATTGAGAACGAAATTGAAATTCATCGCACACCAGATTAATATTTTATTGAGATCAAAAGTTAATTGTTATCCATATTTATCCAATAAATTCAAATATTTTAGAGCAAATATTTGGTGTTTAAAGTTAGAACTTAATTTTATTCCAAACAAATTTTTTTCAGGAAAAAAAGTAGTCTTTTTTTTAAATGTCTGTAATAAATTGGAAAATTGTGTTAAGAATAATAAATGACAGTTAAAGAGTTTAGACTTGCCTTCTTAACACAGATTCCCAGCAAAGTCATGCCTCAGAAACTTTCAGATTTTATTTTTTCTATTTCTGAAAAATTAAAAATAAATGAATTAGTTTGATATAAATTGAGTCTGGAAAGCTGGATTTACATTCTCAAATTAGATTTTAAACAGAACAAGGCCAGATTATTCTTTTTTATTAAATTCTGTAAGAAAATTGTTTATTAACAGCTTTACTAAAATGTTTATTCTATTAAAGTGCAAAAATTAGTTGCATTAATATTTTATTAAAAAAAAAAAATTATTGCAGGGCTTTTTTTGAACACAAAAATAACTAACCTTAGATATCAAGCGAAACAAATCCTCACCAGGAAAACTCTAGACTACTTTTTTGTATATATCTGAAAATAAAAATGGATAGTGTTATTAGAATCTATAGTAAAATCTAAAATTTTTTTATTAAGATCAAAAATTAATTGAATTTTTTAAAAATTATTCCATTTTTATTTTATACATTTTATTATTACTGAATATAAAAACTTACCTTCTCCATAAAGATCACAAAATTTTTTTCCAATAAAACTCTAGATTATTTGTTTAAAATTTCTATTAAAAAAATGGAGTATTTATTAGCATTTTATCTTAAAACTAAATATTACAATACAAAAAGTGTATAAAAACAAATTTATAAAAAAGAAACTTAAAAATCGTTTTAAATGGACGAAACAAAAATAGAAGCAAAAGTCTTTTAAAAATCGATATTCTTTATTTTATATACATTGTACAGAAAAACAGTTACACTGATTTCATGTTACTCCGTCTCATACTATTCCATTCTTTTAAGAACTATGATCGATCAACACCAACAATATCCCAAGAACTAGATTCATGTTTAGCACATAAATCCATACGTAAAGTGGCTCCAACTTCAGCCTTGTCAGCTCTTAAACATGTTCCCGTAGCTATATTATAAAGAGGACTACGCTCGGACTTGGTATGTCTCCATTGCTGATCACCCAACATTTCATGACATTTATTTATAACAACCTGGGTATCACCAGGGGCTTCTATACACAATAGACGATCTAAAACTATTTCAGACTTGTCAGTTTCATACCATATTTGATTTTTATCTTCTTGACATTGTTGTAATACCAAAGAACTGCCTTTTTTCCAAAATCCCTTTACCTTAGGTGCCACCACCGAGGCACAGAGATTGCTGGAGGATAGTCTTAACATGTAGGTAGATATATAGTTACGTTTTCTAGAATGCCATGGTTGAAATACTGGTGCCGTTTCTTTGTTTTTATTTTCACCTGGTAGTCTTAGCTCGGGATAAACATTTTTTAAATACCACTCAAATGAGTGACATTTTAATTTATCTCTTAAAGCCAATCTCTCCGATATATCACCAAAATCAAATTGTGATGAAACCTTTTCTAGTTTAAGATAATATTTTTTATAATCATCCATCCAGACATGAGCCAATCTTAATGAATTTTTTAACATGGTATCACTGCCATCTGGGGAGCTGTAGGGTCTTCTTTTACGAAATATATGTCCCACCCTAGAACAGGGTACTATTTTAATGGCACCACCACATTGCCAAACACGGAAAGAGATTTCCAGATTTTCACCACCCCATATATCCATGCCCATATCATAGCTGCCAATATAATCGAAATATTGCCGATTTACAGCAAATAAACCACCAGCCATGGTAGGAGATATAAATGGTCCTTAGAAAAAGAAAATATTGTAAAATATTAATACATTTTCGAAAAGTATTTTTTTAAGATTTTAAAACATTTTATAGATAATTTATCAGACTTTAAGGAATTTTTTTCGGCGAATATAATATGCATGGAAAATCTTAAACCATGCACTTAAAATTAAAAAAATATGTACTTAAATTTTTTTTTTATTTATATTCAAATTTAAAACAAAAAATTCAGTCTCATTGTTTTCTTAACATACAAACTATATATAGATTAATTAAACTTAAATAAAATATTTATTTATATAAATGAATAAGTTTTTGAATATAGAAAATGACCGCTCAACGTCGTAGTTTGTGATCGGTGTATTTTGATGTGCATTGATTTTCCAAGTTTATATCCAATTGTCTTCTTAAAAGGTGAACTGAGACTTCGAGTGTTTCAAAAGAGTGTTTTAAATTATTTAATATTGAAAAATACACACTTAATCCACTTGAAACTATTTCTCTTAAACCCAATTTGCATATAAAATTTAAAAATAAAACAAAATTGAATTTTTCTCGAGAAACTAAGAAAAATGCAATTAAAATATGCATTTAAACAAAAATTAGTAAAAATATGCATTTAAAGCAAAATAAGTAAAAATATGCCCTACAAATATGCATTTTAAGCTAAATATGCATTTACGAAAAATATGCACTAACGAATCTATGCCATTTTAATGCAAATTCGCAAAGATATTTAATTTGTCCTGTTTTCAGTCTTAAGGAAAAAAAACATGCATTTGCACAAACTTCCGGTTCCTAATGATTTTTTAAAAATATATAGCAGATCATACATGTTTAGTCCAATATATGACCATATATGTTTCGCACAACGCATTACAGAGAAAATTCGTCTTTTAGTCGAACGATTCGTATGTGGAACAAACTTCCCGCAGAAGTCTTCCCTGTTACTTACAATTTAGAAAAATTTAAATCAAATATCCACAAACACTACTCCCTCTTTCCTCATTCCCATACCTTATTTTCCTGGGTAGAAAAGTTTTGGCATTCTTTATTTTTCCGAGTACCAAAAATTATCAAATTCTGAGACATTTTATAAAGAAAAATTTTGCGATTTTGAGCCCTTTTTTTAATAGAATCATCAGAGAGTTTATATATGTATAAAATAATGCTTTTTAAGCCGATTTTATAATTACTTTATAAAAAGCAAAATTAATTGCGAACTTACCTTTAAAATCCTCCTCCTGCTTTAAAGTACCCTCGGGTAAATTTTCCCATTTATAGTGAAGACCCCAATTGAAGCCACCTCTTACCAAAGGACTAGACTGTATATTGGAATGTATCAGCATTGATTAAATCTATAACAGGTACGGCCAAAGTAGAATTTTCTTGTTTTATCAAACGCAATAGAGGTTCGGCCCATTGTTGATTGACTTCTATGTGAGAATCAAGGAATATTAATACATCACCCTTGGCCTCATGAGCACCTATGACACGGGATCTAATTAAACCCTCTCTTTGGGTATTACGAATATAATGTAAATTATTGTATTGTAATTGGGAATGTAATTCTCCTTGTAAATGGAATTCCAGCTCAGGTAAATTGCTAAAATCATCGACAAGTATGATTTCTTTTAATAGCCACGTAGGAGTACGTTCTAAAATACTTTTTATGGAACGAAATAAAGTCATTTTATGTTCATTATAAAAACACATAATAATGGAGGCAGTTGGTAATGTTTCCGCTGCTTCCGTAGGTGAACGTGGACACACCTTATGCCTGGTATCGGGTATGTCTCTAAACAAACCAATGTTATTTGATACTAAAGCATTAAATGCATGATGTTTATAGCCTATATCCCGTATATATTTATCTTGTTTATTCCTTACCACACCTAGACCATTTACGGGATCATCGACCGAGGAGAGGTCACTTGAAGTGTCCGGTGTGTGCTCTTCTTTTTCACTTAAACATTTAACTTCTACTCTAGCTTCATATTGTAACAATGGATTTGCACTTGCTGGCAGTTCAGTAGACCAACCACCTTTTTCAATGTCACTCCGCAGCATATACAGGTAAATTACTAAAGACAAGACTCCAAATAATACCAGATAAGTTTCCAGTGTAAATGTTTTACATATTCTACGTTTTAGCTGCATTTTATGTATTTTCTATAAACTACTATTAGAAAACGGAAATTTGTGTTATATATCTTTGACTTTTTAACCTAATTTATCAAAAAATTTTATATTTTGCAATAATTTTTATGCATTTTAATTAATTACTAATTAAGTGCCGTTGTTTTTGTTTACGTTTCCAACTATAACTAAAAGGGATGCCAGATCGAGTCAAGTTTTTAAACAGAGGTGCCACTTAAAGATAAACGCCAACGAATTGCAAAGTAAACAAAAAAAAAAAAACAGCTTTTATTATTGCCACATTCACACTAGATTGCAAAACATATATTTAAGCTGTTTATTCCAATCCAACTGTTCTTTATTCTTTTCCAAACGTTTTTGCAAAGCACGTGTTTTGAAATCTAGTGTGAATGTCGTATAAAAATTGTCAAACTCATTAACAATGAAGGTATCGCCGGTGTCACCCACTTCCTGGCGAAGCAACGGTAATAACATATCTTCAGCTTATTATTGGTTTGAGTTATACACCAAAAGGGTGAACTCGAGGAAAACGATAAAGAAGGTTTGCACTAGACTATGCCATTTTTTTATTTTTGAATACAAGATTTACTTCATATGTATCAAACCAATGGGTATTATAATACAAAATTGATTCTGAATATATCAGATATAATTCAAGATATCGAGAAACAGGTTTCGAAATTAGAGAGAAGATATTTGCAATATCTATAATCCGTTTCTAACTCATTCCTATTTAGAATGGTCAGTGGGTCAAAGCAATAGTAAGCTGACGACATGTAAACGCGACTGAAGTTGGCATTTGTGTTTTTTTGTGGGCGAAGTAACTCTGGCATCTTTGTACCGAAGCATTCACAATAATAAAGAAAAGCTTGATTTTTGCAAATTGTTGATAGAAAATAAATTATACCGCCAATTTTTGCAAATAAAATTTGTAGTCTTAATAAAATTGTGTAAAAATACAAAAAATGGAAGCTATAAATGCTAATAAACAAGAGCCACAACTAAATCTAGGTAAGTATCATGAAATATATCCAAATTTTAAGAAACGGCAACATATTGCAAAATTTTGCAGACACCAATGGCAGACGAAATTTTGTTAAATACTTCAAAAAGTTAGGAGAGGTAATATTTTTCTAACAATTTCAATAATTTAACCATTTATAATAACCGCTGCTATCCCTTAGAAACCCTCCTACTACGGTACGTTTCTATGACCGCACCGATTGCTATTCCGTACATGGCCAGGATGATTCAGAATTGATTGCCCGTGTGATTTATAAATCTACGGCCTATGTCCGTCAATTGTTACCCGATGATCCGGACTCTATACCCTATGTTATGCTTCTCAAAAACAAATTTTGAGGCAGCCGTACGTGATTTACTATTGGTACGCAATTATCGTGTTGAGGTTTATGTTCGAGCCTCAACAGGAGGTGATTGGCAATTAGAATATCGTGGTTCACCTGGTAATTTACTACAATTTGAGGATATCCTTTTTTCCAATAAGGAAGTTTTAGTGGGAAATAGTATTTTGTCTTTGCAATTACGTACCCAAAATAATCAACGTATTGTGGGTGTGGCCTGTGTGGAACAAAACGATTGTTTACTTCAAGTTTTGGAATTTGTCGATGATGATTTCTTTACTGAATTAGAAGCCACTGTTGTACTATTGGGTCCTAAGGAATGTTTGCTACCACAACATGATGGAGAGGTAAGTGACAAAATTAATTTATACCTAAATATATATTTTTCTTATTATTAGGGGCTCAACAATTTTGGTTTACAATAAATATATAAACATTTATACTTTTTTTTCTAAATATTTCGGGAACTGATAGTTTTTATATAAAAATTTAGATTTTTAGAAATTTTTTATGAAATTAATGTTTAAGAATCTAAAAATATTCTGTTTCAAAAGTTAGATTTTTTTGCAAAAAAATTGTGTAGAAAATGTTCCATATTTGCACTTGTCTCGGAATCGGATAATTTCTATAAAAATATTAAACTTTCTAATTTTAAAAATTTTCCATTAAAAATGTTCACAATCTGAAAAATGTTCTTTACCGAAAATGTCTCAACACAATGGATGGCAGGCGCAATACCGCTAAAATACCGTTATTGATTCAAAACCCTTTCAGCTGACGATCGTTATTCCTAAAATATCGTTACCGATATAAGTAAAATACCGTTATCCGTAAAATACCGTTACCGATATAACCGAAATACCGATATCCCTAAAATACCGTTATCGCTAAAATGTCGTTACCGAAATAATTGAAATAGCGTTATCCTTAAAATACCGTTACCGAAATAATCTGACAAGATCTGAAAAAAAAATCGCTGTAAATAGATTATATTTCCCCAAAGTTTGATCATAAACTAGCCAGTCATTAGAACTCGGTCATAATGGGTCTAAAACTATCGGTGTGCATTGACACTACCTGCATAACTTAAATAACGTTACCCTCAAAATACCGTTACCTAAATAACTGAAAAACGTCAGTAAAATAACGTTAACAAAATAACTAAAATATCATTACCGTTAAAATACCATAACCGAAATAACTAAAAACCCGTTATCCCTAAAATAACGTTACCGAAATAACTAAAATACAATTACCGCTAAAATACCGTTACCGAAATAAGGGCAATACCGTTAACGCTAAAAAACCGTTACCGAAATAACTGAAATGTCGATACCCCTAAAATACCGCTACCAAAATAAAAGAAAATAGCGTTACCCTTACCGATACCCGGATCGAATCGGTTACCATCCATGCACAACACAATACCTAAGATTCTTTTTCAAAAAAATTGTGCAAAAAAATTTCCATATAGTGAAATATCTCGGAATTTGTATCAGATAAAAAAAAAACAATTTTTGTTATTCGAAGAAATATTAAAAAGAGAAGCATTCTAGTTGAAAAATAAATTGTTCATATGGATTAGTTAATTCTGTCTCTTCTGATTAAAAACAATACATTGTGAATTCTGTAATTGACAAAACTCTATTTAGCCACACTCATCGCTGTGTCGACCGTGACTCAATTCGCAAAGAGGAGATGCTACGAGTCATAGCCTAATGTATGGCTTGTGGGTTTGAAACTCACTACGACACAAAGTAAAAAGTTTTTCATATGGAGCATTTTAACAAATTTAAAATACCATTGTTCAATTGACACATAAATTAACCATGGACGAGTCCTTGGAGAGGACGAAACTGCGACAGTCTGGCTATTCCGTTGTGTCCGTTAAATTTTCAATAACAATGTTTTCTTCTTCTCGTAAAAAACTAACTAAAAAACATTTTTTTTAACTACTTTGTTCTGATCTTGTGATTTTAAAACAAAATTGATCAATAATATTGAGGGTGTACACTAGGGCGGGTCGATTTAAAAATCGATCAACGTTCAAGGAAAATCGTATTCTAGGGATCAAAATAAGAAACTTTGCCGAAGGAACCCTCTAAACGAATTCTGATGTCCCGACTTTTGACCCAAAGGGTCAAATTTTGAAAAAGCCTACTTTAATATTTCAGAAAGTAGGAGGAATCTCTCCAAGATTATTGGAGCTACTTCTTCTCCGGGAGACGCGCTAGCAGGATTAATGCATAAATCATCATTCTAGGTGACCGTTAAGGGGTTGAAATTTAAGTTGAAAGAGGGCCTTTTTAGCGTGTTTTTATAGCAAAATGTACAAATCTCGGGATAGAGATATTTCAGAAAATAGGAGGAGTCTTTCCAGATGAATGTATAAATTATATTCGATTGGGTTGGATTCGATTGGGGCACTCTAAATGGGTCAAAGTGGAATTTTTCAAAATTTGACCCCTTTGGGTCAAAAGTCGGGACATCAGAATTCGTTTTAGAGGTATGGTTCCTTCGGCAAAGTTTCTTATTTTGATCCCAAGAATACGATTTTCCTTGAAAGTTGAGCGTGAGCGACTCGGCCTAGTGTACACCCCACTTAACAGTTTTCAGATTTTAGGACATCTGAGTTTTGAAAAATTCCATAATTTAAAGACATTTTCGTTTCCTTTTTTTTTTAACTTTTAGTATGAAGCCGTTAAAAATCTTTTGGAACGTAATGGTGTCATGGTTACTGTACCACCCAAATCTGGCAGTGTCGAAAAAAATGATTTAATACAAGACCTAAATCATTTGCTACGTTTTGCCAAAGGCCAACAGGAAAATGCCACTGGTATGGCTGAACTACAACTAACGGTGGCCATGGAATCTTTAAGAGTGGCCATTAAATATTTAGATCTCATCAATGATGCTGGTAATCTGGGGCATTATGATATAAAACAATTAAATTTAAAAAGGTAACCAAGTAATTAAAATCAAAAACATTTTATGAAAAACTTAAAAATATTGCTTTCAAGATTTGTGCACTTGGATGCAGCAGCAGTAAGTGCTTTAAATATCTTACCCAAACCGGGTACACATCCCTCTTACACCCTCCTATAGATGGCAAAGTATTTTGGGTGTATTAGATCATTGTCGTACACCCCAGGGTCATCGTTTAATGGCTCAATGGGTTAAGCAACCCTTAAGAAGTCGTGAGATACTCAATGATCGCCATAATATTGTTCAATGCTTCCTAGAGGCTCCTACTACTTTAAATTCTCTTTATGAAGAATTTTTAAAACGTATACCCGATGTTTTAATGTTAACCAAAAAACTTTTAAGACAAAAGGCAAATTTACAGGATATATTCCGCATATATCAAGTTATGTTACGTACTCCTAAAATTATAAATGCTTTATTATCTTTGGAACATGCTACCATAAAAAATGTTTTATGTGATCCTCTGAAAAGTTATCTAGAAGATTTATCGGGTCTTAAGCAAATGGTAGAACAAGTAATGGATTTTGATGCTATCGAAACGGGCGAGTATATGGTTAAAGCTTCGTTTGATACTGAACTCTTAGAAATGAAAGAAAAAATGTCTAAATTACTTATGAAAATGGAAAAATTACAAGAAAAAGCTAAACAGGATTTAGATTTAGATAAAAATCAATCGATAAAATTACTTAATGTCTCCCGCTTGGGTTATCATTTTCGTATTACTCTACGGGATGATTCGGCGTTGCGTAAAAATAAAAATTATAAAATACTAGATATAGTCAAGGGTGGTATACGTTTTACTACAGAAAAATTAACTGAAATTAATGAAGAATTCTGTTCTTTGCGTACACACTATGAGGAGCAGCAAAAAACTATAGTAGAAGAAATTGTGAAAGTGGCTGTGGGCTATGCTGCTCCATTGACTAGTCTCAATAATGAATTTGCTCAATTGGATTGCTTAGTAAGTTTTGCTATAGCTGCTCAAACTGCTCCTACACCCTATATAAGACCTAAGATGTTGGAAGAAGGTGCCGGGAAGTTAATATTAAAAGATGTTAGACATCCTTGTTTGGAATTACAAGAACATGTTACTTTTATAGCCAATAGTGTGGAGTTTAAAAAAGGTAAACTAGTGATATAATAAATTTCAAACAAACTTCATTACACATTTCTATTTATTTCTCTTCAGACCACTGTAACATGTTTATTATAACTGGCCCTAATATGGGTGGCAAATCAACTTATATACGTTCCGTGGGTACCGCCGTATTAATGGCTCATGTTGGCAGTTTTGTACCCTGTTCTGAGGCTACTATTTCTATGGTAGATTCTATTTTGGGTCGTGTAGGAGCCAGTGATAATATTATTAAAGGTCTTAGTACCTTTATGGTGGAAATGATTGAAACTTCGGGTATTATAAGAGTAAGTTTGAGAGTGTTATATTAAAGTCGAAAGATATTTTAATTAATTTGTTTTGTTTTAGTCCGCCACCGATAAATCTTTGGTTATTATTGACGAATTGGGCAGAGGTACTTCCACATATGAGGGTTGTGGTATAGCCTGGTCTATTGCTGAGTAAGTTTAATTGAATTTTTTTAAACATTATTTTCTTTTAAACTTAAGTTGAAAAGGTCCTTGTTTTTTGTCCAAAAATTGTTTTTTCTCGAAAATTTGTGTCCGATGAAATTGAATTTTGTGGTGATTTTTTTCTACACAAAAACTCTAGTGGAAATTTTTTCACAATATTTTTTGTCAAATATTTTTTTCTGCGAAAATGTGTTTTTGTCACAATTTTATTCCGTTAAACTTTTTTTTTGGAAATTTTTTGTCAACATTTTTTTCTGTTAAATTTTTTCCCTTGATATTTTTCCGCTAACATTTTTTACAACAGAAATTTTATTGCTTTAAGTAAAACATTTTTTTCCGTTAATTTTTTTTTCAGAAAATATTTTTGCTAATTCTTTTGTTCAAGATTTTTTTTTTCTTCAAAATTAGTTTTTCTGCGATAAAAGTGTTTCGCTAAAACTTTAATTTGGTTAAAACAAAATTTTCCGCTTTATTTTTTTTAAGCGACAATTTTTATTCAAAAACTCTTTTCTGTTTAAATTTTTAGTGAATATTGAATTCGGAAAATCTTTGGAATTTTTTCTACAGAAATAGTTTGTCCGCTAAATTTTGTTCAGCCGCAATGTTTTTCCACGTAATTATTTTTTCCGCAATTTTGTTTTAAATTTAGCTTGTTTTAAAATTATTCCAACAATTTCAGAAAATAGTTTTTTCTTCAATTTTTTTTTGTATCACTTTTACAGTCATCATCAGATGAGAGGTTTTTTACTGTCTCTATCTTGGTCCAATTAGGATATTTTTAAAGCCCAAAGTTCTTATGGGTTCTTTAAGTTTAAAAATCTTTATATAAGTTTGAATCTTACAGTTCATATATCGGCCCAAATCGGGGCTCTTGTATTGTGAATATCGTACTCCGACTTAAGGAGTTTTTTTTAAACCATATCTTAGCCTTATTATGAAAACTTTTTTCTATTAAGATCTCGTTTTATTTAAAAAAGAAAACTTGTTTAAAATATTTATTTTTCATCTTCATTTTAAATTAATCCAAAATTTTTCTTTTTCTTTTACAGACATTTAGCTAAAGAAACAAAATGTTTTACCCTCTTCGCCACCCATTTTCATGAAATAACCAATTTAGCCGATACCGTAAAAACTGTTAAAAATTGTCATATGGCTGCCATAGCTGACAATGATAATTTCACACTCTTGTATCAAGTTCGCCCTGGAGTGATGGAAAAAAGTTTTGGTATACAAGTAGCCAGACTAGCAAATTTCCCCGAAAAGGTTGTACAAAATGCCCAGCAAGTTTATAATGAATTTGAAGATGAACATACTAGCAAACAATCAGATGAAGATAAAGCTTTATTGGATAAAATTAATAAAGCTATTGAAGATTTATCAACTACGGGCAATAATAAAGATATTAATGAAAAAGATCTATCCAAATTAGTAGAACAATTTACTAAGGATATACAAAAATTGGATACAGAATACTTTAAGGCTGTGTTAACTACCGCCAAAGGGGAGAAATGAACAAATTAAGAGAGGGCGTTTAATTTATGTTTTGTTAATAACCTCATTTTAAAACAACTTGTAGTAAGTTCGTTTTATTTTTAAAAAGTATTTTTGTTCTTATAGTTAGTTTATGTTTTTTTTTTTGTATTTTAATGAATTTCGCTTAAAAGTGAAATATTTGAAGTTTTATAAAATATATTAAAAATATACGGATACTTTTATATAACAAGTTTTCTTTTATTTTTACAGGCAGAGATAAATAAAGAAATATCAAGAAAAAATCAAGATTCCAATAGTTTTTCAAGATTCGAGTAATTTTTCAAGATTCGAGTAATTTTTCAAGATTCCAATAGTTTTTTTTAGAATGCAGTTAAAACAGGTAAGTGGTGATATTTTTTAAGACACAATTTTTAAGTTATTTAGAATTTTTTGCATTTTAAATTTTTACAAAATTTTTTATATAAAAATCGTTCATACTCATAAATGATTTAAAATTTAAATACATCTTCGCAACAAAGCAATTCGAAACGATATAATTTCGATAATATGTCTCTCTCTGGCGGTGTAAAATTTCGTCTCTTTTATCTGTAGTAGTTATAATTAAATAAATAGGGAAGTTCAATTTTTTTGGTTAAATTTATAAATAATTTCAAATGTCCTGCCTTTGCTCTTCAATATTTAAAAAAAGTCCCAATACTTCGGAATATATGTATTTGAATAAACGTGCGATATTTCGTGGTATATTTTTCTTGGGCCGAGTTTTTAGGCAGTTGGTAACTGGAACTCTGTTTTGAAATGTACTTTATTTTGGTTTATTTCAATAAAGACGAAAACTCTAAATGAAAAAAAGTAAAAAAAATCAACATCTTGATTGCAATTATAAATAAAAATATAGTTGAAGATTTTTATCCAGAGTTGCCAAATAATTATTTGAAACAAAAATTAATTTTAAACAGAGACCCTTAATAACTGTTAAAGGTTAATTTTAGTTTAAAAAAAATCTCTTACTATTGTGGTCTTACTACGATGTTACGTATAAATACACTGAAAAAAAATCCATACATACTATATACGAAACCTTTCGTACATTGAACGAAATATATCGTTACTTCGCACCACGAAAATCTTTCGTTAAATATACGAAATTACGAAATTTTTGTGAGCATTTTACGAATTTATTTTTGTGTTTTACGAAAGAATTTCGTTGTTTCGCACCACGAAAATCTTTCGTAAAATACACAAAATTGCAACATTTTGTATACATTTTAAGAACATTTTGTTTTTATATTTTACGAAAGAATTTCGATATTAAGAATTAAGTTGTGCAATGAAAATGAAAATTATTCAAGTTCGAGGCCATACTCAATATTTCTTTATTAGGATATTGTCCTAAAAAATAATCTAGAGTTTTTGTTTTCAAATTTATTCTTTGACCCTTTCAAAAATGTGTTGATAGATCTATTTCGGGAATTTTCTAGGTTCCCATCATCAGAACACGTTTTGAAAGAGGTAACAATCCTATGTCAAACATTCATATAAACTAGTTTACTCACTACATGAGAACTAATATATATTATATGAGCTCGAAGTAAAGCAGATTATAACCATTGATCAAAAAATAAATTGAAAAATTGTTTTTTGTGTGTATGTCTACCTTTGGTAAATATTCAATACACGTTTTTGTTTCTTTTCCCTTGATATGTACCTTTTTTAAAAACTGAAAGGGTCAAAGAATAAATTTGAAAACAAAAACTCTATAGATTAATTTAAACCCAAGATAGCTTAATATTTCGCTTTGAGGCAAAAAAAAAAAATCATAATGAAGCATTGTTTTATATATCTGTAAATTGTTGGTTAAAAAAATATACAGCAGTTCTATGGCGTGTTAAAAATACAGCCTAAAAGAGGTCTTGGGTATTATAGGGTTAAAGGTTTTACACAGGTCATAAAAGAGGTGCCTCTTTCCCTCATTTTTGAAAATATAGCTAAATGAGTATAGGCAGGCCGTCAAGGGAAGACTTTTCACCCTTTTAATCCTCTCCGTAATAATATCCATAACTCCCTATTTATCGAACGTCTACGTAGAAATATCCATGCCAATGTCTAAGTTCTAGGAATATAAAATTAGAGATAAAAATATATAATTTGATTCGACTGTAACGGAGTTTTGTTCTTATCTAATTGTATCTCATTAATCCAATCTTACTGTTCACTTTAGTGAACAAGATTCCCGATTTGTTTAGTATTCTCTTTATATACCGAACCCCCCGTTATACCGTCTATTTACTTACAATTGACATAATGTTATATTACAACATATGTTTATATACTGATCCATATAATCCATATAAGCAATATTAAATAATATATGCTACATACATAGTTACATACATAGTCATCTCAAATTGTATAAGTGGATATATTAAAACATAAATTAATTTTTAACCAGGAATACACTATTTGGTAGCACTTCTTTTCAACATGCATTGTATTTTTTTCTGGAAAAAAAACTAAATATTTTATAAAAAAGTAAATTTTCTTTCCTAGACATGAAAATTTATAATAAAAAAAAGAAGAGGAAAAAGTTCTAAAAGTCTGTTAAAAGTATTAAAACTATAAAAATACTAAATTTGGCAGCACTTTTTAAACATGTATTGTGAACTTTTATTGAAAAAAAATATTTTATAAAAAAGTAATTTTTTTCCATAAACATGAAAATACAAAATTTGGTAGCATTTTATTTAACCATATGTTGTGAATTTTTCTTGAAAAAACCTAAATATTTTATAAAAAAGCTAAACATCTTTCATAAACATGAAAATTTATGATTAAAGAAAGGGGGAAAGGTACTAAAAGTCAGTAAAAAGTGCTTGAATTTGCAACATTATAAAATTACTAGATTTGGTAGCACTTTTTAGTGAATTTTTTTTAAAAATACTTTGGTTTTTAGAAAAAAAACTAAATATTTTTATAAACAAGAATATTTTAAATTAAAAACGAGAAAAGTAAAAATTATTGAAAATAAAAAATAACATTTGGTAGCACTTATTTTACCATGGGTTGTGATTTTTTTTTGGAAATAAAATATTTTAAATATTTTATAATAAAAGTAATTTTTCTTTCAAAAACACGAAAATTTAAATTAAAAAACGTTAAGAGAAACGCTAAAAGTATGTAAAAAGTATTCAAATTAGTAAAAATACTAAATTTGGTAGCACTTTTTCATCATGTAAAAAAGTAAATTGTTTATAGTTAAAAAAGAAGAGAAAAAGATACTAAAAAGTCTTTAAAAAGTATTAAAATTAGCAATACTATAAAAATACTAAATTTAGTAACACATTTTTTCATCCTGTGTTGCAAATTTTTCTTGAAAAAATTAAATATTTTATAAAAAAGTATTTTTTTTATAAACATGAAAATTTATAATTGAAAATTGGGAATAAATAAAATCTAGGCTGAAATCAAAGAATCAATTGAATGAATACAGTGTTGTTTTAATAGAATATTAACATTTTTTCTTAAATGTTGCTCCATTTTAATTTTAAGGGAGTTCTCGTCACGGACGATGCAATTTTCGCATTTATATTTTATTTAAAGAGTTAGGGCCGCTTAAACTTTTATACATTTTTTCCTTTCTCGTGAAATAAGTCAAATATTTTTACTTACCTTTTCTGCTTTCAAATTTTTCTTTATACAGTTTTTCGTAAGTTAATGTAAACAATTGGTCTTTTTTATTATATTTTTCATACTTAACATTAAAACAATTTTTTTTAAAGAAATTTTATTATTAAATTCTTGTTTTTTCTCGATTTTGTTTTTTAAATTTAAAGTTTTCAAAAATAAATATTTTTTTTTTATTAACTACAAATCTTTTTCTAAAGTTTGTTTGATAAATTTTATTTTGTAAAAAGTCCCCTCTTATACGAATGTTATAAATTTTTATAAAATTTAAGAAAGAGTAAAAATATGGCCCTTTGTTGGGCGCCATTTAATAGAAATTGTTGAATAACAAAATAACAGAAGCTTAAGAGATAAATATGACCCCAAGTTGGTCGCCATTTGATAAAAATTGGCTTATAATAAAATAACAGACTAAAGAGAATGGCGCCGCGCCATTAATGTCAAAAAAATAATATCAGATTTTTTAAATTCTTTGAACAAAGTTAAATTTTTAATTTTATTGTAAACTTTCGAAAATATTTAAAATAAAATTTCGAACATTTTTGTATGAAAAACAATAATCGGTATGACGAAAATGCGATATAACGAACGAACAAATTGTTTGCATTGACTACCTTATATAACGATTTTTTCTGTAAATTTATACTCGATATAACGAACAGTTGGTACAAAATATGTGGAAATTAAAAAAAAAAATAGAAAAAAGGCTTAAAATCAGCATGTGCAGTCAATTTAGCCCAAAAAGTTGTAGCGATATAACGAATATTTCGATATTACGAATGGGCCTGACACTACACCATCGTTATACCGGGCTTTGCCTGTATATCATTCGTTATACCGGGCTTTGAATGCACAACGTATTGTAGAGTTGTGCTTAATATATCATAGTTCATTTCAATCATTTCCATTTATTGTACTAGTTTGTTCTTTTAGTTCAATTAGTTTAGTTTCAAATTAAACTAGTAAATTAACCGTTCATTTGAGATTTGCTCTATGCAGATTTGTTAAACAAACTATAGGAACAATATAACAACATCAATAATTGAAAAAAAAAAATTGCCGAACAAACCTAAAGAAGTTAAAGAAAGAAATGAACGAAACGAACTGTGAAATATTAAGCACAACTTCAACGTATTACCCTACATTGGCTCTACGTTGGGCGCCACATTTTATTTAAAACTAATTTGAAATTAGTCTTATTAAACTTTAATTTCAAATTATATTTATTTACTATTTAAAATATTGACTTTAGTAGTTTATAACACTTAGAGAAGGGACTTTTCACAGTTTTACATAAAATTTTGTCTACAGTTTAATGTTTTTTTTTTTTTTAATTTAGATTTACATTAATAGTTAACTTCTTTTTTCTCTTTATACATTATTTAGTATATTAATATATTTTTAAAGACAAACCCTTTAACTTTTGATTTCCATCATTACTGTTTTTAGTTTTCATCTTTATTTTCTTTTAAAGATTAAATATTTTTAAAATATAAAGGCAATTATTTTTTGTTTTTGTGTTGTTTTTTGTTTTTAGGATTAAATAGTTGATTTTTCCTTCTTTTGTTGCTAGTAAAATAAAATGTGGACTAGAGTATGACAAAAAAGAATCAAATTAAAAAAGTATTTAAAAAATGTTAACTTAAACCTTTTTATATCTTTTCTTTAAAAGATTTATAAGGTTTCTTAATTTTTACAAAATCTAATAAAAGTAACTCTTAATAATGTAAGAGTTTTTAAATTTTCTTGTAGAATTTTGTTACTTAAGGTGGTTGTAACTAAATAGGCCTACTATCAATGATCTTCTAGTTAAATTTAACTAATCGGTTTAAAGAATTATACCAACATGTTCCTGGAAATTATATCGTTTTAAAAACTCTATAACAAAATGTTACATACTTTTAGGGGCTTATCATACATTTTAGAACAACATAGTTTTTTTTTTTTTTTATAAACCCTAAAAATATGTTATTTTTTCTGGTTAACTTAACCGTAACTTTCCGTATTTATTTCTTTCCGGTTCTTAATAATATTTTCAAATCGGCCCTTAGTATTAATTGTGTATTTTTGTGTGTATTTTCATAAAATTTATATAAAAGTAGTAACAAAAAATTGTTTTATTTTATAAAAAATCTATTCATGTTTGGTATAAAAAAAACTTAATTCTTTGGCTTTATAAACTTTTTATATATATAAAAAAAAAACATTAACAAATTTCTTTTTTTTTAACAAATAAACAATATATAACTAGTAAAACTGAAACTACAGTATATAATATTTTCCTTTTGAGTTTTGGACATTTTTGTGGCACTCAAAAGAGAAATAAAAAACTAAATAAAGTTTGCTAAATTGATTTGGCAAATTAATCATTTTGTATTTTCCCTGATTGTTATATTTTCATATATAGTTTTTGGCCAACGTTTCTGGTATTTGTTTGTGCTTTTTTTTAGTAGTCGAAGTAGAATTTACGAAAATATTACAAAAAAAAAAAAAACAAAATATTTAGTTACGACTTAGAAAACGTGTAATTAAAATGATCGACATAGTTATCCATAAAATCATCAAATTGAATTTTACAGATGATGCATGACCACAATAGGTAAAGTTTGCTTCCTGGAAAAGAGAGAGAGAGAGAAAGAGATGTTAGATTGAGTTAAATCTAATGTTTTAAATATGGCGCCAATTGGCAGCTAAGCTAGGCTCCACGTTGGGCGCCATATTGTTCAAATCATAAATATATTTGATAGTCCTAAATTGTCTCCCTAAACTCTGTTCTTGCTCCTCATTTGCCTTGTCAACAATTTGTTCTGTTTACCCCAAGAATAAAGAGTTTTATGTAAACCTTGCTCGACTTTTCGTTATTAGTTTCCAACCAAGCTCAATAAACGGTTTTCAGACTGTTTAACCAAAATCATGATAGCCATAGTCCCTGTTTTATTTCGGAGTTATGGCAGCAACCATTTCGGACATATCGCCCAAATCGGACATGGTGATAATGTCCGTGGGGGTTATTATCTGTCACCCTTAAACTGGTCCCTGACTAGACATAATTGTAGATGTGTAAATGGTTCTAGACTATGCTCAATTGTATATCCCACTCGTTTCGTTTGTAGTTCAAAACTAAGCTAAATAACAGGTTTTAAAACTTGGCTCGATTGTGGGTTATTTAATAATTGATAAGAAGTGCTTAAAATGGTCTAAAACTGATTTAATTGTTTCTAAAGGTTACAAAATCTACACAACTTTTACTTACTCGTGGCTTTCCAAAAGTAAAGAACAAACTCTTATTTCAATTGTGTACTTCTAAAGGTTATAATATCTAGAAATACTTACAAGATCCAGAAATACTTAATTCAATCGTTGGTTTATATTAGAAGCCCCACTTTGGGCTCCAACATTTTTCAAAAATTTTTTATGTTTTAATCCTTTCCTATGCTAAATCCTACTTTCGTTTTAAACTCAATTTTTTTTTAGTCTTAAATCTAGACTGAACAAAAATGAGTTTATATAAATTCTCATTAATATAACTTACATTTTCATGTTCCGTAAAACATTCCTCGATACGTCTTCGCTCATAAAAACTCATATTGAGTTTATAACATGGAAACTCTTTATTGTATATAATTGGTTGTGGTTCGGTGGTTAATTTAATTCCCTTAGAGGGCATTAAAACATTAATGACTATTAGCAATAAATTTGAGTTAGATATTTTCTTTACATAAAATGGTCGAGCAGTTGGCACTTGTATAAAGTCATTAATACCCTCCAATGAATTTGGTTGCAAATTATATAAAGTTATCTCTTTATCACATGGTTTATAAACTGGAGGTGGTGGGTGTTCGATAAAAATCTTTTCACCATCTTCATCTTCTTCGGGGGCGGTAGGTTGAACGCCCGCATAATTGTCATGACCATAACCGGCATCATAATCATCTTCTATATCATCGCTATAATCGAGGACTTGAAAAGGGAAAAAAGAGACAAGAAAATGAAAAGTTATCGAGTTATTAGTATTGCTTTTTTAAAACTTACATGGTGCTCCATCCACCCACCATTTAATTCTGGAGTAATGCCAAAACATAGTAGTTACTAACCATTTCCAGGCGAATGTCATTACTTTCCATGGCTTTACCAAATGTAAAAAAGTTATTAATAAATTTTCCTAAAGTTTTTTTGTTTGCAATACTTACATGCATCAATGGATTTCCTTCATTTTGTTTGGCTGTTTCATCTATACATAACGATTGATAATCATAGACTGCTATACTTTGGAAGATTTCTTTTTCTACCATTGCTTGCATAACATCTCCTTGAAATTCTCCAAAAAATTTACCCGTATGATTAACATTACGTGCTAATATAATGTAGGCATTATTATCAATTACATAGCATTCATTTTCATCACTATTACAAGTTTTAATACAACCATGGCACTGGAATTAAAGGAAAGAATAACATGTAAATTTTATTCAATCTCCAGATTTAACCGTGCGTTTCTAGAAGAGGAGATACCTGAGCAACTCCTAAATTAATAATTTTGTTCCATAGATTCCGAGATCAGGGACATTCGGGATTCAATCGCAGGGTTCTGGAGATACCGATATCAGAGACTTTCGGTATTCAGTCGTGGGTTTCTAAAGATACCGAGATCAAAAACTTTCGGAATTCAATTGTGGATTTAAAATGTCTAACAATGTTAGAAACTCTTAACTTAATCGTTGGTTTTTTGAGATACAAGGATGTCCTGAATTCAGTGGTTAAAAGCTTGCAAAATTCTTTACCTAAATAGTGATTTTCTACTGACTCCGCGACTAATGAAAATTTTGATTATTTTTAGGTTTCTAGAGATGCCAAGGTCGGGGAAACTATGGATTAGCTCGTGGATTATAAAAGGTTTTAATTGCGCGTTTCTCTTTGTTAATCCGTAGATTCATACGAGATATTCTTAATTTAATCCTCGGGTTAAAAAGGTTCAATAAACACTCAGGATTAAATAACTGTTCTTTTAGAATTTTCATGTTTATCTAGTCCAAATTCTCTCTCTATTTAAAATCCCTAATCAACAATCCTTCTTAAACTTCTACTTACATTATCCGATGATGTTATATTAAAAAATCTATCCAACATCATAGCATGTGAAAATTGGAAACCCACAACACAAGCGGGCGCCTCTTTACCACCATCCCTGGGAAATATAGCATGTGAAGCGGTAATTTTTAATTCATTATCTTCCGCTGGATCATTAGGATGTTTAACAGAATACACAAAACTTTCCGTACGTTCTTCATGATGTTGCAAAATGGCACTTCTATACCAAGTCTCATCGATAGCCTTGGTATGATAATCACCAAATTCCCGATCTGTATCAACTTCCACTTCACCATAGATAAATTGCCAGCGTGTCAAACCACTCATGGTGGCCACAAAACGTAAAGTGGCACCAAAACTTTCTATTAAATTCTTCTCCCCATCATTCTCAAATTTCCAATCACCATAACTGGAATTGGTAACCTTAGCATCGAAGATAAGCAAGTGAACCAATTCTTTATTGCAATAATAAGCATCATCCGATAAAGATTTACGGCCGCAGTTATCTAAGGACAAGAGAAAAGAAATTATAAAAGTTTTCTAGATTTTATATTTATAATTATTTTTATATAATTACATTCTTCATCTTCATCATTATCTACATTTTCATCTTCCTCATATTGCTCTGACCATTTCCACTCTTTTTGTACCATTTTTCCCAAGAAGTGTCTAAGCTCTGACTCCGGAGTTTTAAACTCGTGACCTTCTAAATAATGATATTTACAATAGACCCAGTCCGGATGTATTTTCCAATTTTCGCCCATAAAAAATTCCGATATATTTACTTTCATATGTATATTCTTTAAAACTTCTTCACCAACTTTAATCCATGTCTTACCATATTCACTGGGTAAAACGATACCAAGCGAAAAGGGTGTATTAGGCAAAGGAGCAAAGAAATAATCTTGTTTCTCTTCTGATACTCTACGCATTTTATCATAGTGTAATTTAACGCTAATATCTTTAAATGCTCCCGTTGAATGGTGTACCAAACCACCACGTATTTGTAAAATTGAATCGCCGGGTTCACGTGGAGAATTATCTTCAAAAAGCTGTTCAACTTCGGTAAAGTCAATACTATTGTAATTAGGATTCATAACACCATTGGGCTGGAAAAGAATTTTTTTTTTATTTAGAATCTCGATAGTAAAATTCTGAAAAAGCTTACTCCGATTGGCCGTAGATCAGGATGTAATAACACATAACCATTATTGGAAACCACAAATGAATAACCATTTACACCCAACTGAAATTTCAATAATGGTTACAGAAAGATGTGTAAAAGAAATTGTTTATTTTGATACCTTATAGGGCAATGTCAGTTTATCGATATCTTCGACCGGCACATCGGTTCCCGCTACACCCAATAATCGAGCGTAATGCGTTGAATTCCCTTCTAAATACGAACGATCAAATGCTGGCACACCCACTGCTATCATAAGTCTTGCATCTGTGGCATTTGGCTCGGGTTTATACTATATTAAGATAATACGAAATTGTGTTTGTTTTATAAATTTCTTTTTCTAATTAAAATATTCCTTACGAATATCGTGAATCTTTCTAATACTGTTTTTTAAGATCGAATCGTGATTCTATGACTATTAATGGAATCATTTTTATGAAATCAGTCACAGATCTATAAATGCATTATATTGCGGTTAAAGCATATCGTGATTACTTTAAGGGATAAATTTGGGACCGGATCTTGGCTTTATTAGAAAGTCAAATCGTGATTCTTGAAGAAAAAATTTTAATATTTAAAATTTATCTTATTAAGAAATAATTTGTTGCTAAATCGTGGCTCCATTATTTCGATTTAAAATCGAGGCACCATTGCGGAACTATTTTGAGATAAAATTTTTGTCCCTTTTTGGGATTGATTTGGGATCAAATCTGAGTTTGGTTATGGAAATATTTTTAGATCATATCGTGGTTTTAAGGTCGAACCGGGGCTTCCTTTAGAAACTATTAGGATGTCAAATCATGGGCTCTTTAAGAAACAGTTTCAAAGCTAAAAAAATTATATTGGCTCTATTATTGAATCATTTAGAGGTCAAATCGAGGATTAATTATGGAACTATTTTAAGGTCAAATTTTGGTTCGATTAAGGAACTATTAAGAAATCAAATCGACAGGCTGAAAAAATGTATCTTATCCGTGAATATTTCGTGGCTTATTTAAGGACTAATCGTGGCTCCATTATGAAACTGCCTTGACATCTATTCTTGATACTTTTTTAGAACTTTTTTGAGATCCAATCGGGGCTTTATTATGGAACTATTATAAAGTCAAATCGTGAAGTCCTTAAGAAAGAATTGAAAAGTTTAAAAATTTATATTTTTATTGAACCATTAATTGCGGAACTATTTTGAGATCGAATCTTTGTTTCTTTTTAGGGTTTCAAGGACTGATCGTACGTCTTTAAAGGGCTGTCATATATATTTTAAAGGCGTTCTTTTGCTTACAATAATTGGTCTTTGAAAGTTTAGACAAATTTCTTTCGGGAAACATTTCTAGATAAAGAAAGGAATCCATAATAGAACTCACTGTTTTATCTGTAAATGAATGCGTCCACGTAGGCGGATGTTCCTTATCTTGCAGCACCAACGGCGTTGCTATAACATCTACATATTTTAGCGCCTCTTCCTGCACCTCATCCAAAGTTTGAACATGCGAATAGTAGCCTCGATTCATACATGCCATCCATTGTATTTCTTGCACCATTGTAACTTCTTTACCCATTAGATAAGTAAATACTCTAACTTTCATACTCATTGTCCCGTTTTCACCATCACCCCAATTATATTGTTCAAAAACTTCCGTGTTATTAGAAGCGACGCCATCGGTAACGACCATAATGGCTTGATTGCAAGTGGAAGTTTCATTACAACGTCTTTCTATGTAGTACTGGGAATGAAAAAGAAAAGTTATTAAAATTATGATAGTTTTTCTTCTTCTTGTATTTTAAATAGAAGCATTTTAAAACTTTAGCTTCCAGATTTTTCAATGTTTTGAAGTCCATTTTCATAGGAACGCTTCAGGAAAATTTTCTTCATTAATTTTCAACTATTACTAAAATGTATTATTTTTTACCAAAGTTAAAAGATTTTAGTTAGATTAACTGTCGAATGTTTCAATTCCTTTTTCATAGGAACATCAGAAAAAAATCTTATTTTGTTTATTAAAATTGTATTAGAATTTATTGAAAATGATCTCCAAATTTGCAACAATTATTTTAAACATTTTTAATGTTTAACTTCAATATTTTTTAATGTTTCAATTCCATTTTAACAGGAACGTTTTAAAGAAATCATAAAATGTCTTATTCTTTAGCGGAGTTTATATATTTAAGTTCTATTAATTTCGATTTGTCAAATGTTTTAATTCCATATTCCTAGAAACATTCAGTATCCCTTATTATTTTATTTCACTGCACACATTCAACATTTGTTTTTACAAATATAAAAGCTTTTGTTAAAGCTATTGATTAATTAGAAATTACATTTTAGTTAACTTTACCGGGTTTTTAAATGTTTCAATTTCATTTTCATAGGAACGACAAGGAAAACGTCAAAATGTTCAAGTTTAAAAGGTTAAGTAAGAATAATTAAATTTTAAAATGTCTCAATTGTTCAATTATTTTTTTTATTTTTCCTCATTTAATTACCTTTTTAAGCAATTCAAAAGCTTTTGTTAAAGCTATTGATAAGTTTGCATATCCCTGGGGTTTCAATTCACTTATAGCATCGTTGAAAACGTTAATATTTTCGGGTGTTGCCTGTACCAAAGCATCTTTAAAGCAGGGTACAGTATAGTTAACTTCAGATGAATAGTTGAAGATGTTGAAAAAGTCATTATTTGAAAAGGTATCCAATATACTACGTATAGTAAATTTGGCAACATGAAATCGAAAGCCAGTCATCGAACCCGAATTATCCAATAATATAACAATATCTTTTGAACAAGTGGCCGTTTCAATGTACCACGAACGTTTACGACAATCATAAGTATCAGCATTACCATCTTCTTCATGTTCCTCCCATTGAGAGGCCGGAAAATGTCTTAATATACCAGTATCAGAACCAAAATATTGCCAAGATAAAGCAGGATCTGATTGATAATTTTGTTTGAAAACCTCGTCTAATTCCTCAGTCCACATAATGGCCTTTAGAACTTTAGGATCTAGAAAAAAAAGTAGACACAGTTTAAAATATTTTACCATTTTTTTATAATTGACTTTCCCACTTACGTCTATCATATACATTAGAGGGTGTATGGACGGCACTGTGTTCTGTATCGACAGATATATTATAAAAATGTGTATCTGGATTAAGCGTAAAATTCAAATACATATAACGATATTTATCTGGATCCTCGCCAATTATCTCTTCGGCCGCTTTGCCATCGAATTGTGAAAATTTACTTGAATAATATTGAAATTCCGTTTCGGCATATGTTGCATTATATTCAAAGTTCTCAAAAGTTTTTTCAGCTTCACGTTGTATACACTTGACGGCATCCATTTTGCGGGCCAACATTTTACCAACATTGGCTGTTATCGATTTAATTAGTTCAGAACCATTTTTTAATTCTACACGGGCATTAAATTCTTTGTATTTCTATAGAAAACAATGAAAAGAACAAGAAAATGTTACAGAAAATGAATGTTTGTTAGGGCAGATTGAAATTGATTACTCACTGCCTTAATTTCTTGTGATTTTGTCATACGTTGAGCGAGTTCCCACAGCTCCTCGCCAAATTGGGAGGCCCATTTTCCAACTCTAAAAAGAAATACAATTTTTTAAGTGATTAAAGAAATAACGTTTTAAGTTATTTTCCTAACAATTTCACACGTTTCAATTCCATTATTTTAAAGAATATTTTAAAGTATAATGTTTAAATTCCATTTTTGATAGGAATGTTTTTAAAAAGTTATATATTACAAAACTTCTTAATACTTACTTAATTTTTTCGAGATTCTTTGATCAAAATATACAAATTTCTTAATATTTTCAAGAAACTTAAAACATTTGTACAAGTTTGAAATACAATTTTTATAGGAACTGTTTATTAATTTATATAAATTCTATTTTTTAAAGATGCATATTGAATACACTTTTTATTAGATTTTATGTATTTGTACTTCCCTTCCTTTAATAAATATTTCTTCAGCAGGGAACTCGTACTGCGTTTTGTGTTTGTCACAAAATGTTTGCAAAAATTTTAATTTCTTTGAAGTTCATTGAATTTAACCAAATTTGTTTCAACCACAAAATGTATCATTTTAAGTTAAACGAATTTGTTGTATATCTCCTATTCCCATACCGACATGTAGTCGTGCT
This sequence comes from Delia radicum, assembly GCA_021234595.1. Lineage (NCBI taxonomy): Eukaryota > Metazoa > Arthropoda > Insecta > Diptera > Anthomyiidae > Delia > Delia radicum. The sequence continues at coordinate 232,056,673 of CM037854.1, forward strand.
GTCTGTCTAAGTTTTCTAATGAAATTAGTTTCCATATGTATAAAGCCGTCATCATCATTTAATTGCGTCATGTTTTGTCACACACAAATGTTATTCTAATTCTAAATATAGACCATACATATGTGTTAGTCAAATGCGTGTCATTAACACCAAAAACAAAATTTTCATACACAACAGGCAACCATAAACAAATTTACACCTACACGACAAAAACACCGCCGAATCGAAAAAGACGAGCCCTCATTTTGCTGATTTGTTATTATTATTTTCTATGCAAAAGACATTTAGCAACAAGTGGTGGAAACTGGTTTAAAGGAGATGAGATAAGAGATTGTTTAGAAAGAGAGAAACAACTGTCACTTATTATTTGTTTATATTTCTTTCATTTATTTTATTTCATTTTATTACAAGAGTTTATTTCAGTATTTGTTTTGCTACGCTTATACCAGAGAAAATCTTTATTAATTCTTTCTCAGTTTTGTTTTCTCTTCTCTTTAACTGTCAGTTTTTATTTTGCTTTTAATTAGTTTTCTTTTGTTTTATATTCTTTTAATTCATATGTAGTTTAGTTATTGTTTTATTGTTAATTCTTTTTTTAATGTTTTTTTATTAGTTTGTATTTGTTGTTTTTTACACCGTGAGTGCTTGTCACTGTCATAAACTTTTATGCCTACTTATTCATGTTTGAGTATCATCTTCACTACAATGTTGCCTTCAAGATGGATTGTAATTGTTTCGCCTAAATGCTGAGTGACAGGCTACAATTTTTTATATAAATCAATTTTTGCAAATTTTGAATTTTTAAGAAATCTACGATAGACCACCAGTCTGCTGATTTGAGTTCATTTCACTGATTTTAGTTTAATTAGAAATTTTTGATGGACCAGCAGGTTTCACGAATTTGAGTTTTTTTTAGAAATTCCCGATGGAGCCGAGATGGATTAAAATTTCTTATGAAACCCACTACTGAATCACAACATTCTCAAATATTAGTTCTTTTAAAAATCTGCGATAGATTTAAATTTCTTAAGATAGCCATTGAATCTTAAGTTTTCAATTCCTTCAGATTTCCACGATTATAAAAGCGATTGACTTACATCATTCTTAGATTCAAATTCTTTTTTTTCTTTTCAGATTTAAGTTCCTCAATAAATCCACGATTGATATATGACTTGTCTATATATATATGACTTGTTTTTGAATTCGATTTTTTTCACAAATCCACAATATACCCATTACTTTCTTAAATGTGAATTCCCTTAGAAAACCCCACTTGTCTCGTGATCGTCTTTCCTTTAAAAATCAATTTATTTTCCCTGAATATTTTAATGTTAAATTCCAATTTTAATTTAAGAATTATTTCTAAAAGATATAAAGTATGAAAGTGTTTTTAACATTTTAATGCCTTTTTCGAGATCCTTTATTAAAAAAAAATATAAAAAAAATTTAAAGTTTATCGGTACCATTTTATCAGTATATGGTTTACATTTTATTATTATCTTTTTTAAAAGTTGTTATTTTTCTCCAGAAATTGAAATGCTTAATGCCATTTTTCATAGAAATAATTTGCAAAAATTATATAATATGAAAATGTTAAATATTTTAATGCCTTTTTCGAGGTTCCTTATTTAAACGACTTAAATTTGTTAATGATTTGTTAAATTCCAATTTTCATGGGAACGGCTTAACATTTATCGGCACAGGGTAGAAAGTTTATTTTAAACTTTTTAAAAAACCGTTTAAATAGTTTTTCTTCAGACCTTTATATGTTTCTTTTCCATTTTACTTAGGAATATTTTGCAAAAGTTATATAAAATGAAAGTTTTTTACATTTTAACGGCCTTTACGGGAGTAAAAAAACTACATTCATTCAAATTTTAAAAACTTACTAAATTTTTTAGTTTATCAATTTGCAATTGTCATAAGAAACGGGCTGGAATTTGCGCAGTTTATGGTAGATTTTTTTTATAACTATATATTTTAAATAACGACAGACACTTTAGATTCTCAAATTTCAATCTCTTCAAAATCCACGATTATTTTGGTGATTGACTTACACCATTCGTAGATTCAAATTCCACAAGTTATCCATGAGTGACTTGAAAGTTTATTAAATTCAAACTCTTTAAGAAATCCACGATTAAATAGTTTTTTTTTACTATATACGATATATCAGCGATTGACTCCTGCCTCTCTCTCTCTCTCTTTAGAAATCCTTTACTTGTGAACTGTTTCTTTTAAAATTCATGATTGCCACCTGAACTTTTTTCTTTAGAAGTACTCGATTGACTCTTGTTCTTCAGACATACACGATCAACTAGTGACCATCTCTTTCTTAAAAATCCTCGATGGACTTATAATATTAATTCCATTAGAAATCCAAAGTTGACTCGTGACTATATCTCCCTCGAGATTCACTATTTTCTTCTTTCGAAATCTGAGATTGACCCTTTTCTACTTTAAGAATTCTTTGATTGACTCTTGACATTTTTCCTTAAAAAAATCCACAATTGACTCGTGACTAGGGTTGTCATTTATTCGAGTTTTATTTTGTTCGAATAAACGATCATACAATTTTTGGTCGAACGATCAAAAGATTAATTTAAAAAAAAATATTCAATTAATCGAATGAATAACGATTAAAAATAATTTTGAAAATACACAAATAATTAAAATATTTTACTCTATCATTTCAAAATTGTATGCTTTTTGGCATCAAGAACAATTCTCAAATGCAGGCATTTTAGACTATAGTAACGCCAAAAGATTTTTCTATCAAACGCCATTTGGCATGGTTATCTCGTGATAAGACAATGTAGTTTTGAAAATCGTTAAAAAGTTAAATATATATCGGTGATAGTTTTAGTATATCCTTAGAAATTACATAAATGGAATTCACAGTTTAAGTGCTAACGTACTACTTTAAAAACTATGCTATATTTTACCGATATCACTTTATCTGTGAATTCTTTCACATTGTTTGTTTGAAAGCCAAATCATATATCTTTACCCATTATTAAAGAGACCATGTCTTGGAAAACGATTAATAAAAGTTTTAAAATTTCAGTTATTTCTTCAATAGAGTTTTGTTTTTATAAAATTTTTCCAAAACTGGTAAATTTTCGAAAAGCTTTTACTATCGTTTCTAACGATAAGTTTTGCAAAACAAAGTATTACGGAAATATCTCAGAGGCCTATACTTCAGTTTTGCTTTCCACTTGAACACAAGTAAAAAGTTTTTGTGCTACATATTTAAATCTTTAAAAACAATAGCTTCCCTAAAGAAGTTTGGTGCATGAGAGGGTTAAAAGAAGTATTTTTTGCAATTATTTGTTTTATTCATTTAATCGTCATAATTTATTCGAATTATTCGTTATTCGAACATCATGTTTTTAAAATTGTTCGTTCGAATTTCCTTTTTAACCCGTTCTTCAGAAATCCACAATTGACTCGAGACCTTATTATTCTTAAAATATTTTTTCCAAAACCTACAATTGACTTATAAAAAAAAGAAGAGATTTTTAGAAATTCATGATTTTCGGGACTTTTTTTGTTGTGAAAATTTCAAAATTTAAATCTATTAAAAAACCCTCATCCAATAAAATTGTTTTGTTTTTGTATTTAATTTAGTCATAAAATATTTCAATCATGATTATGATGAAATAAAAAATAAAAAATTTCTCTAATAGGGTTGATTTGTTAGTTTTTTTGTGCTGGGTGTTGGTGACAGCGGTGTGGGTGTTTGTTTGTTTCTTTCAAGTGGGGCAACAAGTGTTTGATGATGTATATTGATTATTGGGTATTTTTTTTTTCTATTTTGTTTCAAGTAATTTAATAAAGAATATCAAATTTCACTACATCAAAGACTTGATATTTTAAATAATAAACTTGCTAAGAGTGTTTTTTTATATGTATATACCCTGCACAAGCAGTTTTTCTTTTGTAGCTACAAAATATTTACAAAGAAATTGTTTGTAGATAGGGGATGTTTTAGGGCGGTTTTTTTCAATGGCAAAAAATGTAAACAAATCAACAGATTTTTATTATGATTATTTTGGTCTAGAAAAAAACTAATAAAGTTTTCATGTATAACCTTATCAGTTTGACTAAAAACCTTCTTAACAATAGAACAGTGCTGACCACGATTTTCACGATTTACTCGTGAGATTATTTCCATTAGAAATCTACGATTGGTTCGTAAACTTATTTCCTTTAGAAATCCACTTTTGATTCGTGAGCTTTTTTCTTAAGAAATCTACGATTGATTCGTAAACATATTTCCTTTAGAAATTCGACATTGACTCGAGATTTTTTTCCTTTAGAAATCCACGATTGACTCGTGACCTTCTTTCCTTTAGAAATGAACGAATGACTAGTGACCTTCTTTCCTTTAGAAGTTAAAGATTGACTAGTGGCTTTCTTTCCCTAGAAATCCACGTTTGCCTCTTGACTTTCTCTCCTTAGAAATCCACGATGGACTCATGACTTTCTCTTCTTATAAATCCACTATTGACTATTAACTTTGTCTCCTTTGAAACCCATGATTGACTAGTGGATTTCGTTGCTTTAGAAGTCAGAGATTGACTAGTCTTCTTCTTTCCATTAGAAACCCACGATTGACTCGTTATATTTCCTTTGGACCTTCTATCCTTAGAAATTCACGATTGACTAGTTATCTTCTTTCCTATATTATTTCCTTCTTCCTTCTTTAGAAATCCACGATTGACTCGTGACCTTTCTTCCTTCAGAAATTCACAATTGATTACGGTTCTTCTTTCCTTCAGAAACTCACGATTGACTCATGATCATATTTCCCTTAGAAACCCACAATTGACTCGTGATCTTTCCTTTTTACCTTCTATCATTAAAAATCCACTATGATCTTCTATCCTAAGAAATCCACTTGAGCTTCTTTCCTTCTTCCCTTTAGAAATCCTCGATTGACTAGTGACCTTTTTTCCTTCAGAAATTCACGATTGACTCATGACCTTCTTTCCTTTAGAAAACCACGATTGACTCGTGACTTCATTTTCTTTAGAAATACAGACACTCTCCCTAAAATCCATAATTAACTCAATATATTATTTTCTTCTTACCATCAGAAATCAACGATTGACTCGTGACCTTCTTTCCCTTAGTAATCCATGATTGGCTCTTGACCTTTCCTATAGAAATACATGATTGGCTCTTGATCTTCTTTGTTTTAGAAGTGCACAATTAATTCGTGACCTTCCTTTTTTTTAAATCCCCTATTGATTGACTCGTGACCTCCTTTTTTAAGGAATTTACTATTGACTCGTGACCTTCTTTCCTTTAGAAATCCACGATTGACTCGTGAGCTTCTTTAAAAATCCACGCTTGACACGTTCTTTTTCCCTTTAGCAAACCACGATAGATTCGTGACCTTTTTCCTTTAGAAATCCTTGATACACTCCTGACATTCATTTCTTTAGGAATCCACCGTTGACTCGTTACCATTACCATTTATATCTAATGAAATGGTAATGACTCTAGGTTTCCACTCCACCAATTTTATAGATCTATTTCGAGCAACTTCTCCCTTATCTTTCTATGATAGTCAATTTAGAATACCTCTTAACAGTCTTTTGCTAGATTTTGTAGATTGCTTTGTTTTTGATGATTTTTCCACGCGACAGAAAAGGGGTTAAATGTCGTATGCATATCTCAGTTCAAAATATCCAAGATAAATTTATAAGAGTCAGCAGAATTTCTTATTTGTTTACAAATTTGTATGTTTATAACCACAAAAGAAAAGTCCCTTGCAAAAAAATATAGTCAAGTCTACTTTTTCTTTGTATTTTTACAAATAGACGCATTAAAGCGTTTACACAAACAATATGTTAACATATGTATGAAATATGTAGATGTAGACACTTACTCATACTCTTGATCCCATATAAACAAGAACCAGAAGCCAAACTAAATGTCCGTTAGGGTGGTGTAAAATCAACTTTTTCTAAATTTTCAAGTATATATTTTTTCCGATTCGGACAAACTATTTTTTTATAACCTAATAGTTCACCAAAACGACGGAATGACAAATGTTCATCTTGCTTCCAAAATAAAATATGTGTTCTAAACGGAAATTCGTGTTTCCGTCATTCTAGTGAATATTTTAAGTTTTAGGGTATATGTTTAATATTAATATTCCGTTAAGAGAAGAATGGAAGCGATGGTAGTCAAAACGTTAAATCAGTGTGATTAAAATTATTTTAAATTGTCGACGTTATAATTTGTTATTCGCAGTTTTTTTTTTTAATACTTTAAAACTTATTATAATGCATATTCACACTATTATTAAGTATGAGATTTTGAAAGGATCCGAGCGAAAATGAAACGATCCGAGCAAAAATGCGAATTTCACACCACACTAATGCGCATTAATAAACACATACATTTTTATGAAAAAAAAACATAATAAAGAAAAGAAAAGCTAACCTATGCATATAATAGGTATATATAGTGTTGCCTACTTTGGCGTTTTTTTTTGCTTTTAAATGAAAACATTTTTATTTCATAGTTTTCCATTTCATTGGATGTTTTTATTTGCTGGCTATATAGAACCATTGTACCATACTAGAGTTGAATAATATAGAAGAAGATTAGAGAAAGAGCAAGAGAATTTGATAGAAATAAAGTCAGATAAATGAGAAAAGCTACGAATTCTTTGTGTTCTTAATTAACCAGATAAGATCAGACTGGACATCATTAGCCAAAATTCGCTGCCTGGATCTAGAGAAAGCTGGACAATCAATAATAAAGAAAATGCTGTGTCGTGCTCTCATCCTCCAGCCAGGATTTGACGAGCACAATCGTAGTGTCCTATAGTCAAACCAGCTACAATCAACCCTGAAACTGATTAAGAATCTTGACATTTCGTTTTCCCAAAGGTAGTTATGCAAATAGTTTTCAGATAAGACACAATCCACCGAATTATCCATGACAAGCTAACACTAAGTTGCAGTTTTGGATTCGTCGGAGTCGAAACCGATTTAATGTTTGTCAAGCAGTTGGTAATCTCATTACCCGGAATACTTCTATGATCCGAAACTCACAGATGACAGCCCTTTGCTGAATCTGTTTATACACTCCCAAACAATTCTGAATGAAGCCACCTTTAGTTAAAGTGCCTAAAGGGCAGTCTGACGGTCACTACAGATACTGATACTTCCATCCTTCTATTTTTTAATTCTTATGCAATTTGGCGAAAAATTTGCGAAAATCTTACAAGGCAGGTATCCCTCGGATCACTTAAGGATTGCACTAAATTTTTGAAATGCGATAGAGGAGACAAAACAAACGAAGTTTGCACTCTTGTAGCGGCCTAATATCAAATTCCTACCTTCCAAAATTAATTATTGGTAAATTGGGCATTAAACGAATGGTATACCAAAAAAACAAAACACTTTCGAATGTTTTTGAAACCTATTTTAGTGTTATCCTTTCTCTACCTGTCTCTAAAAATCAATTTGAGATACCTATTAATAGGATTTAGCCTGATTTTTTATGCGATGGCTCACTTTTTGGGTATTTAAATACCTATTAGTCCTTAATGAGTTAATCTATTAACTTTGAACTTTGTTTTAAGTGCAGGTTTTCTAAGTTTTTACTTTTGCTTTTTTTTACAATATTTTTTTTCTTTAAATGTATTGAATTTTCCTTTTTTTGTCTTTTCTGATAAATATATTTTAAAGTGATAGATTTTTTTTGTTAATTTCTATCATATTTCTAAAAGTGATAGAATATGTTTGATTTCATTATATCATATATACCTATATATTTCCGTACATTAAATTATATATGATCTCATATTAAACTATATTAAGTATATATGAAGAGATACAAATATCAACTTATATGTAACATAAGATATATAATGGTATATAATAATATATGTATATATAAATTATATATAAAAAATTTTCATAAAAAAAGTGTGAGATGTAAATATATATCGTTACATACGGCCACATATATAATTATATATAATCATATCAAGCTATATATAACTATATATAAACTTTTTTGTCGGAATATCAGCGAGCTGATTTTAGCAACAAAATTAGTAGATTCAGCAAAAGTTTTGCTAACACTTAGTAGATTAGAAATAAAAAAGCGTTGGTAAAAATTAATAAATTTTTTGCTGAATTTTAGTAGACTGAAAAAAAAGCAAAAAAATTGTAAAAAATTGTAATTTAGTTAATATATTTGCTGAAAATCATAAAACATATTTTGTGATTCTTTTAAAAATAATTTACAATAATAACGAAATATAAAAATTTTCATTTTCCCACATTGATGTCATGAATTAATTTAATATCTGAAAATATATAGAAATAAATATATATAACATAACAAAAATTTTCTTTCAACTACTTACATCAATGGTAGTCTAATTGATGCTTTCTTTTAAAGGGCGCAACTGCCGAAGATAATTATAGAAACGAAACGAAAAATAAACAAAAACAAACGAAACGAAAAAAACAACCCTTTTTTTTTGCAATACCATACTAAGATGTGTGTCTTTGTCTTTCGCTTTACTCTGTCTACATGTCTGTATATGTTTGTTTGCAATTTGACCTCACTAGATTATTAATCTATTAACATTTATTATAGAAATACATTTTAAATTTAAATATTTTCTTTTGTCTTTTATTTTATTAATAGATAATTATTTTCACAAGCCGGTGACAACGCAAAATTTAAGTTGTTTTAATCCTCAATTTTGTTTTATGTATGAAAAACAGATACAAAAGTCTTCCATGGTTGATTTTTTAATATGTCTTATTAGAGTTGTACTTTTTAGTATCATTTTCCTCTTCTCTACTACATCTTGACATGCCGCGACATCAATCTGGTTGTCGTCCACACTATTAATGTGCTTATCAGCACAATTTTTTTTAGCAAAATTAATTAGTAAAACATTAGTATATTAGTAAAGCATTAGTATAAAACAGTTAAGTGCTGAATAAGTATAACAAAAATTTTAGCTGAAAACACGATTTTAGCAAAAAAATTTGCTAAAAAATTGTATACCTGATTTACAAGACGTTTTACTAACTTTTGTACTAACTTATTTTTTTGAGTGTATGATGTACCTGAGTTTTGGCAGTAATTAAAATATTTACATTTGGTACGTTGGCACTTAGTTGGTTATAATTTTGATATTTATCGAAAGATGTTCTTGAAACATTTCTTTTCTTCTTTATAAAGATGCGCTAATGAAAATTTAAACTAATAACTTTGATATAAAAAGCTGAATGTGTTAGAATTCAAATCAATAGATCTTCAAGATATCTATCGTTAAATCTTTAAATTGACAACACTGACTGATTACATACAGAAAAACCTTATTTTTCCTCATCCATTGTATGAATCAAGTGAAAAATATAAAAATACGAAAAAGAAACATTCATCTTGAAAATATGTATGTACATTAAACATACATTTGTATTTCAAAATTTACATTAACAATAAGTGTGTAAAAAAAAGTAATAAAAACAACGTAACACAAAATGTTAATTAAAATTTTAAGAGGATATCGAGGCAACAAAATCTCTAAGGACATTTTTAACACGTAAAAAATAAACACAAGTGTCAACTAGACAACAACAATGATGATAACAACTATAACTTCTATTATCACTTACGCTTCATCCTCGGGAGTGGCATTTACTTGTGTCACATTTGGGGGCAGGCATATTAAATAAAACAGCAGGAATGCGGTCAAAACAACTGAAATATGTGTCATCAACTTATCACACGATGAACAAAACATTTTCTAGCATTTTCTTAACGTAATTTTTTTTTTCGTAGAAATTTCTTAACAAAAATTTAGATATTTGATGAATTTTATTTTTTTTTTAGAAGAAGACAAATTTTTCTAAAACACTTTTTTTTATTTATTAGATCTTTTAAAGATTTTTAAATTTAATTTTTCTTATATTAAAATTTTTAAAACTTTTCCTTTGTAAATTCAGGGTGTAGCCTTTTTTTACGTATTTTCTTGTATTATTTTCTTGATTTTTTTAATTTCTCTTTCACTTTACTTTTGATTTCCATGTTTTTCTTAACTGATTTTTACATTTTATTTATACGTTATCAAATTTTCTTTATTTAATTAAAGATTTTCAATAAAATTTTTAAATTTTATGGCCAATTGTTGTTAGAAAAGCCATAAAAAATTTTAGCTGTGCGTTAATTTTCTATATATAAACCACGTTCAACCTTTATTTCATTTAAAAATTCTTTTTTTTTACACACAAATGTTGAAAATATATTTGACAGTATGGGTGTAAATATTAATGTGTGTGTATTTAATTTAATTTGTATGCTTTTCTAATGGTTTTCTTTTTTCCCGTTGGTCCACCCGTTTACTTTGAAAAGCTGCGAAAAACTAATAAAGAAACAATATTTTCCTAAATTTTCTTTTCTAAAAAACACAGACAAATGTCAAACTGAAAATGTGGGAGCATAACTAGACAGAATAATAATGTCAGAAGAGGGCTATTTATAGAAGGACTCTTTTGTGACTTGTGTGCTTAAAAAGTAACGTCAAAATCAGCTGTTTTAGTGTATATGCCGTTATAACAGGGTTTGTTTATATTTTCTTATGCTGGCGCTTTTTAGTGAAATATTTTGTTTTTTTTAATGTTTTTACAGCGTATATTGATTTTTCTTTTTTTTCATTCCTTTTTTTCATATTTTCTCTGTTTTGAATTGTTTTATACGCCATATTTGTTTATTTTGATTTGCTTTTTTTTGTTGAGAAAAGCACGTGTAACGTTATTTTCCGTTTTATTTTTCATATTCACAACATAATCAAAAAACAGGAGAGAGGCAGTTGAGGAGGAAATGAAACTTTCTATTGTTATTTTGTTAATTAGAGGCTGTTTGTTTTTTTTTCAGAAATATGTTTTATTTTAAAAAACAAAACTAATAAAAAATTAACATCTTTTTTTATTTCCTTATTATTTTAATTGCTTTTTACTATGCTAGAGATGAAGACACTGAAAATTTAAAGATTTCGCTATTAAAAAATGTTTAAATATTCTTTTGAAATACCTTAGTCTAGCAGCGGAATATAAGGATATCTAGTTTACAAGGTTCTTGCATAGATTTCTAAAAAAAAATGTAAATTTATATAAAAAAGTGGTAATTTCCCGACGATAATAGTTGATATGAGTAATTTCAAAAATTTTCCACACCTGGTGAAACTGACTTCAGATGGCTCTTATTTCTCAAGGTTTTTTTTTTTAATTAAGAGAAACGATGACATGCAAAATTTTACGTTAAAAAGTCTTCACCTAGAGAATTGATGGCAATTTAAAAGTCGAAAAATTAAAAAAATTACTTGAAACTTACAAGTGTTTTTTCACAAATTTTATTTTTTTTGCTCAATATTTTTAGCTTTCCGAGCCAAACCAATAAAAAAAAGTGAAGTAACTAGACTTGTTAGATACTTTCAGAAAAAAAAAAAATTATTTCTATATCGTTGCTGGGTGAAAAGTTGTATGGTGTTTCGCAAGTCAACCGAAATTTTCCGATTTTGAAACTATCGAAGTTTTTTTATAGGGTGTTTGGGCAGTTTAATGCAATTGAGTTTTGACCACAGTATTTAAATTAAAAAAAAAACGATTTAATTTTAACCAGTTTGAGGTATATCAAGTTGATGTCACCTCACCAATAACTTTATAGAATCATCACAACTTTTTTTTTAACTCTTCTGTCCTGTTTTGGTGAAAATTACCGAATTTTGAGAAACAAAATTAAAAAACTATACTTAAAACTCCTGTTTTCCAATAAAATTCAGTTTTATTATATTTATTTCGTAAAAAATGTTATTAATGTAAACAAATTTGTGAAAAAATCTGAGCGAATCTATTTTTTACATACACCTGATATGTATGGATAATCTAACCCACCATCCCGCTTTTGGCGGTATTGTCCCGCTTTTTAAAGGCAGATCCCGTCTTGGAAATTTTTCCCGCTTTTTATATTAAAACTTCTTAATATATTTTTATAACAATAAAAAAATTTTTCTGATAAAAATTAAAAAAATTACAAATCTTTTACAAAAGAACAATTCATAAATTTTAGTACACTTAGAATGAATACTATGTAGGCAAACCAAACTGCGAATGTAGTTAACAATGAAACAAATTAAATTTCTCTTGAAAAAAGGACGACTTACATTTCAGTTAATTCAACTAACATTGTCATTTGTTATTTTCAATTTATAACGAGCTTTCAACCTCCGTATATTTACAAAAATAAAGCAAATCAAACATATTAGCTAGGTTGATACTAGTATTTCGATCTGGCTAAAGATCTCATCAGAACCCGAAGTTTTAGAAAAGTTATAGCCTCCATAATAGGCAGAATTTGTTGTTTACTGTTCAAAAATTGGAACACAATTGTAGTAAAAAATAAACTATCATTTATTTGTTCTATTTTTTTTTTAAATAAAGAGAAACTACTGTATAAAATGAATGTAGAAGTGGTTTGTTTTTTTAAATGAACTACAAATGTAGTCAAAAATAAAATTTCTTCTACAAATGACTGTTTTTTCACTTAAAAATAAAGATACTTACTGTATTACAACTGAAAAAACTTTTTTGATTTTTCAAGTATTGAATCGTGGCCTTCTCTCCTACTCATTGCACTACATTTGCTTTTAATTTTCTTTAAGTTATTAGCTGTTTGAACAAAAAAAAATTTTTGCGTTTGTCATTTCGGGGATTTCAACTCGGAGTAATTGGCTGCCACTCTACCCATTACACTACTAACACTTATAAATGTTGAGTGCTAAATTTGAATTTAAATATTTTGTTAGGAAACCAAACATAGTCTAAAATTCGTTTGCCAATACTAATCATTAGTTGCAATCCACAATTCGGTTGGTTCTACGAAGACCCTAATTTAATTGTATATTTGATTGGGAAACCCGTATTTGCAGTTACCACTTTTGGTTATCGGCAATTTTTTAATAAATTTAATAGCTGGTACCAATATTTTTTGCATTTTCACTAAATAAAAGGTTGTTTCTACTGTACACAATTACTAACCGAATTTTATATGAAAAGTTGATTAGAGATATCAATAATTGTTTAATAGGATTGCTTTTTTAGTTCCTGTTTCCTCTTTTAAATTGCCAGTACAGTATTTTTTCTTTATTAATCGATTATAGGTAATTCCTAATGAAATAACGTCCTATCAAATAAATTTTAATGGTCTTGACCGAATTCCAACCAATTTTTTTTCTGGGTGTGTTAGTTAAAGTCCCAGCTACTCTAACGGGACATTTTTCACCATAAAAATTGGGCTTCACATCAAACATATCAGCGTATAGTGTCCAAAAAATTGTAATTTTTTCATCAGACTCCCAGAGTTGAATAACATTTTATATTTAAAACAAAAAATCTTTTCATGTCAAACATTTTTTCAAAACAAAAATTGTTGTTCATCTTAAATTTTTTCACCACAAACCATTACATCTTTCGATATTAAATTTCGTAAAAAAAATTCCCACGGTATCGATGAGTGGTATAAAATTAGTTCCTTTTACGTCCTACTTAGATTTAAAAATTTTTCAGATATCCTTGAACTATTGCACCCATTATTGTTTTCTGCCTACAGACAAAAACTTAGTTTCGAAAATCTTCAGAGAAGCCCTCTCTGAAAATTCTCTATTTAATTATTTTAATTACAAATGTTCTTCAATATTTATATTCTTTACCATCTTTTAAAAACCAAAAGAAAATTGTGTGGTTTTCAATGTTACAAAAAAAAAAAAGTTTTTCCACAATAATTATTTTCTAACCAAAATATGTTTTAAAAAAATTTCAATAATTAAAATTTAAAGTTAAAATTTAGTATTGTATGTAGACCAATAAATAAATACAAACAAATGATAGAAAATATATGGTATATGCGACAGTAAATTGTCCAACATATGTCTATAGCTAACAAAAGGGACCAGAGGACATAGCCAGCCTACATACGAAACAATAATACCCCAAAGGACATACTGTATGTGCTATGAACATAAACTATAAAATTTAACTAGAGGGACCCCAGTAGAAACCACAAGATTTAATGCATAAGTAGTGGCATGTGGTTGAAAGAAGAACGACAATATTTACAAGAACAGCAACAACAGTCAGTAAAAGAAAAGAGGAAAGAAAACTTAAATTCACGCAGCATGCCCATACACCGAAAAAACTTAAAACGGGTTTTAATTAAAAAATTTATTTAATCAATTAATATTTTAATTAATTTTTCACCTATCACGGCAATGATACTATCAATTAAACCTTTTATTAAAATTAAGAAGGAAAAAAAGTTCTTCTACAAAAAAAAAATAGTATACTCACAAAAAAAAAGTGTGTGAACGATACGTTGGTATGTGTGTTTTTTGCAATGCTTTGTGTGTGTGCTTGTTTTGTTTGTTAACTTCAAATGTATTTGGTATTTTATACTGAAAATTTTCTATTTAAGCATACAGTGTATAAAAAAATAATATGATAGTTGCGTCTAAAATAAAATATGTATTTATATATTTAAAAGTCAATTAAAATATTAATTGATTCAATTAAATATTTGTTTAGAAACAAATTAAATTCAAATCAAATCTTTAATAAGATATTTTAAGTTGATAATTTTTTCTGTGTACAAACCATTAAATTACACTGTAGTATGTATGCATGTTGCATGCAACGAAGAGAAAGTCCTTTTTTCGAAAATAACTGTCAGTGTTTATTTTAAGGGTTTATTTGCATGTGTGTTACACACCATGCATAACACACAGTGCACTATGGGACGGAAATGTTGAGAAAAATACAGTGAAAATGAGAAATCTATTACTTAAAATAAATTATCTTCCCCACAAAGAATTTTGATGGACGAAAAATAATAAATAATAAGAAAATTAAAGAAAAGCCTCACATTTTTTATGAAACCAGTTTTTTAATGAAACTTTGATGAAAACTTACGTTGATTAAATGGAAAGTTTGAATGGTCGAATTCCAGTGCAATTTCACTGCTTTTATGCCAACATTCATTAATAGCATGCAAATAATTCTCTTAGTGCCTGCACTGAACCAAAAGTCGTAAGTGAAATCAACATAACATTTTTGTTAACTTTTGACAAATTGTATTGTTAAAACAACAATTATGTTATTCAAATTGTTGTGAATTTTTGTAAAACTGCTTTAGAATTTGGCGTGCTTTTAGTCTTGTGGCGTCATTACTAGTGTTAGCGCGTGAGAGATATTTGTAAAAGTTGGAAAAGTTAAAAAATGAATTGTGCATTGGTATTAGTTAATTCTGTCTCTTCTGATCGAAACAATACTTGTGTGTACGTAGTGTAACCAAACTCCACTTTAGCCACAGTCATCGCTGTGTCGACCGTGGCTCAACTCGTTAAGAGTTGAGATTACGATGCATAGCTTGATGCTAAGGCAGTGAGTTCAAATACCAGTACGACACAAAAAATAAAAAGTTTTTCATATAGAGCAAATTAAGAATATAAAATACTTTGTTCAATTGACACATAAATTAACCACTGACGAGTCCCAGGAGGGGGACGAAACTGCGGCAGTCTGGTGTATCCCTTGTGTCCGTAAAATTTTTCAATAAAAATGTTTTCTTCTTCTTTCTCCTGTAAAGAGACTAACTAAAGTAATATTCTACAGTAATTAATATAAAAATTAATTACGATTGTCATTATCTGACGGTTGAAAAACACTTTCTAACATAAAAAAATTATGTTAAATGGTGTTTCCAGAAGAATTGTGAATTGTTAATTCAACTCAGTGAATTACAGTGTATATGAAATTTAATGTTTCACGTGTTTTTAATAATTGGAGTTCGACTACGTTATAATTTTTAATTTTATTATTTTTTATATTTTTATCAAATTCTTATTTTTATAATATACTATCTAAAGATGTATATTATTAAAACTTTAAATTTATAAAATATAAAAGATGAAGAAATATGAAATTAAAAATTAATAATAAATCGACCAAATCCGAATAGATTAAATAAAGCGCATTGTTAAAACAACAAAACAATTATTCAATTTGATTAAATAAATTTGTTAAAATAACTAATTTCTGTTAATACATTTGACGATATTTCGTCAAACTAACAATCAACAAACAGTTAAACGTCAAAAAATACATTTACTAAACAATTTGTTAAAACATGGGCGGATTTCGTTGACTGTATAGTGATCACAAATGCATCAATTTAACATGGGATTTCGTTGATTTCACTGCTGCTTTTGGTTCAGTGTGCTTAATTTTCTCCTCCAAAGAACATTTTTTGTTGTTTTACTAACGGTTTTATCATCGATGATTTTTGTTCGAAATTGTCTTAAAATCCATCGGTTTTTAATCTAATGAATAGAATCGGTTGTATTGGGACCAGTTTTAGAATAGTTGAAGTTAAAAAAGATTCTTAAAAAGTTATTTGAGTTTTAAAACAGGTCGATAGCATCGAGCTTTTTAAAGTTCTAGATTTTAAATTTTTATAATCTTTTAATCCAAGAAAATCAATAATTTTTAGTTCAGTGCACACGAGATTTAATTTTAAAATTTATTTTTAAGATTTTGACCTTAAGTGATTGTTTGCATATAAAGAATTGTTGAAAAAGAATTATAGTTTTATATGGTCTTGTTAATTTTTTTTTCTTTATACTCGTTGTACTACTACTTTCTTTACTTGTGTACTACTTCCATACTACAACAACGACAACTACTGTATGTCAGTGGTTTGAAAACAAGTGTGTGTTAGAAATATTGCCGTAAAACAAAAAAGGGGGCAGTAAAACAGAGATTGAAAGGAATGCACTGCTACTAAAGTTTTATCAATATACTACACTACTTAGCAACTTAACTACTAAAACTACTTAACTACTTAACTACTAAACTACTTAACTACTTAACTACTTAACTACTTAACTAACTTAACTACTAACTTAAACTACTAACTACTAACTACTGAAACTACTAACTACTAAACTACTAAACTACTAAACTACTAAACTACTAAACTACTAAACTACTAAACTACTAAACTACTAAACTACTAAACTACTAAACTACTAAACTACTAAACTACTAACCTACTAAACTACTAACTACTAAACTACTAAACTACTAAACTACTAAACTACTAAACTACTAAACTACTAAAACTACTAAACTACTAAACTACTAAACTACTAACTACTAAACTACTAACTACTAAACTACTAAACTACTAACTACTAACTACTAAACTACTAAACTACTAAACTACTAAACTACTAAACTACTAAACTACTAAACTACTAAACTACTAAACTACTAACTACTAAACTACTAAACTACTAACTACTAAACTACTAAACTACTAAACTACTAAACTACTAAACTACTAAACTACTAAACTACTAAACTACTAACTACTAAACTACTAAACTACTAAACTACTAAACTACTAAACTACTAAACTACTAAACTACTAAACTACTAAACTACTAAACTACTAAACTACTAACTACTAAACTACTACTAAACTAGCTAACTACTAACTACTAAACTACTAAACTACTAAACTACTAAACTACTAAACTACTAACTAAACTACTAAACTACTAAACTACTAAACTACTAAAACTACTAACTACTAAACTAACTAAACTAAACTACTAACTACTAAACTACTAAACTACTAACTACTAAAACTACTAAACTACTAACTACTAAAACTACTAAAACTACTAAACTACTAAACTACTAACTACTAAACTACTAAACTCTAACTACTAAAACTACTAAACTACTAACTACTAAACTACTAAACTACTAAACTACTAACTACTAAACTACTAAACTACTAAACTAATCAACTACTAAAAACTACTAAACTACTAAACTACTAAACTACTAAACTACTAAACTACTAAACTACTAAACTACTAAACTACTAAACTACTAAACTACTAAACTACTAAACTACTAACTAAACTACTAAACTACTAAACTACTAAACTATTAAACTCTAAGCTACTAAACCATGTAACCTAATTTCTTAATAAAACCATTGAATATTAATTGCAAGAATTTATTCCTTTTCGCTCTGTTCCGAGTAAGTGCATGAATTTTGGTTTTTTGTATGCCTGAATACATGTGTTGTGTTTATTAAGTTGATTAAGTGTGTTACATGAGTTAAAACTGAGTACAAACTGTTTAAAAGGGTTGTAAATTTTTTCATAAAGAACAGTTTTTTCAAGCAGCAATTTAGACAATTTTGTATTATTATTTTTATTTCTTAATATGAAAGGTTTGTTAATTGAGGAAAAGGTAATTTTAAAGTGGGGTTTACACAAAAAAGAAATATAAATGTTATAAAAAAAAAAAACTTGACAACCGGAAAATGGTCATATGGCTAAGATAGATGAGGTTTTAAGTTAATTAACAGTGAAGAGTTTTAACTATAAATCTTATCAAATGCTGTGGTGATAACTTTTGTAGTTTAAACTTTAATAAATGTCCATTTTTAAGTTATGCCTCTAACCGGCAAGACCGCCTCTAGACGGGGTATTTTCAATTGGCCATAAGTTCGTCAACAAAGTGTTTTATTATAAAAATGTAAGCTATATCGATAGAGAACGAAGTTAGCCACATATTTTGCGAAGTAATGTTTTGTGTACATGTCACGGTTTGGAAGCGAGAAAGCGTTATAGTTAAAGTTTTCGGTAATTTCAAAAAATAAATATTTTGAAATAACCACAATTTTGAAAAATCCTTAAAACACATTTCTGTTAACATAAAACCATTCATATTCCACACAAGGAAGATTGTAGCTTAAACTTTTGGAAAATGCTCTAAGTTTGGTCCAAGGACATACAGGATTGTAAAAGAATACCTATAAAGGACATCATCTTAACTTGAAAACGAGTAGACGGATTTTTATGAAATTTGGCAGAAATATTATATTTGGTAACACTATCAAATATTCAAAGTTTCGTCACTATATATTAAAGTTAAGGTGCGTTTTCGCTCAATTTCGCGTTTTTCGAAAAACGAAAATCGCCATATCTTTTTATCTAAAAGCACAAAAGAGCTAATTTTTGGACTGTTGTTATATCTTTGTAAGAAGAATAATTTATGCCTTAACTTTTTAAATTTAATAGCTTAGTTTATGAGATAGCCTCTAAACCTATTTTGACCCATATCGCCTAAAATAGGCGACAAAAAAAATTTCGCTAGAACAAAATATTCTTTATTTCTTGTGCCGAACAAGTGATATACATTTCAGTCCAAAAAAGCTTAGGCCGGTTAGAGGGTTATAGGACTAGAATTGTTTTGAGAACTTAATTAGAATCTCTTATTCTTTTCTTTATTAAGTGTCCAAAGTAAGGCTTAATCAAGAAGGATATTATTTTATTGAGGAGTAGTTAAAGTGTAAAAAAACAAACCAACAAGCAAACCAGAATTCAAACCAACAAATCACTTTACAGGAACAATTCGAGTGTAGTTAGTGAAAAAATACTAACCAAGCCCAGGTTTTTTTTTTTTTGGCTTGTGATTTTTCTCTCACTCCGCTAGAATTACCAAGTAAATTGCTTTGTTGGTTTGGTTCCTGGTTTGGTTGCGGGTTTTCTTAAGTTTGGCTGCTCCTCAATAAAATGCACCCTTCTTGGCTTAGTCGATCATTATTTTAGTATTAAAATTTTGACTTTTTAATACCAAACAAGCCTTGTTTGAATTTTTTTTAAGTTTTTGTGTTCTTAAAAACCAATTTCTTATACTTTTAAGCATTTTTAAGAAGTGAGAAATGATGCAAACAAAACTATTTGATTAACACGCAATTTTCAAATGTAGTTAATTAATCTATATAAACCGACAATTTATTTGTTTCGTACAAAATTTCAAATAAACCGCCAATGTTTTATTTGCTCTACATATATTCCATACATGTCTTTATTAAGACTCTGTGGCATCTATATTGCACACCTTCAATAATATATGGATATTATATGGACTATCGCAGTAATAAATTACAAACTACATATATATGACAAATTGACCTTTAATGCGTGCTGGTTGATTGGTTGGTTGGTTGGCTGGCTGGTTGGATGACTGTGTGGAGTGTATTGAATTGTAGATGTAGAATGGTTGTTTGTTATCTGTAATGGACTATATATAGTGTGTATATGAAACGTAAAGAAAGTACAAATAAAAATTATTGTATGTAGGAGTCATTCCAGAACTGAACACATCGATATTCAACGTTTCTATGATATATTAATGTTCGTAATTTCAAGCAATAGATACATACCGGTGCTTAGATACCTACCGTGTACACGAACAAAATCGGGTAGGTATCTATTGCTTGAAATTACGGGCATAATTCACGGTTCACACACTGCAATTTTACTTGCGCAAGTTTTCTTCAATTCTCCTTTGAACTTGCTTTTGTGTTCACACAGGAAAAGTTTGTTTCAGCAATTTTCGTTTTGAAACTTCGTGTTGAAAATTGCGGATGACAAAACAAAACGGAATTGGAGTACGGGAAAGTCTGTACCCCCTTCCATTCTCTTTTCCTCCCTCTTCTATAAACTCAAGACTTTCGCAAGTAAAATTGCCGTGTGTGAACCGGGACTAAGTATTTAGTTTCTCGAAAAAAGATGTAGTTCGCGTTGTATCGCTGCTCAAAGTTTGATATTTTTATTAAAACTGTAAGAAATTGCACAACTTTTTAAGTTTTTATGCAATTTTTACAAATCTTATGTCATATGAAAGAGTAGAACTTCTACATTTAGATATTTTTTACATAATTCTTTGCAAAACTTTAGAAACGCAATTTTTTCGCGGATATTTCAAAAACTACATTTTTAATTTTTTCCAAACAATTTGTGGTGGGAAAAATTATATGAAAGTGGGTTCTTCGTGGGACCAAAAAATATTTAGATTTTAGTAAGAAATTCGAATATTATATTCTAAAAAAAATTAAATTTTTAATTTTCTTCAATACGCACATATTTTAAATGTCGCTAAACTCAAGATCCATAGTTCAGAGTATTTTTTTTAAAACGTCATTGGCGCTTTGAATTCGAATATGAATTCAGATCTTTTTTGCATTTTACCTTTCTGTAAAGAGACTAGACTACACTCTTTCATATGAGATTCGATTTGTAAAAATCGGATAAAAACTTAAAAAGTTAGAACAGTTTAAACCTGAAGTATTTGTCTCAGTTTTTATAAAAAATATCGAACTTCAAGACGCTCTACAACATGAACTTCACCGAATTTTGAAAAACTTCTTACAGCACATATATTATAGGAGCGTTGAATGTCGATGTGTTTAATTTCAGCGATATCCATAGTCACATGTCCGAAGACCGTATCGAAAATTTTTGGAATGACTCTGTATTGTTCTGAAAAACTTTCTCACATGTGATACTCATAAATCATAATTATGATCAACAAAAGGCCATGATAGGAAAATTTTTTATATTTTTCTTTTAAAAAGATTTTATTTAAAAGAAATTTATTATTAAATAACACAAAATTGTTTAATATAATGTGGGAAATACTTTTTATTTTTCAATTACAATTAATGTCGTTTTAATTGAGTTTGAAAAAAAAATAAATCGCGCAAAATAATAATTATATTATAATTAATAATGACAATATTATAAATACTAATGACTATACTATAAATAATTTTTAAATTTTTAAAATTGATTTTAAACTTTAACGCATTCAAGTGTAGATTTTAAAGTGAAAAATATTTCATACACAATTAACTCCATTTAACCTTTTCATTATCGACTTTTTTGTATGCTGATATATTTCTATTTGGAGTTCGGATTCTTGTTTGGGGTCCTTAATTAAGAAAGAAAAAGGTTGACGAGTACGCCTTTCCCCCTCCTACCCAAAAAAAATAGGTCCGAAAATCGAATTTTTGAAACTTCTCGGCCCTTTTTTTACCACTAAACATTCGAATATCCATAAATGCTTTGTTTGAGTTTGTTCTGGTCATTAGAGAAGCTACGTGCCAAATTTCAAGATTCTAGCTTTTCTAGTTTAGGAGATCACAAAACGCCATTTTTTTCGGAGATAAAGGCCGATTTAGTAGTAGTTTAGTAGTTTCGTGGTTATTCAGTTAAAAAGTTAATTCTTCAGTTATATGCTACTTTTTTATTTTTCCTATTATTTAGGGTATTCTTTTGTAGTTTTGATTGCTTCATCATTTTAAGTGGTTCTCATTTTTTCCGGTTATTGAAATTTTTTGTTGATTGAATTGTATTCAAGGTTTAAATAATATGAAAAATATTAGTGAAATTTGTTTTGCATCTCATATGCATATATGATTTTATTTGTACATATTTTTGTGTTGTTGGATTTGGATTTATATTGGTTTGGATTTAAAGGCCAACATCCATGCATAGTGGTTACATATATACGCATATTGAAGGTCTATAAAAGTATATGTAAATGTTTTTCAGTATCACCTACATAGTCTTAGTATGAGTTTAATAACAAAATATAACAATATAAATGCTGGCAAGAGGCCCAGAGATTATAAAGGGGGTTTAGAGGTTTATTTTCCATTACCTTCTTTGCATCAATACTCATATATTAACAAAAGAGGAACACATAAACTCATACAACCATATGTTGTTTACGTTCTTTAATCTACATTTACGTATTATTTTTTATATATTTTGTATCCAAATACAACAACACAACTTTGTTGTTATTTATTTTCATAAATCCTTTAAATTTACATAGTATAAATACCAGTCAGTTTACATACATATCAAGTACATTAGGGTAACACTTTTTCTTTCGAGGCATAAGATATATTACTTATCTCAATGGTCTCTGAACGCATATTTCTAAAACGATTTTTTATTTTCAATAATTCAAAATTATTTTTTGAATAAACTCCCCTTCAGAAATTAAAAAAACAAAAATTAGAAAAATAGACAAAAAATCTATAAATAGAATAACTATTTGTGTTGTTAGTGTTGTCACTTCTGAGTATAGTATACAATAACAAAAACTGCACTTTAGCTGCATTATATTCGAGGCCATACTTGTGTGTGATCGCTAAACGGTCATGACTTGGTATTGTTACGTTTGTAATATAAGAAGAGCGCAGGTTTGATTCTTACAGCCGCAGGTTGTTGAAAAATTTATCATATAGAGACAATCTGACAATTATAAATACACAAATAATAATACAATTTAAAAATGGAAAATCTGTCCATAAAAAGGCAGAAACTAGTCTAGTCTGATTTAAAAATGAATAGTGTTTATAATTTTTAGAGAAAAACGTTTATTGTTCAACATTTCTAAATTAAAAAAATTTGTCAAATGCATATTAATTAAAAATTAATTGCGACTGTCTATAAGACGTTAAAATAACACGGTAACAAAAATTTTATGAAATTTTGTAAAATATTAAAAAAAAAAATCAAAATTTTTTGAAAAAAAATTCTTTTAATTTTTTTTTTTTTAAATATTTTTTGTAAAAATAGCTAAATACGTGTTCTAAACACCCTGAAAATTTCAGACGGGAATCTCTATTACTTGTTGAGATATCTATAAAAAAATGAAAAGGCAATTTTGTCAAAAAAAAAATTTTGATATTTTTATAAAAATAATGTTTAAAAAATTTTTTAAAAATGTTTTTTAAAATTTCTGATTTCAAAAATTTTTACTATTCTTATGCAAAAATAATATTTGAATGATCGCTCTATCCCTAATTTTGTGGGTATTTAAAACTTTCAGGGTTGCCACAGTTTTCAAACAAAAAAATGTTTTATATGCGTTTACTGCCAAACATACAAATTTATCAAAATCGGGAACCACCAGTCTTTCAAATAAACTGGAAATGCTCATTTGAAATATAAGTACCGTTCTAATTGTTTTTAGGTATTTAAACTTATTCTGTTAGAAAAAAATGTTCATTGTATATAAATATTTTGTTATTTTCTTGTTTTTTTTTTGCTACAATTATTTGTTATTATTATAACTCGTAGCTAGGGCAACAAAAAAAAAAAAAACAGCACTAAAAACAATGTTTTAATGCTATTTATTAATATCGTTACTACAAATTAAATTTGTTCTTTCTAGGGAAATTTGTTTCTTAAAATAAAAAAAATCTTTAAATTACCATTTGCTAAAAATACCAAAAAGCTCTATCTTAATAGAAAAAGCTAAAATAAGCTCAATTTTTAATGGAAAAAGTCAAAAAGTACTTAATATTTACAAATTGTGCTAAAATACGCAAATATATAAAATATTTATTAATATCGTTACTACAAATTAAATTTGTTCTTCCTAGGAAAATTTGTTTCTTAAACTTCAAAGTTCAAATTGTTTTATAAAATATAAATATTTAATTTCCAACTTTCAATAAAAAAAAAATCTTTAAATTTGCTAAAAATACTAAAAAAGCTCTATATTAATAGAAAAAGCTAAAATAAGCTCAAATTTTAATGGAAAAAGCCAAAAAGAAGCTAATATTTACAAAATATGCTAAAATACGCAAATATAAAAAAATATTTATTAATATCGTTACTACAAATTAAATTTGTTCTTTCTAGGGAAATTTGTTTCTTAAGCTTCAAAGGTCAAATTGTTTTATCAAATATAAATATTTAATTTCCAACTTTCAATAAAAAAATCTTTAAATTACCATTTGCAAAAAATACCAAAAAAGCTCTATCTTAATAGAAAAAGCTAAAATAAGCTCAATTTTTAATGGAAAAAGTCAAAAAGTAGCTAATATTTACAAAATATGCTAAACTACGCAAATATAAAAAAAAGCTTAAAAAATCTGTAAAAAATATTGCTTTAACCTTTTATAATTTCATGATCAAAACTTGTATTTAGTTTAAATAGTTATATTCTTTTAAATAAAAAACATGCTGTAGCTTATATTTGGTTGCCCTACTCGTAACCCTCAGTTTACTGTAAACAATTTACAGTCATTTGTTTTTAAGGTTTGCTTTTCTTTTTTTTTTATCAATACAGAATTTGTTTTTATGCACATGAATAAAATCCCATAAAATAAGCAACAGATTTTTTATAAATTCTATTTAAACGGGATTTATTTTTGTTTACTAAAAATACAATCTTTGGAAAATTTTTAAATTTTTTGTTAATATTTCGACTAAATATTTAAAAAATTTTATTAAAAACTATACATTTGGGTTGTATTAAATGTGAGCTTTCATTAGCTTTTCAAATTTGTTAACTGCCATCTGGCTCTCTCAAGATATTTTGTAATTTCTAGCTGCAAATAATAATTAAGATTAATCATACGCCGCCAGTAGATTTTTTAAATATATTATATTTTCAGCATTTTCTTTTTTAAAAGTAATAAAATAATGGCAAAAAAAAATTTTAAGTAGCGTTATTAGTGGATAGTGGATAAGTGGTAGTGGATTGTTATTTGTCAGACAAATAATCAGCGCATTTTAAGCACCAAATTCCTGGAAGTGAATCATAGAATTTTTTAAGTGCCAAATTCTTGTGACTACACTGATAGAAATTTGTGCGTAGTATTTATGAATTCCTTCATTACTCCAATGAATTTTTTCATAAAAAAGTCCCCAAAGAAACGTTTAATTGAGTCAATGAAAGGTGTTTCATTAAATCAATTTGAATGAATGTTTTCATTGACCCAATGAAAATTTCATAAAGTATATGAAATTTTTTTCATTAATCCTAGCCTAATCGTTATGAAAGTTTCATGTGTTTAATGAATAATATTCATAGTTATGAAATATTTTAGTTGATATTTAATAATTTGCACTTTTTATGATTATTTTAGCATACAATTACAAATTTTGAAAATAAAATTATTTTACCCATAAAAAAGAAATATTTAAACCAATTTTTATTTATTTCTGTTTTTATTGTTTTATTTTTACAAAATGGTCCAATCTTTCTTTACATTTTTTATAATTTGTATTAAAAGATGACATATTTTCTTATATGTCGGTACAAAATATGTAATTTTTTATCGATCTGGCTTGGAAATCTGTAGAACGATCGACGATTATAGTCCAGTTGAATTACGACCATATTAGATAAAAATGTTAAATATTGTTAACAATGTTGTTAACAACAAAAATGTATCATCGTTTAGCATAACGTTTTTGTGTAACATCGTCAAAACGGTAACAATTTAGGTCTTGTTTTGAACAAAACTATATCGTTTTTCATGGAGAATCTGTTTCCTGGAATTTAGTGACCAACTATTCAAATTCGTCAAAAAACTGTTAGCTCTAGGCAAATTTAATAAAAAAAAATTATTTATATCAAAGTTTTGGTTAATTCTGTTTAAAGAAATTTTTCAGTTTTTTTTATTTCAAAATGATAGTAAAAAAAAAATTTTTTTCTTATTACAAGTCAACATTTTTATTGAAAAAAATTTGAAAATTTTTCATTGACTTAATGAATTTTTTTTATGAAATTATGAAAAAATCATAAAAAATGTTAATGAAAAAAATACTAATATTAATGAATTTTCATTCATTTAATGAAATTTTTCATTAAACCAATGAATCGATTTTAATGAAATCGTTTCATTAATACTATGAAGGAAAATTCTATCAGTGTAATCTTTTAGTACGGAATTCTCGGGCCCAAACATGTATTGTTTATCACCGAATTCTCGGGAACAATAGTGGCCCATGCATTACCAAATTCTCGGAATCAATTCGAGACTCGTTTCTTACAACATTCTCGGAACGTGTTCTAGCTTGCTTATTACGAAATTGTGGCTCGTTTATTACCAATCAAAGGTCCGATATGAGAACTAAATCAGTGAAAACCCACAGACCAAACCAAAACCTTGGATGTTTTTTGATATGGTTTGTGATTTGGTTTGTGGTTTTCACTCAGTCCGCACGAATTACCCTGCAAATTGCTTTGTTGGTTAAATTGTAGGTTGGAGTTTTTTCAGTTTGACTACTGCTTAATAAAATATATTCTTCTGGATTAAATCAGAAATGTTAGTACTAAAAACAACAGTTTAGTACTAATACAAAACTATTTGCCTTGGCTAAAAGTGCATAATAAAAATCCCCAAATATTTTCCTCATATTCATTTTAAAATTTTAAAATTTACAAAGTTATTATTTAATATTCTGTAATTCTAACATACCCATAACATTTTCGATTCTTTTTGCTACAATCCATAAATTAATATCAATCATACGCCACATATGCTCATCAATTTTCAAACTACAACATAATTTATAGACAAATAATGAATTTTTAAAACAAAAAAAATAATTAAACAGAATTTCCATAATTTCATAATTTTCTTTATTTACATCAAAAAAAATATTTTAAAAGGTCATCATAACAATATAAAAACGATTCTTAAAAAAAATATTATGGATAATTTAGTTCGAAGGTGTATTAAATTAACTGTAAAAATGTATATTTTAAACGAACTAAAAATATTTATTTTTTATTAATTCTTACTGAGAAATTTGATTTTAATTTGTGTTATGACATATGATTAATATTAATTTAAAGGATTTTGGGAAAACATACAATTTGTTTTATACCAAATTAAATTAAAACAAATTTCATATTTCAAGTGTTTATTCTCAATGCGATATTAACCCTCTAACTGGCAAATGATGTTTTGCAACGAAATTCATACCATGTGCTCCACTCGAAATACAAATAATAAGTTCTTCAACAAAATTGTTTATCTTTAGTTAGTCTCTTTACAGGAAGAAGAAGAAGAAAAAATTTTTATTGAAAAATTTTACGGACACAAGGGATACACCAGACTGCCGCAGTTTCGTCCCCCTCCTGGGACTCGTCAGTGGTTAATTTATGTGTCAATTGAACAAAGTATTTTATATTGTTAATTTGCTCTATATGAAAAACTTTTTATGTTTTGGTGTCGTACTGTGATTTGAACTCACTACCTTAGCATCAAGCTATGCATCGTAATCTCACCTCTTAACCAGTTGAGCCACGGTCGACACAGCGATGATTGTAGCTAAAGTGGAGTTTGGTCACACTACGTACACACAAGTATTGTTTCGATCAGAAGAGACAGAATTAACTAATACCAATGCACAATTCATTTCTCAACTAGAATGCTTTTTCTTCTTTTATCCTATCTCTTTTTCACAAGTAATTATCGTTTCCTAATTTAGGCGTTATGAGCCAAATTATTTTAGGGTGCATTTTGGAAACTAAAGCATATAAAAGAGAAGTTTTGGACAAAAAATATTTCTTTTACCAAGATATAACCAAGCTTGAAAAACTATTTTTTTTCTGCTCCTATTTAAGAAGATATCGCGATTTTCGCTTTTTGGAAAAAGCGAAATTAGGAGAAAAAGTATCTAAACTTAAATTTATATTGTTCAAACTTCAGCGATTTGCTATTAATACTTAATGTCTTCTTTCAGCAAAATTTCATAAAAATCCGTCTATTAGTTTATATGTTAAGACGATGTCCTTTAGAGTCCTTGGACTAAAGTAAGGACTTATTATTAAAGATAAAACTTCAATCTTACTTATATTTTACTATAAAGAGTTTTTAGTCAACTTAAATTGTTTTTTAGATTTTTGAAAACAATTTTTTTCAAAAATAATTAGTTTTTGAAATTGTACGAAATTTTGACTTTGAAGCTTTCTCGCTTCCAAACGGTGGACGGCACACGAAAAATTTCTTCGCAAAATATTTAGCAAATTTAGTTTTCTCTCTTAATATATTAATTTCTAAGTATAAAACGCTCATTTAACGCATTTGTGTTAAATTTTATGAAGAGTGCCCTGAGGCAGCCTCAATTTGTTCAATTTGGTTCAAGGTTCAATTTGAATACATTTTTATTGGAAATGATTGAAAATAAAGGAAAACTCAATGTTAAACCTATACAATTCATACAAAATTCTCTGATAACTTTATAGTTATAAGTCATGTGCTTTGATTTGGGGAGTTAAATGAGAGATATTTACAATTAACACTACAGGGTACGAAGAATGTTGATGTATGTCGTAGCTGACCGGAAAATGTACATTCCATTCAGGCTGGTGTCTAATAAAATTTTCAGTGTTTTCTCTATTATTCAAATGCTGAAAGGTGTTCATGATCTATAGCCAAACGAAAATAACATCTCACATACAATTTATAGATCAACAATACAAACAACTTCACGTTATAACTTCTCCTATAATTTTTTTGCTTTGTCAACAATTTCAAATATGTGTCTTGTAATCTAAGCTTTCATTTAGCTTATAAACAATTATTTTATCTTAATTAAAAAAGGCACAATTTTATTATATTCACATAAATCCATTTATTAATAACAATCATACGCCACATATGTCAATCAATTTAAAAACTATTTTTTTAAACAAAAATTACTCAATAAATTAAATGAAAAAAAAAAAACATTTATGAATATTTAAAAAAGAAACAAACGGGAATATAATTTTAAACTGAATTCCCACACCTGGCTGGGAGTAAATAAAATTTGCATAATAAAAGTTCAATGTTTTAAGGTCAATTTCAAGCAAATAAATATACAACATAAATAAAACCTCTTTTTTATGCACAGAAAAAAATATTGCCAATACAATTTCACTTAAACTTTTGCTTGATTTCAAACTCACTTTCACTTTTAATTGATAATTAATTCGGTGGACATCAAATTTCCAGTTTTTATAACCCATAATGACAACAAATTGAAAAAAATTACCAAAATTAAAAAAAAACGATTAAAAAAAATTGCTAAAATTGTAATAAATTGAAATAAATTGCTAAAATCTCAAAAAAAAAAATCGCCAATAATTAAATAAATAAATCAATTTTAACGTTTTTTAATATTGACAATTTCTTTTCCATTTTTTTTTTCGATTTTTTCCATTTGTGGCGTTTTTTTCATTTCGGACCGATTTCTTTTTGAGTTTCGACAATTTTTTTTAAATTAAACGTGATTTTTAAATTTTGAAGATGGTTTTTTGAATTTTAGAGATTTTTTAAATTTTGGCGATTTTTCAAATACTAGAGATTTTTTTATTTGATCGATTTTTTAAATTTTGACAATTTTTTCTCCAACTTCGTTCTTTTTGAGCTTGAATTTTAACGTCTTTTTCAGACATTTGCAATTAATACTAAAATTAATATGCAATTTTATTTAATTTTAATTGTGAAAGGCGTGGTAGAAAAGAATGAGTGTATTTTCTAAAAATCATAACTAATTGTAAATTTTCAATTTTCTGAATCAGACTGCGCAGTTTCTGGTATTGAACCTTCGTCAGTG
Source organism: Delia radicum (assembly GCA_021234595.1). Taxonomy (NCBI): domain Eukaryota; kingdom Metazoa; phylum Arthropoda; class Insecta; order Diptera; family Anthomyiidae; genus Delia; species Delia radicum. The sequence continues at coordinate 232,087,010 of CM037854.1, forward strand.
ACCCTGTTTTTTTGAATAATGTAATATTTGTTATGTTTTTATTTGTTCGATTGCGTCTATATGAAATTTTCTGTGCAATCACTGACCGTAGTATAGATAAACTGATTTCTAATGCCACATGCACTCGCACTACACGTTAGACAGAGCGCTTTAGCGCACTGATCTATCGTCAGGTCGAGTTTTGTTGTGATTAAAACTAGTTTTATTCAATACACGGTGTTTTTGTTCTTGCATACATAATCTAAGAAGTACAACTGCAACAACACAACAGTTCTATTTTTAGAAACTTACCTAACTCTAATGTCCACTGTTTTCCCATATGTTGTAAGTGATGCCACATCTATGATATATTCTTTGTATATTCGATAGATGGCGCTTACGTAGTTAGGGAATTGCCAGAGAGCAAAGTTAGATTTTTGTTTGAGTTTGAATTTTAACGTCTTTTTCAGACAATTGCAATTAATACTATAATTAATATGCAGTTTTATTTAATTTTAATTTTGGTAGAGAAGAATGTTTTAGTTTTGGCGTTTTCATCGGTGATTTTTCCAGTTTTGGCGATTTTTTTTGACTGTGGCGTTTTTTTTTTTTTTAATTTTAGCGATTTTTTTAAATTTCAGCATTTATTATTTTTTATTGTATTATAAATTATGACACCAAATTGAAAAATCTCACCAAAATTAAAAAAATAACGATTAAAGAAAAAAATCGTAAAAATATAAAATCTTAAGATTTCATTATCAAGAGTCAACTTTAGTGAACTTAAATTTATTTTTTAGATTTTTGAAAACTACGTTTTTTTCAAAAATAACTATTTTTTTAAATTTGACAAAATTTTGATTTTGAAGCTTTTTCTCGCTGCCAAACCGTGCATGGAACACAAAAAATTTCTTCGCAAAACTTTTAGTTAATTTAGTTTTCTTTCGGAATATATTAATTTCTAAGTATAAAACACTCATTAGACGCATTTATCGTAAATTTTATGAATGGCGTTATAGATTTAAAGATTTAGTAGTAACTACTAAAATTGTTTTTAAAATTAAAAACAATATTCTATTAAATTTTTAATACCTGATGAAAAAAGTTCCGATGTAGTTATATATAAACATATATAGTCATATATATAATTTCATATCACATCATATCTTAGCTCATCCGAAAAATGGCATACATAACCTTATCTCATGTGATCCCATGGGAACTCATCTGATATAATTTGATGCGAAAAATGTGTCTATCGAATTTGATCAAGTTATATATAATTTGATACAATTTGGAAATCCGCAAATTTTAATATAAATTAATGGATTTTAAAATTAGATGTGATTTTAGTTTACAAAAATTTTAGCAAAAGTAATAGATTTTTTTGCTTATTCCTGCAAAATATGTTTATATTTAATTATCAGAGAAGGCAAATTAACTTTTTTCTGTTGTATGTTTTTTTACTTTTTTGGATTTTCCGATTATATATAATTACATCAAATTATATCACGCTATATATGACTATATATATGAACCTATTTCGTCGGGTATATATGATTGATTCTATATCAATAAAATAGTTACACATTTTTTGAATTGATACCACATTTTCCTTATTAGGACCGAATTCAATTAAACTTTTAATTGAATTAACAAATATTTTAATTGAAACTCGATTTTAATTTTTTCTGTGTATAAAAATTATTAATTGAATATTGAAAATTTTTAAATATGATTATGGCAATAACATGTTCTTTTTTTTATTACTAAATTAAATTATGACATTCTGTAAATGACTGACTGCAAATGTATGCGTGATCGTGTCAGACGTGTAGAAGTAAATGTCAATTTTAATTTACAAAAATTTTAAAAAAATCCTATAATTTATAAATGAATTTATAGTAATAATCAGGGACCGGAAGTTCATGCAAATGCACGTTTTTTTCCTTAAGTCTGAAACGTTTTTTCCCTTAAACAAAACATCTTTGCGAATCAAAGAATTTGTGTTAAAATTGAATCGATTTGTTAGTGCATATTTTTGCATAGTTTACTATAAATGCATATTTTTGCATATTTAGCAATAAATTCATATTTGTATTGCTTATTTTTATTTTTTAGTGCATACTTTTATTGCATTTTTCCTAAACGAAATCACTTTCAATTTTATTTTATATACACTCAGGGAACTTCTACTTTAAAAATATGTAGTTGTTTGGAATGTAAAACAGTCTCTTTATTTTTAATATAAATGTCAGTCATTTGTAGAACAAATTTAATTTTTTACTAACCTTCTATTTCATTTAAAAAAAAACAAACCACATCAATTGACTGTTTTATGATTTTACACCCATTTTTACAGTTGTTTTTCGTTATTTAAAAAAATAAAAAGAGTAAATGTTTGTTTATTTTTTACTAAAATATGTGGTTTATTTTTACTTCAATTGTTAGTAATTTTTTGAACAGTAAAAACAAATGACAAATGTTAGTTCATTTTAATGAAATGTTAGTCGAAACCACATGTTAATTATGCAAAACGATTGGAGTGAATATACGAAGGACGATCAATCATTCACTGACCCGGTTGATAAGGCCAACCTTTTCGCTGAACTTTTTGCAAGAAATTCTTTCTTGCCGGAAAGCTATCAACCACTGCCCGTTCTCGAAAGGGTATCCTATACTATGCCTTCGATTTTCTTTCGGGCCCGGGCAGTCAAAAGGGTTCTTGCGGATCTCAACGTAAAAAAGTCACCGGGGCCGGATGGCATATCAGCAGTGGTGCTGAAACAGTGCTCTTTAACGTTGGCACGTCCATTGGCAAAACTTTTCAGCTCTTCGTACCGTGCGGGAATCTTCCCCTCATGCTGGAAGGTGGCCAATGTCCAGCCTATCCCTAAAAAGGGTGCGGCTAACAACCCTGAAAATTACCGCCCAATCGCAATTTGCTCTGCGCTCTCCAAAGTGATGGAGACCATGGTTAACCACCATCTTGTGAAATATTTAGAGACCAATTCACTTTTAAATGGTCGACAGTCTGGCTTCCGTAGTGGTCGATCTATGGGAGACCTGTTGGCGTTTCTATCGGAACGTTGGAGCCGGTCAATCCACCGCTTTGGTGAGAGTAAAGTGGTTGCTCCAGATATTTCTAAGGCGTTCGATCGTGTGTGGCACGGGGCACTCGTGACTAAGCTAGTTGCTTTTGGTGTCGGTAATGTCTTCTCTCGATTTATAACGAGTTTTCTCAGAGACCGCACTATACGTGTTGTTTTAGATGGGGTCTCATCAAACGAGTTTCAGCTAAATTCAGGGGTACCGCAAGGTTCTGTTCTTTCTCCTACCCTTTTTCTTATTTTTATTAATGACCTTCTTGGTCAGACCATCAACCCTATCTACTCTTTTGCAGATGACAGCAACATTTGTCATTCATTTTCATTCGATCACAGGCCAAGCTCTTTGGAGATAGAGGGCATGCGGCAGAACATGAATGACACACTCAATCAAGACCTTTCTACAATCTCCGAGTGGGGTCGCGCGAATAAGGTCGATTTTAATGCACGCAAGACCCAATGTTGTATGTTAACCCACAGACGGGCTGTGGAATTGACATTGTCATCTGTAACTATGGATGGTATAGGTATTGAGGAATCGGATACTCTTGATGTTCTGGGCATGAGAATACAGTGTGATGTCCGTTGGAATAAGCACGTATTTCAAGTGTCGAAAGAGGCATTCAAGTGTCTCGGTTTTCTAAAACGGTGCAAGACTTACTTCACTCCATCCGATCTCCTTACTATTTATACCAGCTATATCCGGCCAAAAATGGAATACAACTCTCATATATGGGCAGGGGCTCCACTGTCTATTCTGAAGCTTCTGGACCGTGTTCAGGGGAGGGCGGTGAAGCTTATCAATGACAGTAGTGTATCCAACTCTATTGATTCATTGGAGCATCGTCGGAATGTGGGTTGTGTGACACTTTTCTATCGATATTACCATGGGAGATGCTCATCTGAGATAAGTGAACTTATTCCACGAGCCCGAGTTTTTATTCGTAATACTCGCTTATCTAGTAGAGCACATCCGTTTGTAGTTGATTGTCCTGTGTTTCGCACAACGCATTACAGAGAAAATTAGTTTTTTTAGTCGAACGATTCGTATGTGGAACAAACTTCCCGCAGAAGTCTTCCCTGTTACTTACAATTTAGAAAAATTTAAATCAAATATCCACAAACACTACTCCCTCTTTCCTCCTTCCCATACCTTATTTTCCTGATCAATACAATGCACTGCATGAGTAGGGGGCATCCCCTGAGTATTGGTTAAATTATAAAAAAAAAAAAACACATTGTGATACAAAAATCTATACGCAACTAAAGAATTAACTTCTTTTAAACATGCACAGATCACAACCGTCAATGTTGAGCGATCATTTTCTATGTTCAAAAACTTTAGATTAAACAAATATATTAAATTTAATGTTTAAAAGTATAAAAAACATTTAAAAGAAACAATTAGACTGAATTCAAATACTGTTTGTTGTTCTGTTTTTGATTTTAATATAGTGGATATTTTCTTAATTTTCAACTCATATTTTAAAAATTTTCATGTATCTTAAAGGCGCCCAAAACACACTTTTTAAGTGCATGAAGTTTCTGTCCCTGGTTTTAATACAAAAAAAAAATGCATCAATATATTCAGATTAATTGAATAACACTATTCAACGGCCAAAAAAAAAATGGTTTTGAAAAATATTCGTTTTAATAGACCTATGTACGCTAACTCCAAATGTGAAAAAAGAAATACTTTCTCATTTGCAGTTTTTGAAACATCGCTGTTTTTTTTATTTATGATGTAATTTGTTCGTATATTTTGCTTTGAATATAAATCTACACAAAATTATCTTTAATTTGAGTATAATAATGTCGGTGTTTGTGTCAGGATATCTTACTGATATTGCAAGGAAAAAATCTTTCAAACACATTTTTTTTTCTCATTTGTAGTTTTTGAAATAACGCGATATTTACGTTACATACTCCATTTTTTATTCAAATATATTCCTCTTTTCTAAATATTTCAGAATATTTTCAATGGATTCGCAATTTTAATACAAAAATGAGTTCAGTGGAATGTTTAGTTTATGCCTAGTGATCCAATTTAAAACTTTTTTAGCATACATTCAATTTAGAAGGATGAAACTAAACATTCATAATTTTCAGCTTCCTTGCAATACCGGTAAGAAAATCAAAAGGGAACTTTGACATGATTATATAAGGTGGCGCAAAAATAACCTTCCGGTGTTTTTTTTTTTTATTATGTATTTATTATGTATAGCATTTTCTGATAGGAGGACTACTTTTGCGCCACCTTATACTGAAATGAAAGATAATTTTCTGTAGATTTATATTTTTTAAAAAAAGTCATGATTTTCCGTTTAGATTTCGAAAAATTAATTTTGCTTAAAAATAAGCAAATATAAACCCTTGATATTTCAAAAACTGCACATGAGAAAAAATTTATTTGACAGATTTGGATTCAGCGTAAATATGTCTATTAAAAAATATGTATTTCAAAGACATGTTCTGCAAAAATTTTTAAATTGTTGAGTAGTGTAATGAACAAATTTCACATATGACTGTAATATTAACAACTTTTCATTTTCATTTAATGAACAATTTTCTTGTAATTACAAATTAAAGTGTCACATTTTTTACCCTTGTCATTTTTTCCCTGTTGGTTTTTTGTATGCATTTTATCATTCATGGCAATATTTAAATGAATTATTTTTGTTATTTAATGTTTATACCAATCACATTTACAATTTTAAATTAAAAAAAATATAGTAAGTGGGTGAGAAAAAAAAAATCAGCTGATGAGAATTTAAATTGACCTACAGTTCACTTAAGAAGATTGGTATAAGTTTGTGACATAAAATAAACCAGCATAACTCCTTAGCTTGAACCTAAGTTTAGCCCTAAAACTTTGTTACTAAATAGGCCGAGATAAGTACTGAGCTGGTACCTTAGATTAGGCCTTAAATATTCCTACTAAAAGATATGCCGTAAGTTTACGTTTTTAATCTGGGATTTTGTTACTAAAAGAGTCGCAAATTAAATAATTTTTCTCCTAAAAGTTTCACAATTCTCCTAGGTTAGGTTAGGTCGAAAAGAGGATTCGGAAAAGGAAAATGCTTCCCTAATCCGATTCAAGTCCCTGAGGACTTACACTTAAGCCAGAATGTCGGCTTGTTGTGCGCTCTAAACAATCGGTCCTATGTCACATTCCTACCCCAGGAACTCAGTCGCACTGACGAAATTCCTCAACTTCTTCCATCCTATGCCACTAAGATCCCCCATGTGAATATTGGGTCACTGGGTTTCCTAAGCATGGGTTTCAATTGGAACATCAGATTTTGTTACTTTAAGAGTCGTGATTTGTTCTTAGATTTTAAGAAAGATTTGGTCTTAAATTTTGTATTTGTTTATACTTGGACCTTAACAATTACTGCTCAGTTTGAATCTTATATCAAGAATGATATATTTTATGGAGGAGTAGCCAAACTTTTAAAAAGCAACCAACAACCAAACCAGCAACCAAGCAATGAAAGCGGTTTACAGGGTAATTTGAACGGAGTAAATGAAAAATTCACAAACTAAACCAAAAAGCTGGATGTTTTTCGCTAAGCCCGTAACATGTAAACTGATGGTTTGGTTTTTTTTTAAGTTTTTTTTTTTTAAAAGAGAGGTAACACTCAGGAAATACTTCCTTTATTTAGTGTGTTGCTTTCTTTGGAAGGGGATAGTATAGATATGATAGGTGGGAAAAGATGAAGGGCTTCAGACATGGCAACACTGTAATTGCGCGAGATGATAAGTCTTAGAACAGTTGTTGCTCGCCACCTTATGGAGAGTTGGCGAATTTATTGAAGCTTTTTGGTTCATAGCCCTGATTCATTATTTTACTTCGGTGGGGTTAATTGCTATGGGAACACCGAAGGAGGACATTGCGATACGTATGAGGGATAGAAAAAACTCATACATATTATTTTGATGTTACCGGCACCGGGGATCGAACCCGGGTCCTTCTGTGTAAAAGTCCAACGCGCTAACCATTACACCACAACGCCCACAAGATAAAGCCTGATTCACACGCTCTCCACCTCTGTCCACCAACATCTACTATTTCCCAATATTTTGTAATTTTCAAAAGAGAATATAAAATAATTTGTATCACCAATAATGGAAAGTAACTAGATATGGATGGATCGCTTGTGCATTGCCCCTAATAAAAATTTTCATTAAACTAATGAAACTTTTCTTCACAAAGTGAATAAGAAATTTCTTAAAATAAATTAAAACCTTCATACTTTTTATGAAACTAGTTTTTTAATAAAAGTGAATGAAACTTTTAGTAAATTAAATGCAAATTTTATGAAAACTTGCATTAACTTAATGAAAAGTTTCAATGGACTAGTTCTAGTGCATCGTCATTGCATTAATGCAAAAATTCATTAATGTAAAAATTCATTAATATCAAGCAGACAATTCTCTCAGATCTCAGATTTGTAAAAACAGTAAAACCCGGTTATTCAAACTAGGTTTTTTAAGTATCCGCTACGGCTTTTTAAATATTCAAAAACCGGTTTTTAAAATAGATCGAATATTTGACAACTCTATTTTTGACGATTACGTAACAACTCCTGATAATATCCTCATAGTGCACTGGACTGATTTTAATAATTTTATACCTCAAATTGCTTAAAATAATAACACACATTTTAGGTAATTAACGATCCTATCCACTAATTAGACGCGTTTTCGATAGACCAATTTTAATTTCTATTAAGAAAATTCTTTATATATAGCACATGTAACAAACTTAATTAAAATTTGAATTGACTATCCTGTAATTGTAGTTTATTGATATTAATTATATACATGAAATAGTAGGTATCCCTTAACATGGCATACGAAAAGTGTATGTATTTAATAAATTGTCATGCAATATGTTTGTGTATTTTGTTGAACGAATAAACATTTATTATTTTACATTATTTTAAATATCATACAATCCATCTACAATCTGTAAATATCTTGATACATATCCTTTTTTGAAAGGAAGAGAAAAAACAAAACGAAAAACATTTATTGCATACAAGCTCTTGAAAGTTATTTTGTATGCATGATTTAACTTGAAAAAGCAAACTACTGTTTGTACAAATTTATATTATTTGTAATTTAATTTTTATTTTATTCGCTTAACCACAGCATATACAGTGGGCGAAATGCTCAGCCAAAATATTTGCAACATTTAAAAGTTTTTGCTGCCACATAACAATAACAATATTTGTATTTGATACCAAACCTCTTTCGACCCAATTGCTGCAGTTTTTGATGCATTTAAATTAAAAATGATAATTATTCAAGTTCGAGGCCATACTCTATATTTCTTTATTAGGATATTGTCCTAACAAATAATCTATAGAGTTTTTTGTTTTCAAATTTATTATTTGACCCTTTCAGGAATATGTTCATAGATATATTTCGGGAATTTTCTAGGTTCCCATCATCAGAACACGTTTTGAAAGCGGTAACAATCCCATGCCAAACATCAAACATTCATATAAACTAGTTTACTAAGTACATGAGAACTAATATATGAACTTGAAGTTAAAGATTATCACCATTGATCAAAAAATAAATTGAAAACTTGTTTGTTATGTGCAAGGTCCACCTCTGTTGGATATCCAATACACGTTTTTTGTTTTTTTTTTCAGCTTTTTATTTTTTGTTTCGTTTATAAACAAAACAGAGGGAGTAAACTCGACTGTACTTTGTCTTTTATACAAGTTTGATATAATTTTTTATTAAAAAATAAAAATTATGTTTTTTTCGACCTTTAATTGTGCAATGAAAATTATTCATTATTATTTTTTTAAAAATTGTTAATTACGAAATAAATGTTGTTAACGAAATAAATATAAGTTCATGTTAAACTCAGTTTTTTCGGGAAAAAATTAAATTTTTTTTTTTTTACTTTTTCCACACTCGCGTATTTTAGAACTTTATTCCATTCATTCTAAGTACAAATTTGTTTTGCAGAGTTCTTTTATAAACAAAAATATGCAATTTATTTAAAAAAGTCGTAAATCTATGTTTTTAATACAAACAACATTTAAATTTTGAAAAATTCAGCGCTAAAAGTTTTTTTTTATTATTTGATCCGTATAAGTATAGATATTAACTTTCAAATTACGAAGAAATAATGACATTTGACATACCTTAAGACTCCAACGCAGACTCTTTGACGAAAATCTATCAAAATCTGAAATGTTTCGTCTAAGTAATTATTTTTTTTTTGTAAACTATTATTAGTTTATAGTCCAAAACTCGTCCAAATATCTGCACCAAATTTCACTTGGCTAAGATTTTTTTTTTTTTTTAAATAAAATAGATCGAAAGGGGTTGGCATCTACTTTTATTATTGTTACTTTTATGTGGTAGCAAACACTTTTAAATATTGCAAATATTTTTGAAAAAAATCATATTTCTATAGGCCAACTTATAATAATTTCGTCCACTGTATACCAACACACAACCGCCATAATCTTTGAGTTTTAAAGGTGTATTATAATTAAATTTTAAGGTAATAAAAACATTAATATTTTATATGGCTTATGAAAATCAGGCGAGAGAAATCAAAAGATAAGTGGTGAAAACTTTAAAGGTTATTAAAAAAACTTCATATACAAATATTTTTGTGTAAAGAAAAATTTTTAACAGCAAATCGATTTTAATTTGTTTATCAAGTGCGCCCTGGTAGGCTAGTTGGTAGCGTGCTGGCTTATCATTGCGGGGGTCGTGGGTTCGATTCCCACCAGAGGCACTGTAGTGCGATTCACTACGCTTTTTAAACCATAATTTTTTTCGTTTAAAAATGTTAACCCCAAAAATAACCATTTTGCTATTCACTAACACTTTAAACGATTTTTTCTGGCGTTTAAAGTCAGCAGTTATTTTTAACAACACAAATTGTGGTTTATTAACAGCAGACTTTTTGGTGTGTTTAATTTTTTTTAGAAGGTTTTATTTATCGTTGTGCCAATATATAAAATAAATATAATGGCTTTGGAGTATTTAGCCTACAATTTATTGGAGAATGAGCCAGTTAATAGTGCTCCTACAGTCAATTTGAATGCACAGAAATATAAAACTGTTTACCGTGGTTAAAAATAAGTTAGTGAATCGCATAGTGGTTAGTGCAAACATTAAAATGTGTGGTTAAAGATAACACCTGCTAAATGTGTTAAAAGTTAGTGAATCGCACTACTGGTCTGTTTGCGCTACAACGCGCCGAAGGCCATAGTAGCTAGTGCTCGGTCCTTATATAGGGTTTTTAGTAGGGCAAGAAATTTCATGAAAATTTATGTTTTTTCTCTATAATCTAAAACTGATGTAGACTAAATATTTTTCAGAAGCATCAAATTTAGAACAAAATGGCATAGATTTGTAGTTGCATATTTTTGCAAAAGTGCATGATAGGGCATATTTTGACTTTTAATGCATATTCTGTGCTTTTTAATGCATATTTTGTGTTTTTTGATGTACTTTATTATATTATATTTCTTTTTTTTTAATTTTTAATTTGATAAAAAAAATTAAATTTGTATACATTTTTATATTTTGATTTAAACGAAATCATTTAAACATATTACAATCATGCTGAATTAAAACAAAATCGTAAGATTAGGTTTCTATTAAAATGATAGATCCCAAATTAAATATTTTTTCTATATTTTTTTTTAGGATTTTAAGTTTTGATTTTTGCAAAAAGTGTTAGTTTAAGTGCAAATTATTATTTTTCGTTTTTAGCTGCATTTTATAAGCGCCTATTTTCCTTTTTTTAGTTGCATGAAATTCCTTGCCCTCCTGAGCAAAAACATTCATATACAATCATATCTTATTTAATATAACATTATATAAAAACATAAAGTTTTATATAGCTTAAAATGGATATATGTAATGGCGCATATGATCATATATAACTTTAAATTTGATTTGATTTTTCGAAAATTTTTGATATGGTCTCATACATATCAATATCTTATTGATTGATATAACCGTAGATGTGGCATATATTACGACACACGGTATATTTTAATTAGCATGGTTTTATATATAATTTTATATTATATGGCTTTATACAATGCTACGTATAATAATATATGGTATCATATTAAAACTTAGTTTTACATCGAATCTAAATTTAATACAATTTTAAATTGTCATAATTGTGACAATTATAATTGTCTATTGAACATAACAAATTAATGTCACATATGATCATATAGACTTTCATATATAACTTTTAATATTCTCAAAATTCATCGGATATCATTAACCCACTTTAGCGTGGAATCAAAAATGACGCATAAATTTGATAAAAATGCAAAAATGGGGTTTTTTAAAATTAATTTAAAAGATTTTTAAAATGCATAATTTGGAGATGTCGATTGCTATTTGTATTATACAATAGTTGTAGTTAAAGAAAAAAATAGATAAATTGAAAAAATTATAAAATTCCGCAGGGGTTTCCAATTTTGACCAAAAATTAAAAGAATAATTTCTTTCAGATTTTCGTTAAATTTGAATATATGATAAAGGGTACTAAACTAACAAACAAGCGCGATTCTTTATCGCACAAATCTCACTTTTTAAGGGTTAAAAAAGTGGGGTCCAAAATGGTCCCAGTAAAAACAAGCAATCATATTCCCCCTTAAATTTGTTTGATAAATCGTTAGATAGATCTTTGATACCAATTTCTTTGGAATAACTGTGAAAAACGTAAAAAGGAAACACGAGCCATATTTGACCCCACCTTTATAATCCTCACAAGAAAGATTGGTACGATTATATACTTTTTTTTTTCAAAAATGGGACATTTTCGGACAAAAAAATTAGGCACGGGTTAACTTTAAAAAATCAATTGCTTAAAAACTGGGGTTTAATGAATGAAAATCGACAAATATTTATATTAAAGGACATCCTTCCCATGGTCCTTATACATACAGTAAATTTCTATAAAAACTCATGTTATTTACTTTTTTAATATCAATGTGTGTTAAATATTTTTCAATTATGTCTTAAAGCAATAGTTTTCTAAACTTTTAGAACTTAATTTCATAGGTCGTTTCACTTAAAATTTGACCTTTAGTCTAATAGAAATCCTTTCATTTCGTTTTTTTTTTTTTCAAAAACAAAAGCAACAAAACTTTATGTTGCAAGTTATAGTTGTTAATAATTACAAAAGTGTTTCTAGTTTTTTTAGTACATATTACGTAGAACATCTTTTAACATTTACAACGTTTATTAAGCATAAATTGTAATTTATTTAAATTGAAAAAATAACAACTATAAACCGGAAATACACCTTCACATACTCTATGAAAAAGTTACAACACATGACAGGACAAAATAACGTCAGCAATACCAAAATTACAACAAAAAAAGATAAACTGCAACACTTGAAGAACACACACAGCCACATACATTTGTGATAACAACAACGAAACTACATTACCATTAATACAACAATAGCAACAACAAATAATAAAAAGACGAAGGATAAAACTAGCAAAAAAAAGGACATCAACAATAATTGACTATTTGCACAAGCAAAAAACTGAAAATATGAACAAAACAAAAAGGTGTTTGTACAACGTCTAACGGCGGTGGCACCCACCTTTAACTAACACTAACACTTATGCAAGTAAAATAGCCTTACAAAAACAGTACGGTTAATACTTTAAAGAAAAAGCGCCGAAAAGGATATTAATAATATTTCCTGTAAAACTAAATTAAAATATTAAAATCGTTTTTTAATATCCACAATTGATAACTTTATGAGCCCTTTCGGATTGGTACTAAATCACTTAAAATTGTATCTTAAATTTTTAGTACAAAATGAGTTTTGCTTGATTACCATTTTTAGTGGCTTGAAATTGTATCCCATTTTTTAATAGTAAATTACCTTAAAATTTTTTTTCCAAATTTTATATCAATTGACTTTAGATTGTGACCTAGAAGGCTTCTAGTTTTTGTACTAATCTATCTACGATTGTTATTAATCCTACAAATATTTACGATTGTTATTAATCCTACAAATATTTACGATTGTTATTAATCCTACATAACAACTGTAGATTGTTGTCCGATTTTTTGTACTAAAATGCCTACAGTTGGAACCAATTTTGTTGTACCAAAAAACTAAGGTTGTCTTAAATCAGTATTCAGTACTAAATTAGGCCCCATTATTTTAGGTATATTTGTCGAACTAAATGACCTACAATTATGCTCTATAATTTAGTATCTAAAATTTGGTTTTATTATTCAGTATTGAATGACATTATTGCATCCTATTTTTGAGAACACAGTAACATACGTTCGGGCCCTATTAGTTGGTAGCAAATAACTTAATTAAATAATTTATTTATTCTTAAGTGACTTCAGCTTTTGTCTCATTGCTGGTACGAAATGAAGAACTTAATAGCCTATGACTGGACCACTTATTTGGAGCCCACTTTTTGTGCTTTTTAATTTTTTCAGTGTAATGTATAAATCGAATACATACGACTCGACAAAAACACATACACACGACCCGACAAAAATACAAAAACACATATCGTTCCTCCTAATAACTTACGATTGAGCCTCATTATTTATTATTCAGTGACTAGATTGTGTCTCATTGTTGGTACTAAATGACCTAGTATTGAGCAAATTGTTTAATACTAGAAGAATCAAGGCAGTGTTTCATTTTTTGGTACCGAATAAGGTACGGGTTTGCCTTTTTAATCAAGATTAAATAACATTAGATTGTATAGCATTTTTAATAGTACATAATCATTGAGTGCACCCTATTATTTAGGGCCCACTTTTCGTACTAAAACTAGTTTAAGATTGTGTCCCATTGGGTCCCAGTATTTATTATTAAATGGCTAAATTGTGTCCTAGTTTTTAGTACAATTTGACAAATAATTGATGAGTTGCCTTTTATTGTGCAAAACGGACTCTTATTGTACAAAATAGCTTGGTGGTGGTAGTATTTTTTTGAACTAAATAACATTATATTAGACCCTATTATTTATTCGTAAATGACTTCAGATTGCGCTTCTTTTTTGGTACTAAAACGTAGATTGCGCTCAATTGTTTAGTACTAAATAAGTTAAGATTATGTTAAATTTTTTAAAATAAAATTAAGTTAAATTGTGTGGTCCTAATGACCTTTAATTAGGGATATATATTTAGTTTTAATTGGTTTTAGATTCTGTCTTTTTAGTACAAAATAACTTATGATAGTGTTTAATTTTGAAGTAATAACTAATATACGATTGGGCCAAGAAGTATATAGCAAAACTTTAAAAACCCACCAACAACAAAACCAAAAAATAACTTTAGATGGTAATTCAATGCGCTCGAATTACCCTATAAACTGCTTTGTTAGGTTTGTTACTGGTTTGGTTGTTCGTTGATTTTTTTTTCAAGTTTGGCTACTCTTCAAAATATATACTTCTTGATATAATTGTGTTTTAGTTTTTGGTACCAAATAAGGCATTACATTACATTAGATTGTGCCCGATATTTTAAAACTATACGATCTGTAACTGTGCCTCATTATTTATAGCCCACTTTTGGTAGGAAACAAGTCTTAGATTGTATATTTGGTTTTAAACTACTTAAAATTGTTTAAAATTTTTGTTGTTGGTACTAAATTATTTAAAATTATGTTTTAAATTTTCAAGTACTAAATAACTTGTGATTGGGCAGATTAAATGACTTGATTTCATATAACTTTTTGTACAAAATGACATTCGATAGGTGCTTTTATTGAAATTAGTAACTAATTTTTGTGGTATAAATAAACTTCGATACTAAATAATGTAGAAAAGTGTACTACATAAATGTTTAATTGTTTGGAACTGGTACTAAATGGCCTTGATTCAGAATGTGCATTAATTTTTGTTACCTAAATTGATTTAATTAGTTTTTTCTGTATAAAAGTATCTGATAGCTATATGAGTTATGATTTGTGCCCGTTATTTATTAATATTTCAGTACTAAATAATCTTATTTTTCCATATTTTTGGTACTAAATTATTAAAAGCAGTGTCCTTGTTTTTGGTACTAGTGACCTACGATTGGAACTTATTAGTTATCACTAAATGCATCAGGTAGTGTCTTAGTTTTAGGTACTAAAATTTATATAATGTTGAAGTACTAAATGACCTATGATGTATCCATATTTGTTCCTATTATTCGAGCACATAATTCGGTACTAATTGATTTAAGGCATTGTCCCGGTTGTTGGTACGTTTGAAAACTATTATTTGTCATTAAATGGTCTAGATCAGGGGCGCACAAGGCCTATGCGCTTGGTACTCATTTGTTTTTGTAAAAACACTTAGCTATAGGCTGTGTGTTTTAATACACATATAGAGCGCTCAGCACAAGCAATACGAAATACACAAACAACTTTGTCTTATTAGTTTTTTTTGTCGTTCTTCACTGTATACTAGGGTGATAACTTTTTTTGGACAACATTCTCCCCAGGGGTTTTCTAATGGCAAATATTGTATTAATGATAAAAAAAACTATTTGAGTTCAATTTGGTAAAAAAACCTTGCGCACCGACAGCGATATCTAAAATGCCTTTAATATGTTTTTTTTTTAAATTTTTTTAATAACAATTTTTTTAAAATATGGTTTTTACATATGTAAGTAAGCAAATTTGGAAGAAAACTATTCCATTGACTCGAAAACGGACTTTACTATTGATATCAGCATGCCTTAATAATATAGATGTGATAGTCAGACGTTGAGGCATCAAAAAAAGTTTTTTTTTTAACTTTGTTTGATTCAAAACTTTAACGCGTTTGGTGCGGAACCTTTTTAACGATAGCGAAAAACTAAAAACGCAGTTCTTAATATTTGTCCATGCCCTACACAATTATGTCTGGGGAGATTTGATATTTGCAAAAAATGCAAAAAGTTATCACCCTACTGTATACACGCAAGCGTAAAGCAACAATACTTTCGTATGCTTTGCTGGTAAACATTGAAATATTTTTTTCTTTTTTCTTTGTATGTATTGGTTTTTACAACAAAAATATTGAATAAAAATTAGTTTTTCTTTAAATGTATTGGTTTTTGCTCTTCCATAAGGAACTTTTGGGCACTCCTGGTCTAGATGTTGTCTAATATTTGGTATAAGTATTCTAATATTTGGTAACAAATTTTTTGTTCTATATTTTAGTACTAAATGACCCATGATTTGTACCAATTATTTGGCATGATTTTGCCTAAAATATTTCTTTAGTACCCAGTAACCTACTATTGTAACACATTATAATGTTTTAAAAGCAGTTTCCTAGTTCTTGGTACTTAATAATTGTAACTCATTACTTTTCAATTAATAATTCAGAAGATGTACAATTATTTGGTACTAAAATTTTAGTACTTAATGACTAAAGATGATGTTCCATTTATGAGTACTAAATTATCACAAAAATCGCTCTAACTAGAAAATCATCAAAACCCACCTAAACTTTTTTTAAAACCACTAAATTTACATCATTAGCTTACAACAATAAACCTACTATTGCTATTTAACACTCATACATTTGCCTTAGGAGCAAACTACTACTATTGCCAATAAAGCAGGTGGTGGGGCTGTGTCAGTGTACTGTGTTGGTATGTGAATTAACATCCCATATAGTGGAATAGAATATTTCTTCGTATGTTTGTTTACTATTTTGTAACGTTCGTTAAAGTCAAAACCATCGTCAATCTATAAACATAAGCTGCTCTATACACAAATCATACACACACACTTATATCGGGCACATACAGTCATATTATTATAGCACGTACATAGATCTTAAATACAGCCTCCTATAATTTTTTCTATTTTGTACGTGGTTGTGGCTGCCAAGGTTGTATTTTGGCATTCGTTAACAAATAACAATTGTTACCTTATAAAATACTACCATACACTATACATTAATAGGATAAGGGAGGACACCAACTAAAGTGATACTAAAGGGGAAGACAAATTTACAAATTTTTCTTGTAGAATCGATAAAAACAACTCTTCACTATATAGGAAAATATTTCCTAAATCATCGTTTTTGTACTGTACTGAATTGGAACTAAAAAAAAAAAATAATGACGAAATTTTTTTTTTATTGATGTACAAACATTTTAAAAAATTATGATACAAAAAAGAATATATGCTTTTCTAACGAACTCTAATAATTAATCATCAATTAAATTTTTTGTTAGCAATTGAAGTAAAATTTTTCAAAAGTTACTCCCAACTGTACTGAAAAATATGTATTTTTAAAATTTTAAGACCATTTTATCTGTTTTTTGTTGGCCTTTTGAGTAATATTACTCATAAGTTAAGTAGTTAAAACGTATGATCGTTACATTGTCAAGTTAATTTAATAATTGGAATTTATCCATGGATTTTCTTGAAAAATCTCCTAATTTCTTTGTTAAAAGATAGGCACAATTCAAGAACTTTTCTGCATTTCAAGATTGTTAATGACGAAAAAATTTTAATTTTATTAAAAAAAATCCCATATTTTGCAAATATGCATCCTTTTTCAAATCAAGAATGGCCAAATTTGTGAAAAGTGCATTTATAAAACAAATTGCATGAAAAATGCAATTCTTTTTGACGCTGGAAAAAAATTTTATTCCGCAATAAAAAAGTAGGGTGTGTGCAATTCCAATGTAATTTAAATAGTAAACCAGCAGAAAAAAGAGGTCAGTTGGGGCCTGTCCCGTGTTACGTGAAAAAAGGACCGGTTACTAAAATACATATCACGTGATAGGTGAAAAAGGATCGGTTTCTAAAGTATCTACCACGTGACCGGTTTAAAAACCTATATCACGTGATGGTTCTTAAAGTACCAGTCCTGTGGTAGGTGGAAGTAGGATCGGTTCCTATAGCACCTATCACTTTCCCGCTATAAAATTCTCTATTACGTGATGGGTCTGAAGGTACTAGTCCGGTGGTAGGTAAACAGTACCGGTTCGAAAAATTCCTACCACGTGATCGGTTTAAAAGTACATATACATCACCTGATAGGTCTGAAAGTACCTGTTGTGGGAAATAGAAATATTTTTAAAATTTTTTGTGTTAATTTTTCTATAGCAAACTGTTAACATTTAGTGCTAATTTGCTTTAAAATTAGATTATTCAATCTTTTAAATCACTTTTTCTTAAAGAAAATTATATTTTTCTTTAAAAAGTCGTCTTTATTTAATAAATTCCCATATAATTTTGTTTAAATTCCCCTATGAAGTCAAAAGTATCCAGTTGGTCTTATGCACATAATTTACCGCATACACACGCACCCACTCCTTCTTAACCAATACATTTACTAACATATTTCTGCACCATCACACCAAATTCACATACACATACAAACACTCGACATAACTACATTTAATTCATACACTTGACGACTTTACTCCCATTAAAAAAAAAAAAAAACGGTACAATATTTTGTTGACAAAACAACAAAAATTGAAAGAATTGTAACGAGAAAAGCATAGAAAACATAACCTTACCTAATAAAAAATCGTGGTCGGTTTAAAATTCATACAAATACATTTAAAATAATGTTTTTGTTGTTGTTGTTGTTTTGTTATCTGACCTTCATTAGGACACCATCATCTTGACTAGCGAACAATAACACAAAAACATCCTATTTCTTACTCACACTCTCTGCCAAGACACTATCTCCTGTAGTTGTTTAAGCTTCTTCTTGTGATTTGTACATACATATAAATTACACACACACCCTCACATAAAATAATGAGGAGCATAAAGCTTTTTTTTGTGTTGTGTTCGTTAGTTTACATCAGTTTGTTAAAAGCATCCCATAAATACAGGATGTTTTCTTTTTAAGTAGTAATACAGCGATACAATAAACCCATTGTAATAGAGGGGTGTTTGTGTATTAGTGTTAGTAGTCATGATACTGTTTTGTGCTCATATAATATTTATTCCTGCAAGGTTATTATTTACACTAACACTTAAACATTTACACACACTCACACATACCTTCATGGGGCCATATGAAAAGAACTTTTTGTTTGGAAAAGCATTATTTTTTTTTTACTCATTGATTTTGAAAAAAGACACTACCCAATTTTTGAAAGTTTAAAGCTTTTTCTCTCATTTTTTTTTTATTAAGTTTGGACTTGTACTATGCTAGGTTAAGCTTTTCATTGAAATCCTTTTAATATTGCATGTTTGGTGTTTTGGGGTTTTGTGCATGTAAATGTGTGATACTTTTTACGTCACAGGCACCGCTAATTTTAGTACGAGATTTGCTTTTGTTATGATTTGTTTACCGAGAGAGAAACTGTTAAGAGTTGTGAGGGAGAGATGAAAATTAAAAATTGATTTGAAAAAAAATGTTCTCAGAGCCCAGCAAATTTTAACTTTAGAGATTTTTACAGAAAAAGTTCACAGTTGCATTAAAATAGGCTGAAATTGTTATACATTTGAATTTTTTTTATTAGGAAAATTTTGAAAATTTTTATGTTATGTATGTTTAACAAAAAATTTATATAATTTTCTAGTTAAAAAATTTTTTTTGTATTTGAAATTATTTTTACATTCTGTAATAGTTTTTTAAAGAATATTTTTTAATCTGTGATATTTTTTTCAATCTGTGAGAAAAAAAAAATATAGAAATATTTCATAATAAAAACTTGCTAAAAAAATGTATCACATGCTATGAAATTTTTACCGATTCATTAAAATTTATTACACTGCTCATTAAAATTTGTTGCACTAAAAGCCAAAACAATATCGCAGATTAAAAAGTTAATATCACAGATTGAAAAATAAATATCACAGATTAATTAAAATTTCTTTAAACAATGATTGTAGAAACAATTTTTTAATAACAGCAAAATATTACAGATTGAAAAATATCATATTTTGCTAAAATATAAAATAAAAACTATCACAGATCTAAAAGAAGATTTTTAGATTTAGATTTTTCGGCTAATAATTTCATGCAGCGACTGATTTAGAAAAGTTGTATTTTAACAGTCCACAATATGGAACATTTCCTTTACAAATTTCTTCTTGTGATAAAAAAAAATCTTTTTTAATGATTTTATTATAGACAAATTTTCCAAAAATTTTTTTAATTTTTATCTAAACAATGTTTTGTCTCTCTGTGATATTTTCTTTAAACAATATTGTTTTTGAACGGTTTTTATTACAGAATTGTTCAAATTTTGTGATTATTTTATAATGGATTTTTTGCAATGCATTTCTTAAAAAATTCCCTCAAAATCATCACAAATAATTTTTCGGAACAAAGTTTCTTTTAAACTGTGATAGTTTTCCTGTAAAATATATATCACAACCAGTGATAATTTTTCAATAAAAAATGTATTTAAACCTGTGATAATTTTTGCGCGCAATGATATATAAATGTGTCAAAATTTGTAATAATTTTATTTTATATACGACTTTTCACAGTCTTTGATATTTTTTCTAAATAGTTAGATAATATATATTAACATGTATTAGATATGTTTTTGTTCAAAAAATTTTTTCCGTGAAAATTTTCAGCGAAAAATATAGTAAAATTTTTAAAATTTTTTAATTCTCTCAGTCAAGTAATATTTTACTCTCCCTTAATCTCTTCTCTCTTTTAAATGAACACCGGCTTTTTTTAGTAGGTCCAAAAAATATTATATAAAAATATTTTATTATTTTTTGCAAAGTGCAAAATAAACATAAATACATAATAATAAATACTTAAGTATTAAAAGCTTTTATTTTCTAACACTCTCATTATTATAATCTCTCCGTCTTGTGTAAAAAAAATCACACACACGAAAACTAAATGAGCAAGCTCTTTCTATATCTTCGTAATTGCTCTTTTTATCACGTGTATTATATAAAAAAAAATTAAATACTCAATAAGTTTTAAGTTGATGTTTTAACAATGACTACTCTAACGAACAAATGCAATCATTAGATACTTTTGCACAGAGTGTGACACTAAGTGATGTCAAGTGTTTGAAAATAAAAAAAGCGTTAAATATTAAATGAAATTAAAAGAGGTTGCTTTAAGGAACTGTTAACCTTTGATTTTGTAGTTTTAGTTTTTAGTTTTACAATTTGCCATAATTATTTCTATGGTAAACACAATTTTGTAAACTTTCAGTCCATAATTTTATTGTAAGCGGTAAAGCTTTACGTTTAGAAGCAAGAAGGAGCCAAAGTCCAAATTTTATAAAATTAAAAAAATAAAACCTTTGAGGTTATATTTTTAAAATTTACAATTTTATATTAAAGGCAAAAAATTACTTCAATAGTAAACAGAATTTATTACATCTTTGGCCCGTAAATTTTTCATGTACTGCACTTATAGAAAATCATGTACAAATATACGAAAAAATGGTGAAATAACAAAAACTTTCGTAAAAAAATTGTAATTTTGCTTATTTAACGAATTTTTTTTTGTTGTTTTGACATTAATTTCGTATTTAATGAAAAACAATAATTTTAGATTGAAACCATATTTAAAAAAGAAATGCGAAAATTTTAAGGACTTTGATAATTAATATTAATTAAGATTAGTGGAGGTGCTGGTAATGGGGAATACCGAATTAGTTCTCAGCTAAAATAATTATATAATCTCTAATCTCTTATTCGATTTCCCGAATGTGTTTAAGACTAAAATATTTTATCTTATTATTTTGAAAAGATACACGCGTAAGATACACGATAGATCTTAAGTATCTTAATATTTTTAATTTACAAAATGGAAGGGAAATGTGTAATTCCTTGACAGTAGGAATTTGGCTCGGTAATCTCGGGACTTTTAAGAATACAATTTCAAACAAAAAAGTTAAATATTCCACATTTTTAATGCACCAGTTTAACAATTTCAACAATTTTTAAACGAATTTTGACATTTTAAAAATGTGTTCAAAACTTGCCAAATATTGTCCAAAGTATTTTTTTTTGTCGAGCTTTTAAGTCAAACTCTATTGCTTCTATAATTTTTTTTAGTTTTTAAATTGTTTTTGATTTCTTTTTTTTTTTTTTAAATATTTTATGCTTATTATATTAACATTTTTAATTAAACTTTAATATTAAAAAACAATCACTGACTTAAGAAAAACTATAAATTATAAATAACCACAGATTTATAAACGGAGACTAATTTTTATAAAAAGTTTCTGGTCGTAAAAGACACTTGAATACAAAAAAATATGATTTAATATGAAATATTGGATAATTTTTTTTTCGAACGGGATCCCTGGTATTTCAAAAAAATTCCCACTTTCCCGGGAAATGATTGCGGGATTTTTTAATCTCTACTTGAAAGGTAATAAGTATTTCCAAATTTGCCTTAATTTTTCTACTCGAAATTAGTTTAACCCTCTGACCGGTAAGACCGGTTCAATTCGTGGCCTAATTGGCCTTACATGAAATAAAGCTATTTTCATAGAAAACGAAATTTACAAAATATTTTGTTAAGTAATTTTTTGTGTGCAGTGCACGGATTGGAACAAAATAAGATTGAAGCTAAAGCTTCTAAAAATGCTCTTATTTTGGTCCAAGGACGAATTTTTATGCAATTTTACAGAAAGGATATATTTATTAATAGTAGCAAAGCTCCTAAGTTTCATTAATATATATTGACGTAGGGTGTGTTTTCGCTCAATTTTACGTTTGAAAAAAAAAGGAAACGAAAATCGACATATCTTCTTAAGTAAAAGCACAAAATGTTAAATTTTTTGACTGTAGTTATATCTTGGTAAGAGAAATAATTTGTGCCTAAAGTCGTTTATTTTTATGGATTAGTTTGTTAGATTCACTCTAAACCTATTTTGACCCATATCGCCTAAAGTAGGCAACGAAAAAAAAATTGGTTGAATAAGGTATTGTATATTTTTCGTGCCAACCATATGGTATACATTTCATTGAAAAAAAAGCTTAGGCCAGTTTGAGAGTTAATATTCCGTTTTCCATATTTAGATTTCAGCTTATTTGAATGGAATTCTTTAAAAAAATAGTTTTCAAACTTCTAGTCTTTTCAATATTATCCATGAGTCGCACATTACTCTACTTTCCTATATTACCCGCCTATTCAGCAATACCCGATCATTCCACTTAAGCCAAATTTACTCTAAAGCCTCTTTTTTGAAAATAAGTTTATGCGTTTGAATAACATCGTCTTTAATAAAAATGTGTTAGCGTATTTTAATAAAATTTGGTAAAACAAAATATGTATCATTCCTTATATGAAACCGGATTTGTAATGAAACTTCTTCATTGAGTGGATGAAACTTTTAGTTAATTAAATGATATTTTTTATACGATTGTATGAAAACTTCCATTACCTAAATAAAAAGTTTCAATGGACGAATTCCAGTGCAATTTTATTGATTTTATGCCAAAATGCATTAATAACATGCAGATCATTCTCTCAGTGTTAAAGAAAACCAAACTCTTCTGAAAATATTTAAAAAATAGTACTTTAGTGTTCCTCTGAGCGATTTTTATGACTTTTAAAAGAACCCGAAATATGAGTATTTACAAAAAACTTTCATTAGTGCAATTTCATTGATTTTATGAAATAATTCATTAATATCATGAATATAATTTTTTCAGTGTCTAATGCACGTCCACACCCACACAAAGAAGGAATCTCACAGAGAGAATTTTAATGGAAGAAAATAATAAAAATTATTAGTAAACTAATGAAACTTTTATATTGAGCGAAATTTTTCTTCTCCTTCTCAATATACCCAAGTTTGATTGTATGTATGTATGTATGTATGTATGTATGTATGTATGTATGTATGTATGTATGTATGTATGTTCTTTATTTAAAATATTAGGATATTATACAAATAAAGAAATTAAATAACAATGACATATAAGTCGTCTGTTATATAAAATGAAAAACATTAAATAATAAATAATAAATAAGTATAAACATGTTTTAAAATATATATAGTTGTAGTAGATATTATCAAAATATATATAGTTGTAGTAGATTTTAGTATACAGTTACACAAATTCCTCAATTATTATTTTTCTATACTTTAAAGCATTCTCGACATAGTTATAAATCTTATTCCACCCATTGGGTATTTTACCATTCAAAATGTTTGTAAGTTCAATTTCATTGAGGTATGGTTTTTCAAAGTATCTGTATCGGAATTCCCTAAGTATGGGGCATTTTGCCATGAAGTGTTGTAAATTTTCGTCTTCTCTAGTATTACATAGTGTGCACGATTTATTTTCAGTTGTACCAAATTTATTTGCGTTTAATGGTAGTAAATCTGATCTTGTTTTAAAGATTATTGCAAGTTGCCGTTGGTTTTTTATGGTATCGATATAATTTACCGGCAGGTTATGGTCCAAGTGTTTATAAAAACGTAATTCACTGTTTAAAGCTTGTTGTTTCATATTTTCAAGGGTTTTGGATTTTAAGTTTTGTAGCAATATGGTTCCTTTTTGAGCCCATTCTTGAGCTGAAACATCTTCAAATTCAAAACTTATACCCAATTCCCTGCCCATTTCGTTTATTTCTTTTGCCCAAAATAAATTATTTTGTAACATAATGATAGACAATTTATGTGGTAATCGGTTTTGTCTATATTGAAATAACGTTTTGTATATGTAATTCATATGCAACTCAAGCGTGTAAAAATAGCTACACTCTGCTTTTGTTTCAAGTGCCAATGCATAGTTTGGTGTAAATTCTGGTAATTTTAAAACTCTTTTCAAGAAGTACCGTTGAAGTTTATCAACATCATCATACAAACAATAACCCCAGACTTGAGCAGCGTATGCTTGTATTGAACGACATACAGCTTGGAATAGTTTCCATTTGACTTTTAGGTTTATATTTGGTTTATTTATAAAGCTGTTCCACGTCGCATTAATGCTATTTTTAGCTGAAATGTTTCTTTTTTCAACATGTTTTTTAAAACTCAATTTTGTTGTCAGAATTACACCCAGATAATTGTATTCGTTAACTATTCTTACTTGTTGATTTTTGTACATAATTTTTTCTCTCGCTGCAAGTCTGCCAGATGTCCTGAATACCATCATTTCTGACTTTATCATGTTTACTTCCATGTTCCATTGATCACAGTAGCTTTCTAAGTTTTTTACCATATTTTGCATAACTTTTATATCGTCGGCTAGCAAAACAATGTCATCTGCATAAAGAAGCAAACGCACATTTACATTGTTCAACATTAAACCACCCCCTAAATGATCATGAAGATCATTTAGGTAAAGTGTAAAAAGTAGTGGTGACAGTAAGCAACCTTGTTTAACTCCAGTATACGTCTCAAAGTATTCTGATAAATCCTTACCAGTCCATACGGCCGACTTGGTATCATTATAAATATTTTCTATTAGATTAACAACTTTTGTTGACATACCAATCTGATGTAATTGCGTTGGGATACCTTCCCTATCAGTGTGATAAATGGTAGCACGCATCACAGGCCTCATGGTGTCAGTGATCGGTCTAATGTCGGACTTTTTTGTGCGAGTGATAAATTACTTTAAAAGGGCGTTGTCAATGGATATGCTAAATTAACACAATGTTGACACCTTGTAACATATCACAGGATTAGCTCAAAAAGACAGGTTACTTAAATGATCTAAAAGAACATTTCATGGAGATAACTTAAATGGAACTAACTAACTAGTCACATTTTATATACTTTGTAACATGTCACCGAACTAACCCTTAAGAACATGTCATCGAAATGGATAAGAAAACTTACTAACAAGTAAATAAAACTGTTATGTAAACTTGGATATATTGTGGAGGACAAAAAATATGAAACAAAACAATGTTCAGGGAATAAAATGTGGGGTCAAATCTGACTCCATTTTTTGTTATTTGCGTTTTATCAAGGAAATATATATGTAGGTAAAAATTAGGTATCAAAGGAAAGATACTCATAGCTAGCATATTTAACAAAAAAATATTAAAAAGATCTCAAACAAAAAAGTTTTGAACAACCGATTTTTATCCTTAAAATACTAGATTGTGCAGGTATTTTTAAGACAATTTTTTTTGTACAATACTTTTTCCCTTCCGTCCCCCTATCCAGGTTTTCTAAAGAGTTGAGGGTTATACTACTGTGCAGTTTTCTTGTAAGTGATATTTTTTTTTTTTGTAAAAATTTGGTAAAATTATTTAAAAGTTAATAAAAGTCGATTTAAAAATCGCTAAATGGTCAACACTTTTAAGGTATGTTTGCAAAACTACTAACAGACACAAAAATTAAAGGTTTTTTCTTAATAACATTTTTAAGAGTCGCATGTGCCGCACGAATTACCGACGCATGCTACACTAGCAAACATTCAATCGACTAAATTAACAAAATTTTTGAAATTGTGTATGTTGTACGTATTTACGGTTGATGTTTCAAAACTTTTTTTCTACTGCTGCTACTTTTTTTTTTTACTTTTTTGTCAATACAAATGAAAGTGAGTGAGAATATATTTCGTAAATTATAGACGACAGTACTTGAAGCAACTTTTATGAGCAGACTTTAGCTCAGTTGGGTGCAATACGCGGAACGCGTTAGAACGTTATTTAAAAGAAAACGTTAAAAAATTTCAAAATATTGAAAAGAAAAATAATTTTTGTTAAAAAAAGTTAAAAATTTCTTTAACAACAAAAGAAAAATAGAAAATTTATTAACAAACCTAAATGTTATTAAATAAACTAATGAAATCCTTCAAAAATCAAACACGAAATTTATGAAAAAGAAACGTAAAAAAATTTTTACAAAAATTTTAAATTCTTATTTTGAAATTTTTATGTTAATGAATAAAAGTGAAATTTTCTTAACAAAAAGGAAATTAAGAAAACTTTGCACAACAAAATTATCCTGGATTTTTAACCTAAAGGTGGAAAAATTTAAAAATTTAAAGCTATCAAAACCAAATTATGCAGGATTTTAACCTGGAAATAAAAAAGTTTAAATTAACATCTACCAACTAAAAAATTAACATAAATTCTAAATACAGGTGTAGCCTTCCTAGAGCCTAGGAAATAAAAAAAAAAAAAAACGCAAAAAAGTAAAGAAATTTTTGTTGGTTTTGGTTAAAGCTTTGTTTGAAACACAAAAAGAAAAGAAATCCCTAAGCTCATAAATCAGATTTTTTTGAAAAGGATACAAAAAGAATTCCACAAAATATCCTTCTTTAACTTCTGCAAATGTAGTAGTAGTATTCGTCGTCGTCTTCGTCGTAGTAGTGTTTATGTGTGTGTTTTTTTTCGGTTGGTATATTCAAGTTTCAACTTGTTATGTTTGATTGTTTGTTCTCGGTTCTCGGTTAAAGTTTCTAATAAGTCGTTCTATGTATCTATGTTGCTATTATTGTATGTGTAGGTACGTGTTTGTATATAAATAAGTGTTTGAGTGTATTTGTGTTTGTGCAAAAAAAAAAAAAGCTTTAGAATATCGTTTTTTACATGAATTTTATTGCAAAGATATTATAAGGAAGAAAAAAAAAACTCATCTTAATCAGCAGAAAAAGTTAATTCATCAAAATTTCGTTAAAATATTTTATCACAAAAAAAAACATTTCAACCATTATAAGGTTAGTATTGAGTTTTATTGAAATTTTCAATTTAAAAACTTTGTAAAATTTCAAAACTTTATTTTTGACATTGATTACCGTTAAGAGTTTAAATGTCAGGGCCAATACAAGAAGTAGTACGATGCGTAATGTACGAACAGTAAATACAGTTGCAAAAGCAGCAGAGTTAAGCGAATGTTAAAAAACAGCAATTCAGCACAAAATTAATGAATTCTACAAAGTTTATTTTTTTTTCAAAACTTTAAAGTTGTTTTAAATCTGAAAAATATCAAAAAAAAAAACTTGAGTGATCTTTAATAAATCTAACTTAAAATTATAAAAAATCTAAGAAATAGGAATTTAAAAAAAAAAAATCAAATTCCGTTTTTCCGTAGTCTTCTAGTGGTTTAGTAATTTAACTGCCAAACACATAATCCCCGCCCATATAACTTAATTTCTTAATAAATTTTTAGAACACATTGTTATTGATAAATACTCTTTCACTGAGAGAATTTTCTTTACTTCCTTATTGAGTTTTTTTTATCGCTTTAATAAAAATATTCACTGGAACTCGTTCATTGAAACTTTTCATATAATCTATGAAACAAATCTCATTAAAATCAATGTTTCTGAAATGTCCTACAATGAAGCGTTCATAGAATTTATGAAACAGTTTTAAAAAATTCTATGTAGCTCATATATTAGTTCTCATTTAGTAGGATAACTGGGTTATATGAATGTTTGATGTTTGCATGGGATTGTCACTTCTTTCAAAACGTGTTCTGATGATGGGAACCTAGAAAATTCCCGAAATTTAATGAATACCACAAAGTTTATTTTTTTTCAAAACTTTGAAGTTGTTTTTAATCTAAAAAATATCAAATAAAGAAACTTGTGTGTTTTTTAATAAATCTAACTTGAAAATATAAAAAATCTAAGAAATAGGAATTAAAAAAAATTCAAATTCCGTTTTTCCATAGCCTTTTAGTGGTTTAGTAATTTAACTGCCAAACACATAATCGATTAGGTTCCCCGCCCATATAACTTAATGTCTTAATAAATTTTTAGAACACATTGTTACTGATAATGCTCTTGCACTGAGAGAATTTTCTTTACTTCCTTAATGAGTTTCTTTATCGCTTTAATAAAAATATTCACTGGAACTCGTTCATTGAAACTTTTCATAGAATCTATGAAACAAATCTCATTAAAATCAATGTTTGTGAAATGTCATTAAAAACTTCATTAAATTAATTAATCATTCCGACAGTGAAGCGTTCATAGAATTTATGAAACAGTTTTATAAAATTCTGTATAGCTCATATATTAGTTCTCATTTAGTTTGATAATTAGGTTATATGAATGTTTGATGTTTGCATGGGATTGTCACTTCTTTCAAAACGTGTTCTGACGAAGGGAACCTAGAAAATTCCCGAAATAGATCTTTCAATACATTCCTGAAAAAGGTCAATTAATAAATTTGAAAACAAAAACTCTATAGATTATTTGTTAGGACAATATCCTCATAAAGAAATATAGAGTATGGCCTAGAACTTAAATAATTTTCATTTTCAAAATTCTATAATATTAAAAAGTTTTATTGAATTAATAAAACTCACCAGTCAGAAACTGCCAGTGATACAAAAAAATCAAGCACTGGCTAACCGAAGAATTGTAAATATACTACTGGCAGAACACTTGTTTAAAACGCTTTACCAGCGTTTCCCAAAAGCGTTTTGCCAGTATTTGTTATGCAATAACTTCAGTGGTCTACAGAAAAAATCATTGGCAAAGAATTGGCTGAGACCCCTATGCCAAAGTTGAGAAGAAGTGGTTTCCACGGCTCAAAAGTCTAACCACTGCACTCAGGGAACTTCTGCTTTAAAACATCTGTAGTTGTTTGGGTTGAAATACAGTTTCTTTATTTTTAATGTAAATGTCAGTCATTTGTAGAACAAATTAAATTTTTTACTGACCTTGTAGTTCATTAAAAAAAAAACAAACCACATCAAATTACTGTTTTATGATTTTACATTAATTTTTTGCAGTAGTTTTTTCTTATTTTAAACCATAGACAAATGTTTTTGTGTGCGAAATATTTCACCGAATGACACACACATACACTTGATAATTATTGTATAATATTTTTAGTTGTTTCTTAAAAAATTCGAAACAACTGTTTATAGTAAAAGTAACTAATAACAGTAGTTTTTATAGGTTGCTAAAAAAACAACTGTCAAAAACATTGAAAATTATTTTTCTAAGTAAAACCACTACACTTGCAGTTAAAATAACTACAACCACTCAAATAACTTTCATGTTTCAACTGCAAAGCTTTTCTGGGTGTTGTTTCATTTAAATACCGTTTTTTAAAGTGTTTCATAATATGCTATAAATTTAGGTTTTTTCTAAATAATTTTACATGTAAAGTTTATGTCACATTTACAAACTTTTACCGTTTCCGTGAAAATGTGTTAAAAACATTCAGCACTTAAAATTGCAAGGGGGATTGTGTCAATGTGTTGATTTGATTTTCCTCTAATACTATAAAACACGCACTTTATGTCACACTTTATACAAAAAAACATTTTACAAATACACTCACATTTCAACAGACACTTACAATGTTTTATCATTAACTAAATTATGAGCAGGGGTTCTCAAACATTTTAGAATTTTTGAAATGTGTTTATACATTATTAGTAGTTTCTTTAAGTAAAACAATTTACAAGGACGGGTCCCAAAACAGGTTTCGGACCCGTACTTATAATTTTTCACACTAAGCATGTTCGCTTACTCAGAATTATTTACAAATTCGTACAAATTTGCACACATTTTTTTTGTTCGTTTAATCAGTGCGAAAATAGTAAATAGTGAGAGTAAAGTGGACAGTTCGATTCCAGAGAACTTACAAGTTTTTACTGCATACAGTAAGAATTTGTAAGCAGAAAAACATATGATTGTTAATATATACAAATATTAAATAATTCTATAATTATTTATAAAGTAAGTGATAATTTATAAAATAAAGTGATAATTAGTGTCCGACCGAACAGTTCGGCCAGAAAATGCATTTGGTCTGTATTCGGTGTTTTAAAGCATTATGGACAAATTTGGCGGATGGAAAAATGTTTATTGGGCTGATTAGATGCTATTTTGAGTGTCAAATTTGAAGAAAAGTCTGTAGTTAAGCAATGAATTTGCTGTTCGGCCTCAGAAAGTTCGGCCAAATCGAAAATAGTTCGGCGGCCGAACTTTTAACTTTATAGCTAAACTTCGGCTTTTCTCTTAAATTTTATACACAAAATCGAATTAAATCGGCTCAACAAACATGTTTCCAATACCAAAATTTGTCATCATTGTCTCTAGATATCAAAAAACTGACAAAATATAGTTTTTTGGCCGAACTGTTCGGTCGGACACTAGTGATAATTATTAATAAATTAGCTATGAAAAAAGTTAAAAAGAACATTTTAAAATGTTTCTGGCGAAAAATTTCTATTAATCTATTTTTATTTACTCAATATGGACCAGGTGATTTTTTTTTTATATTTAGTATTTACAATCAGCTGTTTAATATATATTTTACTAATTCTTACAAATTTTCCGTTCGTATTTTTGTATATTTTTCTTTTTGAGAGTACATTTGGTCTTACTCTCTTATTTTGTTGCTGAGAAGTTTTTTTGTGGAATATTTCTAGCTTTTCTTGTTTAGGAACTTAAAAAAAAATAAGAATCCCTTTTTAAAGATGTCATTCTGTTGAAGCCTTTTTGGGGAATTGTTTATGTTTATGTTTGTGTAAGTGTTCAGTTTTGTAATCATTATACATTAAAATTGTACATTATGATGTTGTTGTTGCTGTTTATCATAATAAAAGTTTTGTTTAACAATTACATTTCCCCCTAATGTCTGTAACTTAATGCACTCCTAACAATTTAATTAAAAACTCCTACTCATCATAATTTAATCAGTTTAGGGTCCGATTACTTAATGTCCTGTTAAAATTTAACAAATAGTTAAATGGAAAATTTATATGAGAAAAACAACAAATGTGTCTGTTAAAGTCCCAGTTAGTAGCTAACGGGACATTGTGAAAATGAGGCTGACTTGGAATTATCATAATTAAACAGATGAAAAAGTTGGCTAACATGAGTTTATTTGAAATTAATAAGTAATGAGTGAATTTTATCAATTAAACGCGTATTTGAGAATTTTTGGTAAAATAACATAAATCGACTTAAGTTGTTTTATCAAAAAGTTTTTTTAAGAGAACTTTTGAGATAAAATCAGCCGATTTGTACTTACATTTTTCATGAGATCTTAAAAGTTTCTGGTGTCAGCTTTCTTGATCTTCAAAAAAAATTTATAAACAATTTTTAAATTTAAACAAAAACAGTATTTTTTAAAAAAAAAATTATAAAATTTTTTATGACAAAAAATTATTTATTTTTTAAATCCACTGATTATATAAAATATTTAGAGCTTAATTATTGGTTTTTTAAGTCCACTTTAATTTTTATGTTAAGAACCAGCCAGCTAAATACAAATTATCTAGCCTGATAAACTTTAGAAATTAAAAGAAAAGTTTTCTTATCTTTCACATACCAAATGTCTGCGGTTCTTTCTTTGGCTTTATATGATAATTTTAAAGAAAAAATCAATAATTTTGTAAAAGTATGTGATTACAAACAAAGCCATGCACTTGCATTTAATAGTCTTAAAAACATGGTGTTAATTGTTACACTTTAATAAATGTTAAGCGGTTTAAAAGAAACACCTAAACTACAAACAGACAAAAAGTAGTATGATATGAAAATATAAATGGACATTTTTTCTACACTGCCACGTTTCAACTGTATTTTTAATTTACTTTTAGGTGTAATTTTGAAATGTAAGTGCTGGTTTTAAATTATACTTTGGGGCTACGTTAAGTATTTTAAAGACAAGGCAATTGTAACACTAGAGTAGGGAGCCAAAACTGATACAGTCGAATTTAACAGTCTTGAAATCTAGGGTCTGTTTTTTATTCTCTCCATTTCACTATGTACCAGTTTCCATTCTTAAGGAGATATCTTAATCCTATGTCTATATCCGTCTGTCTGTTGAAATGCTATGTCCGTCTGTCTGTTGAAATGCGGAATACTCCGCCAATATACGAGCGAGTTTGCTAGTTTTTAGTCAAATTATGTGTTGGTATTATATACAGCTTGGTAATGAAAATGAGAAAAATCGGTTGATGGGCTTAAAAGTTATGAGTAAAAATGTTAAGTCACCTCGAAGTTTTCCATACAAATTGGTATTTATTTAAATACCAACAAAAAAAAGCAAAATACTTCTAAATGTATCGCTTTTTTAACGACAAACAGACAAAAGACTTTCAAAAAAACTTATTTAAACAGCACAACATAAACTGGTGCATGCACACAACACTACTTTTTCTACTCGAAAAAAGTTAATTTAGAGTAGTTAAACTACTGACATCCAGTGTAAAATAAATCAGTTTTTGAACTAATTTGTAATTACTTCAGTGACGTAGGATACTGTTTGGAGTGGTTTTTAGAATACTTTTTTGTAAGGTCTTTTTTCTGGGATTAATGACGTCATTGTTTAATGACTTCACGCATAATAATTGTAGTATCTAAACTAACCACTGTTCGATATTGTAACATCTCTGTATAATGTACACATATTAACAATCTGGCAGTAATGTCGAATAGTAATGAAAAGCAACTATGTTACCTTTTTTCTTTATTCATTCCTTTTGTACCACGAAATTGTCACATCATTGTATCCTAATAATTAATAAGCATATATATATATAATAAAGTTAATTAATTAAATATAATTCAACTGGCATTTATTCTTAGTGCAGAAAAGAAATACAACAGTTTGGCGACGAGGTGAAAGAAGAGAGAGGAAATAAATAATTCATTACATATTGTACATCCAAAAATTTTACAAAACCATTTTTTTTTTCTTCTTTTTTTTGTGAGTAAAACTTCAACAAAATGGATGCCAATCAATTTGCGCAATTCATGAAGTCACAGTTTGAAATGCAGAGTAAAATGATTGAACAAATGACGAAACTTAGTGCTGCAGCTTCAACATCCAGTACAGTACAACAGCAACAGGCCGCTAATATTAACATTAGTACATCCATGGTACCCAACTTTGATGTTTTCGACCCAGCTAAAGAAGGTTATAGGAATTACATTCAGCGGTTCACTAATTACGTAACCATGAAAAATGTAAATTCCGATGAAGCATATTGTGCAAAGCTTCTTTTAAATTCTATTGGTGCAAAAAACTTTAACATGCTGACTGCTTTGACAGCACCTAAGGCTCCGACAGAATTGCAGTACAGCGAGTTGCTTAAGGTTTTGGAAGCACATTTAGCTCCAAAGAAAAACGTTTTAGTGGCCCAACATAAATTTCTACAAAAATACCAAGATGCTGGCCAATCTGTAGCAGAGTATATGGCTGCATTACGAATGGATATAAATGAGTGCGAGTTTATATCACCGTGTTCGTGCAAAGCTTCAATAGCTGAGGTATTTCTTAGAGCTCAATTTATAAGAGGGCTTCACGACAACAACATTCGAGAACAACTTTTGCAATGCGATTCGTCCAAGTTTGATGAAATTGTGTCAAGGGCGATGGCATTGGAAGCTGCGAAAGTGGATGCAAAGGAATTGGCAACAACTTCTTCAAAATGCAACACAGCTGATATTAACAAAGTTTTGTTAATAAAAAAAAGTTCAAAACGTTTGTGAAAGGCCATCAAAAGGGTACAGAACAAAAAAAAACCGAAAATTAATTACGAAGAATTAGGCATTGCTGGTTTATGTCTACGTTGCGGCAAAAATAATCATTTTGCCAATGATTGTCAAACCAGGAAATCAAATTTAAAATGCAAATTGTGCAACAAAATAGGTCATGTAGCTAAAGTGTGCATCACCTCTCTTTTGGCGGATGGTCCTAATGCCGGTCCAGGGGGTAGACCCAATACGCGGGGAAGCTCCACTCATCAAATTCAACATGATGATTCACATTATGGAATCTACAGGATTGAAAACGTGTACCGTAATGATTATAATTCAAGTTCAGAACGATATTACGCAAACATATCAGTTGAAGGTAGGGTAATTAAATTCGAAGTAGATTCTGGATCTCGTTTTTCATTTTTGCCTAGGGCTCAATTCAATGAGTTAAATTTGGCAAACAAATTAAGTCCAACAAAGATCGTTTTTCGTTCATATACACGAAATACTTTTGTTCCAGATGGGAAGGTGCTGGTTGATGTTAAATTCAACAATAAATCAATTAACGATGAATTATACGTGGTTCCTGATGGGTTTACGGCACTAATTGGTCGTACGTGGATCCGTCGTCTGGGAATTAATTTAACCGAATTAGATGAAACAAGAAGTACAGTAAATACAAATGCGGTTGATGACTCAGTTGATTTCCAAGAATTAAGGTCAGAATTTTCAAGTGTTTTCGAAGAAAGAATAGGATGCATTCCAAATTATAAAGTTTGTTTAAAATTAAGAGACAATGCTACACCGGTATACACTAAAGAGCGTCAAATACCGTATGCGTTAACAGAACGTGTTAACGATGAATTAAATAAATTGGAAAAATCTGGTATCATTACAAAAACGGATAACAGTGATTGGGGTTCGCCGTTAGTGGTCATACCGAAAGTTGACGGAGGAGTCCGGTTGTGCGTTGACTACAAGGTTGGCGTTAACAAAAGGCTCGTAGATGCCCATTACCCTATTAGGAAAATTGACCCCCAATATACGTATCGCCTTGCTAACTGCTTCATCTTGGTTATGCCTATATGAGTATGATGTAGTTCATCTAGCACCGACTGTTGTAATGAAGCTGGGACGGCATTTCAAGGATTATGTAAGGCACTGACCCAAGTATTTAATTTAATGGAAAAATTATAAGTTTCAATTAAGTGAGGGAGAATTGTAGTATCTAAACTAACCACTGTTCGATATTGTAACATCTCTGTATAATGTACACATATTAACAATCTGTCAGTAATGTCGAATAGTAATGAAAAGCAACTATGTTACCTTTTTTTCTTTATTCATTCCTTTTTGTACCACGAAATTGTCACATCATTGTATCCTAATAATTAATAAGCATATATATATATAATAAAGTTAATTAATTAAATATAATTCAACTGGCATTTATTCTTAGTGCAGAAAAGAAATACAACAATAATCCATGATAAAAATACGAAAAAATTTCAAAACAACGAAATTATTTGTATAATAGACAAATTTTCGTGTATTTTAGGAAAGATTTTGTTATTTTGACATTTTTTTCGTATTTGTACGCATGGAGTATTATCAGTGTAGGCCAAGGAATGTCATGCAAATGCATATTTTTTCACGCTAGTCCATAATTAATATGGACTAAATATTTATCCGAAACATAAAATTTAGAACAAATGCCATCGATTTGTAGTTGCATATTTTTTTGTCAAAAATGCATATTTTAACATGTTTTGATTTTTAATGTATATTTTGTGTTTTAATGCATTTTTGCTATTTTAAGTGTATTTTTGTACATAATTTTTTTTTATTAATTCGAGGTATTTTTTTTTAAATTTTAGCGAAGACGTTCATAAAAAACAGACATATTTTCTTATAGTTTTTGCAACCATAATATGGCTGTAGTTAGAGAGAGGAATATAATAATAAATACTGTATTATAATTGTAGTCAAGAGAATAATATGATAACCGAAAAATGAGAGATTTTTACTATAACATGATTATATCAACCATATTATTGGTGAAATATGATTGATACAATAATTATTTAATTGAAACATTCATTTATGGCTGTAGGAATTATAGATATGTGGCCGCAATTTTTTCAACTGAAAATTCAATTATTTTTACTGTCATTTGCAGTGATTTTACCTATATAATTCATGTTTAAATTACATGCGAACTATTTTGAATGTAGATAATTTGTGTATTTGGGCAACAAAGTTGTTACAATTGATTAAATAGATAACAATTATGTTAATTCTAAGTAAATTCCGTCGATTTTGAGCTGTATATGAAATCCAAATTTTGTAAATTTTTATTTGTTAGTCTAACTCGGGTATTTGCTTAAATAATGTCCATATAATAAAAACCTTAGTTAATTTATGCACAAGTATAAACTCTTATATCTTTTTGTTTTAAACAACCTTATTTGCAGCTTTAAAGTGCTTTTTTTTTGTTTTGTATGGCAAAAAGGATTTCAAACATTCTCTTAAGGCTTTGCAATGTATTTCATATTTGCCACATGTATTTGTATGTTTAAAAGTTTGTATTTTCTGTGTTTCCTACAAAGACCATTTTAACATTTAAAATTGCAAAAAAAAGAATAAAACAGGTAAAACATGCAAACAACATTTTGATAAACTTAAATTAGCGTGTGTGTTATATATCGTATTTTAGCCAAAACACATAAAATCGATATTAAGGATATGCACTTAAAGACGAACAAATAAAAATTCAAGTTATTGTGCTGTAAAATACTTTGAAAATATATTATAGATTTTCAAAGAGAAGAAGTAACATACACATTTTGAAAAACATTTTTTGGGGGGAAATTTTTAATCAATAAAAATTTTTTAACGATTATCGTTTTCGAAAGGAGCGTGTAATCAGGATATGGAATATTGTGGTATTCTATAACACTTTATAAATTAAATTGTTTTTACTTTATCTAAATGTTAAATAACTAAATTATAGAATTAATAATGAAAAATTTGAATTATGTCACATGCCAAGAAAATGTTAAATTAAATTTTATTTAAATTGATCAATAATTCTGTCGCTTTCCTAGTGACTGGCCCTAATTTTATATGTTCCTTTGTTCTCAGAAGCATTCATGCATACAAGTTGAGTATTTATGTAGTATTAAAATATATTTGTTTGAATAGTTAATAATCAGGGAAGCGATTTTCATACAAGTGCATACTTGTAGTCAGTAGCCCGAACTTTATTTTTACCAAATATTTTTCCGTATCGAAGAATTTGCAACAAAATGTCATGGATTTATTATAGCATATTTTTCCATATTTTAACTTTCAGTGAATATTTTATGAGTTTTTATGATTTTTATTACATATTTTGGTGCATATTTTGATTTAAGTGCATATATTAAGCAAAGATTTTTAAATTTTTACTGTATATTTTAAGCTCATATTTTTTTATTGCATGAAAGTCACTGCCCTGGTAATAATGTATGTTTTATTGTATGTTTTTGTTTTTTTTGTGGTTTATTTCAACCAAAAAAACTGAACAAAAGTTGGTAGTAGAGGATTTTTGTAATATCACAAATTAGTCACCTTTAACCCTTAAAATTTCCAGGGGTTTCTTTTGTTTTAAATCTGAGAGTAGGTCGCTTTGTATAAAAAAGTCCATAGGTAGACTCGGAGAAATATGTAAATAAAATCGATATCTGACCATTGTTGTAAAACCTACTAAAGGGAGATTTTTTAAGAGCTCTCGGATTTGATTTAAAAAAAAAAACACATACAATTTACAGAAATGTATGAAATCTTTATTTGAGTCGATAGAACGGGATATATAATTCAATGTTTAAAGGTGATTTCATGTAAATGTTGACCGCAACTACTAAATAATCACCCTTTACAAGAGCTATAGAAATCATTGTGAAATTGTGAAAATAACTAGAAATGTAGTTAAAATAACAAACATACAAATATTGTTTCATACTACTCGGAGACCACAAAGATCTCGCTTTGGAACATATATTTTTTAATACGCTGAATCCAAATGTGGCAAATTTTTTTATCATTTGCTGTTTCTGATATATCGCTGATTTTATATTTACATCATTCACCCCATTTTTTAGCATAATTTTTCGAAATTTTATCCTAAAGATTAAGATTATAAATCTACACAAAATGTCTTTAATTTTAGTAAAATCATGTCGGTGTTTGTATCGCACTGGTATTGCAAGGAAGTTGAAAATTAAACTTTTTTACTCCTTTTAAATTTATGCCTAACTAAAAACTATAAAATTTTATCATGGTGATAATTTTAT
Organism: Delia radicum; assembly: GCA_021234595.1. NCBI lineage: Eukaryota > Metazoa > Arthropoda > Insecta > Diptera > Anthomyiidae > Delia > Delia radicum. The sequence goes on from CM037854.1 coordinate 232,125,763, forward strand.
CAATGAACAAATTTTTGTATTAAAATTGCAAATCCATTGAAAAGGTCCTGAAATATTTAAAAAATAACTTAAAATTTTAACTAATTTTGCTCATGCTTTAAATACAAAAGTACATAAAAAGTTCTCTTCATATAAAAATATATTATTAAATTACTACTGAAGAATTTGCAACTTGCAGAATCTTTCTTTGTAATACATATTTTCTTATACATGATTTAGGTTCGCGGAGTCTATTTTCTTTATCTCATTTGTAGTTTTTGAAATATTTTATATTTACGTTACATTCTCCATAAAAAAATGTTCTTTTTTTCTTAATATATAAAGATATTTTGAAATATTTTGAAAATACAAAAAATTAGTTCTGTTAAATGTTTAGTTTACGAGTAGTGATAAAATTTAATTTTTTAATCATACATGAAATTTTTAATAATGAAACTAAACATGCAAAATTTTCAACTTCCTTGAAATACCGGTAAGATATCATGGAGCAAACACCGGCATACTCAAATGAAAGATAATTTTGTATGGATTTATATTCTTAAAAAAATTTAATGATTTTGCGGTGAATGATGTAAATATAGAAACTGCGATATTTCAAAAACTGCAATTGAGAAACAAATATGTTTGATAGATTTGGATTTAGCGTACCTAATTGCTCACATCATAAAAAAATGTATGTTTCAAAGACAGCTTCTGCAAAAAGTTGGAATTAGTTTAGTAGTGTTATTTATTTAATAAAAACTAATTTATGGAATACTTTTAACTTGGGGTTTCTCTCCAATAAATTACACAATTGCAAAACAGTACTTACAATTAATATCACTTTTATTAATAACTTTTTATGATATTTTTGCATTTTTGCTGTATATTTGTCTACGAAGGTTGTAATATTGCTGGGTTACCTTTTTTTTCTGCAGGTAGAATTTTGATGAAAATTCTAAAGAGTTGAAAGAAAAGAGATAAAATTTGCATAATTATTTTCATAAATCAATAAATTTTCTATTAGAAAACTGATCTTATTGTTTTCTTTATTAAATTAAATTTATAACTGCGAAATTTTCACTTTTATGCGTCTGTTTTCTTATTTTTTTTCTACACACACAAAAGAAAATATTTTTCAAGTTTGTTATAATTTTTATTAAAAATAAAAATTATGTTTTTTTCGACCTTTAATTGTGCAATGAAAATGAAAATTATTCAAGTTCGAGGCCATATTCTGTATTTCTTCATTAGGATATTGTCCTAACAAATAATCTATAGAGTTTTTGTTTTCAAATTTATTATTTGACCCTTTCAGGAATGTGTTGATAGATCTATTTCGGGAATTTTCTAGGTTCCCATCATCAGAACACGTTTTGAAAGCGGTAACAATCCCATGCCAAACATCAAACATACATATGAACTAGTTTACTCACTACATGAGAACTAATATACATATGAGTTTGAAGTTAGAGATTATAACCATTGATTTTCTCATATTTTCTTTACTAGAGATTTTTAAAAATGCGCTATATTGTTTTTTATGTGCGAAATATTTGATAGAAGAACAAATACACTTTAAAATTAAAGAGTTTGTAGTTGTTTGTTAAAAAAATTCTAATTAACTACATAAAACAAAAATGCAGTAGTTTTTGTAGGTTATTTAAAAAATCAACTACAAAAAACATCGAATTTTTGATCAATATGTAAATAAACTGCAATTGTAGTTAAAATAACTACAACATTTTTTTTACAAAAATAACTGTCATGCATTACTTTTTTTGAGCGTTGTATTGAATGAGAAATTGGAAAAAAAATTTCTAAAAAAAAAAAAAATTTAAAAAACAGGAAAAATTGGATAAAAACCGATAAAAATTAAAAAACGCCAAAAATTTTAAAAAAATCGCCAAAATATTGAAAAATTGTTTATTTAAATGGAAAAATATCGAGGGAAAAAATGGCAAAATTTAAAAAAATAACCAAAACTTCAGCAATTCACAATTGCCGAAATGAAAAATTCGACAATATTTAAAAAAAAAATCAACAAATCTAAATAAATTTTTTTTGTTAATTTTAGCTATTTATTAAAATTGTTACGAGTTTAAGTTTATTTAAATTTTAGCGATTTATTTAAATTATAGTGATTTATTTAAAATTTAGCGATTTTTTTCAATTTTGGCATTTTTTTTCCTTCAATTTTGACGATTTTGATAAATTTTAGCTATATTTTTGTAATTATTAAACTTTTAATTGAAACTTTTAATTAAACTTTTAATTGAAAGTGAAAATTATTAAACTTTTAATTGAAAATGACACAAAAGATTAATTGAAACAATTGTTTCTCAGTGTAATGATTGGATCATAAATGTGATCATAAATATTTTCCTAACTGGGCATATAATGATCACTACAGCAGATTTTGTGGGCATCGGTAAGGGCAACGCTATTTTCGTATATTTCGGCAACGTTATTTTACTGGTATCGATATTTCGGTAACGTCGTTTTACTTATTTCGGTAACGGTATTTTAGTTATTTCGGTAACATTTTTTTTTAGGGATAACGGTTTTTTAGTTATTTCGCTAACGGTATTTTAAGGGTAACATTGTTTTAGTTATTCAGGTAATGTCAATGCACACCGATATTTTTATCCACATTATGCCTGAGCTAATATTAACAGCGCACGAACACGGTCTTCAAAAGAAACGGCCAAAAAAGAATATGCAGAGCTTAATCTTCTTGTTAAACGGTCATGTAGAAATGATAAACGTAGATGGATTAACACCATAGCTGATAAAGCGGAAACAGCAGCGGCAAGGGGAAACTTAAAAGAGCTGTATGAATGCACCAAGCAAATATCCATGAAACGCAAAAACCCCAATACACCAATCAAGGATAAAAGTGGACAGGTTTTAACCACTGATAGTGAGCAATTGATGAGATGGTTTGAACACTTTACAGAAATTTTTAAAGCTCCAACTGATCCGCCAAACTCTAATCCAGCGGTACTTCAATCGCCTTTTAATTTTAATGTTAACTCAATTTCGAGAATTAACATCAATTACCCATCACACAGCGAAATAGAAAAGGCAATAATTGCAATGAAAACCGGCAAAGCTCCAGGAATTGATGGCTTAAACATTGAAGTCATTTCGTCAAATCCCATTGAATCTTCTAAAATACTATTTCCACTTTTCAATCAAATTTGGACAACTGAAATATTTCCATCTGATTGGATACAGGGTGTTATCGTTAAAATTCCGAAAAAAGGTAACCTAAACGACTGCAATAACTGGCGCGGAATTATGCTACTGTGCAGCTGTCTCAAAATTTTCTGCAAAATTATACTTAACCGTATCGAATCCAAGATCAACGAAACTTTACGAAAACAACAAGCAGGTTTCCGGCCCCAAAGAAGCTGCATAGATCAAATTGCAACTTTACGTATAATAATGGAGCAAATAAATGAGATGAATGAATCTTTACACCTAGTTTTCATTGACTTTGAAAAGGCATTTGACCGCATAAGGCACAATAATATATGGACAGCTATGCAACACAGGGGAATACCGCCAAAGCTGTGTAATCTTATTAAGTCGCAATACACAAACTTTCAGTGTCGAGTGCGGCATAATAACCGATTGTCAGAGGCAATAAATGTTACGGCAGGAGTACGACAAGGATGTATTTTATCCCCACTCTTGTTTTTAATTGTGATCGATGAAGTCTTAATAAGCGCAATAGACAACCATCCTCAACGTGGCATCATCTGGCACCCTATCAAAATGGAACATCTCAACGACCTTGTATACGCAGATGACATTGTTCTGCTCTCAAGTAGAAAATCTGATATGCAGTCAAAAATAAATGATTTAGTCCGAATTGCAGATCCAGTTGGATTAAAAATCAACATAGGCAAGACAAGGTATATGAGCAACAAACAGGAAGAACAATCATTTAATGTAGCAGGGCAACCCATCGAATCAACCCACGAATTCACCTACCTGGGAAGCCAAATAACAGCCGATGGCGGAGCACGTACTGACATTCTACAAAGAATTAAAAGGCTAAAGGGGCTTTTGCAGCATTGTATTACATTTGGCGCTCCAATTCTATCTCTGCAAGCACCAAAATCCGTCTATTTAGCACAAACGTAAAATCTGTACTGCTTTACGGTTGTGAAACTTGGCTGTCTTCAACAGAAATGAACAACAAGTTGCAATCCTTCGTAAACAGATGCCTCCGATATATTCTTCGAATATGGTGGCCTAACAACTGGATCTCTAACGAAGAGCTATACCGCAGATGCAAACAAAAACGAATAGAAGTCGAAATCACAGAACGAAGATGGAAATGGCTAGGCCACACATTGCGCAAACCTACTGACGACATAGGGCAAGAAGTACTCGAGTGGAACCCCCAAGGCCAAAGAAGGCGAGGAAGACCAAGGGGAAGTTGGCGACGCAGCTTGTTAGAAGAACTAAGACAATATGACCAACAGCTCTCATGGCCACAACTAAGGACAATGGCACAGAACAGACAAGAATGGAGAAACTTTGTAATGGCACTATGCGCCGATAATTTGGCGTAAAAGCATTTAATAATATGCCTGAGTTCTAATGACTGACTAGTTTATGATCAAACTTTTGGGGAAATAATTTTCATTTTCATTGCACAATTAAAGGTCGAAAAATACATAATTTTTATTTTTAATAAAAATTATATCAAACTTGGAAATATATTTTTGTTTCAGATTATGTCAAATTATTTCGGAAACGATATTTTAAGGATAACGCTATTTTAATTATTTCGGTAACGCGATAACGGTGTTTTAGTTATTTCGGTATTTAAAGGATATTAGTATTTTAGTTATATCGGTAACGGTATATTACGGATGACAGTATTTCAATTATGTCGGTATTTTAGGGATAACGATAGCCAATTGAAAAGGGTTTGAATCTATAACGATATTGAATGCCATTCCTGATCTTAAGGATATTATGATCATAGATCATAGGATATAGAACCATACTATAATTATACCGTATTCCTCATTATTACATGATATTGAAACCACATTTTTCTATAGTTATTGTTAAAGTGTTTTCAATGCATTTTTACGAAATTGTGGGAATATTTTTTAGACAAAATTTTAAGGGTTAAAATCCATAAAAAAAACATATATTTCATATGTCTGTTCATATTTATATAAGTCTGCTTAAATTTAATTTCATTATTCCACTAGCATATTTTTGAAGAACAAACAGACAAATTTCAATTTTCACTTATGTTTTTGATGATGCATTTGTTATTTTTTGATTATAAATTTTTGTGTGTTGTACTTTTGCACAATTTTGTGTGTTTTTTTAACAGGTTGTGAGCAGGTAAATAATAAAAAAAAAATTATGTTGCCACTACCACATATTTATAAAAGTTTAACCCCTTAGTATTGAACTCTTTGAAATTTGCTAAAATTCAAGGTTTTTTTTAACACATTTATTGTGCGAAAATAAACGAATTTGTTTCTTTTATTTCAATAATATAATTTATATTTAATGACTCATTTGCTTTGGTATATGAAAAGAAATAAAACATAATTGTAATCAATTTTATTGAACAATACACACACAAAATGTGTTTAATACTAAAATTTAATTACTTAATTGAATTTGGCAGGTTTTCTTTTTCCAATTTGATGTCAGTACAATTAAAACGATAGACGATAATAAATTAAGAAAGAAATTTTTATAAATTGTATATGAAAATTGAAACTAGCGTTTGAATATAAAACTAATTTTAAAAGTAACATATATGGCGCCCAAAGCGTGTTAATTAAGCATACGACTTTAATAATTCTTAGGAATTCTTCTTAACATAGGCTTAGTACAAGTTGACCACAAATTCTTTAAAAGTCATGAATTTAAGTTAATTTATTATTTAAAGAATGACCCACTTAAAATCTGGACACAAAAAAAATTTTTTAGAACTTTTGAATGAAAATACACTTTTTAATATATCAAATTAAAGTAAATTTTTTTAGCTTTCAAGAAAAGTACAAATATATTTAATTTTGTTATTACGAATGAATAAACGAACGTGTTTGTTGATGCTGCCCATTAATGTTTGCACATATTTCGGTCCCACCTTTGCAGCGTATTCGTTCTATTTTTTTTAACATTAGATTTTAATTTGTTGCTTCTTCTATGCATGTCTTTAATTTGTGTTTTACATTTGCCCAATATTTTTCGATTGGTCGAAATTGTGGGCAATTAGGAGGATTCGTATATAGAGTGCGCCCAAATAAAAGTTAACACACATTTTTCCTTATAATTTTTTTTTGCGATTGATTTAAAAATTTTTTTATTTGAAAAATGTGTCAAATAATAAAAATTTTTTATTAGTCAAAATTAATTGTACAGTTAGTTCTTAATAAATAATCAAAAGTTAGTGCGTGAAAAGTTGTTTAAACTTTTCGAAATAATCCAAGTTGGACTTTCAAAAAAATTACAAAAAAGTTACACGTATCTGGTCAGTTTGTTGTAAATGTGGTAGTACAGTTAAACAAGGACCTAACATTTCTCAGAAAACCTGCAACTAGTTAAACAAAGAAACCCAGAAACTCTTCCAAGGCCAAAACGGTGGAGAAGATTTTGAGAGCTAATACAAAGGTTTTTGGTCGCGAAGTTAAAAAAATTTGTGTGCCAAGTTAAAAAAAATTTGTTAGGCTTAGCACATTTAAAGTGCAAAAAGTTCCGAATAGGAATGCAAAGAAGAATACAGAAAACGAAAAACGAGCAAAACTATTAAAACATTTATTTTAAAACTTCGAATGTTGCATTATGGACGACAAAAGTTATGTATTTGCGGATTTTTCACAGCTCCCCGGACGGATGTTTTATGTAGCGGATAGTCCTAGAGACGTCCCGAAAAATCAGCTCTCAAAATTATTTAATTAATTAAATAAAAAAACTATCGCAATTTCCAAAAAAAAAGTTCTCAAATCTATTTCTATTTCGATATAAGTGGACAGAAAAATCACAACAGAAATTGCTTATGGGAGGCACACCAGAAAAATTAATTTAAGGCTTAACTTTTATATAAGATGGTACAGAATATAAGTCTGTATAAAATTTGAATTAATAAAATGTTTTATTTTAAACTATCGCTTAACTCACACAGAAAAAAATATTTCCTTACTTTTTTCAATTAAATAGATTTGTTGAAAATTTTAAAAGCTGTCAATTAAAAATTAATTGAATCAATTAAATATTTGCTCAAATGCGGAACTTGCTTGACATTTTATTATACTATCGCTTAAAACAAATTGTTGTTGTTTTTTTTTATAAAATTTATATATGTAGTTGATTTTTATAAATGTTTATGTATTAGTAAAAAATATTTTAAATCCATTTTAATTATATTTTACTAATTCTCATTAGGTTTATTACTTTATTAAGGTAAAAAATTTAATTTCAGTGATTTAAATGTCAATTATGTGAATGTTATTCTAAAACATTATCAAATTGATAGTGCAATTTTTGAAGTTAATTTTTTTTAATAAAAATGAAACCATTTTTTTAAAACAAAAAAATGCTAAAAATATATAAAAAATTTAGAAAGGTTGAGGTTAAGAAGAATAAACGTTTTCCTCTAAAAATTTTAAAAACTATTAATTTAAATCAGACTAGACTAGTTTCTGCCTTTTTTGTGGACAGGCGTTAGTTAAACAAAAAATTATTTAAAAAAATACTCTGGTTCTAATTTTTGCAAAAAAAAAAAAAAAAAAAAATCCAAAAAAAATTTGCTGTACCCACTACGTTTCAATAGAAAGAAACCATCTAATTTCTGTGTGAATATGTTTACATAAGTACAAATAAATATGCTAACTAAATGAGAATTACATGCCAGTTAAAATTCAATGTTATAAAATTCAAGCTTTAAAAAACATTTGGTATGGCAACAACACTTTATCCAATTGTTTTTTTGCTTTTTGAGAAGGTATACATTATTGATCACTTTCTAATCAAATGAGTTATTATTTAATTGACAAATAATTCAATTAAACACTCAGGGAACTTCTGCATTAAAAATGTGTAGTTGTTTGGGTTGTAATACAGTTTCTGTATTTTTAATGTAAATGTAAGTCATTTGTAGAACAAATAAAATTTTTAACTAACCTTGGAGTTCATTTAAAAAAACAACTAACATCAAATGACTGTTTTATGATTTTACATTCATTTTTTACAGTTGTTTTTTGTTATTTAAAAAAATAAAAAAAAAAATTTTTGGTTTATTTTTTACTACCATGTGGTTCATTTTTACTACAATTGTTAGTCATTTTTTGAACATTAAAAAACAAATGACAATGTTAGTTGAATTTAATGAAATGTAAGTCGTCCTTTCTTTAAATGAAATTTCATTTGTTTTTGACTGCAATTGCTGTCGTCTTTACCAACATAATTTCCTAAGTGAAGAGCTTTCAATTTCTAATTCAATTTGAATTTCGTGATTGAAATAGGTTTTTATTTTTTTGTGTGTCAGTCTCTATTAACGTAACTTTTTTATGTTAACGTTTATTTGGGTGCACACTTTATTTGGTTATTACATTTATACCACTTCATTACTAAATTTGAGTAATGGCAAGAAGCTAAATCAGGCCAAAATTTTACAGAGTTCGTGTGGCGTTTATTTATTTTTAATTGAAATTAGTATCCATTACTTCATAGTTGTGTTCATAACCTTAATTTTTTCGCTTCTTTTGGTTTCCTATTTATGGTTTCTGTGTTATTGTACAGATTTAAAACACTCTAGATTTTTGAATTTTTAAAAGTTTTGCAAATTGGATTTTCCAAAAAAAAAATGTGCAAAATTTTTTCACGTCTCTTGTTTCATGTCCATATTATATGGACAAGCTTGAAACTTGCCACAGATAACGGTATTAATCTTGTCAATAACATATGTAAAGAACTTTTAATTTTGTATACTAGGGGAGCTGTAAGCATGTTTTGAATGCTTTCAGATTTGCAGCGGGAAATTCTTTATTCATTTTTGCGTTTTTGCTTATGGCGCCCAACGCTTTAATTCTGTTAATAATTCTTTGCAAATTAATACTACTTGTCGAATTAATTTACCTTCATACTTTTATGTCATCTTAAATTGCTTTTATTTGTTTTTTCTTTTCTTTGTTTTTGTTTTTTTTCATAAATTGTTTTATATCGTAGTTAATATGATTAATTATTATGTTTTCATTATTATTGGGCACCAAGAATTTATTGTCGTGGGTAATATTTATAACCAATAGTAAATATATTGACACATTTAATTTTTGTACACACTTTTGTGTCATACACGTGTAGGTATATAATTATATAAGGGAAAGTTTCCTAATGTGATCCTACACCTGGTATTTGGGCTATATAAAAACAAACAAAGCGGAATATTCCAAATCCCAAAAACACTAGCTAATAGGCGAATTTCTTGGGGACTTTTCGGCAAATATCATTTTCTTGTGGCGTCTAATTTCAAGAAGTTATATAAGAATTTCAGAAGGTCCACATTAGGGAACACGTAAAGTTAGAAAAATTTTACTGTGTCGACTAATTTAGATTAGATCAGAAGGCACTATGCACCGCGACCAATGTAGGTCTTTTGTGCTGCCTAAAGTTACCTACAGATTCAAGCTACCTATAAAGCCAATTACCCTATTAGGCAAAATGTATGCGATGTCGGAAGGCGAAATGAAGCGATCACCTAGAAACCTAAGTCTCCTATCACAACGCCTGGGACATTCGCAGAGAACATGCTCCGAGGTCTCAGACACCATCTCACAAAACCTACACATATCCGTGTCCGATTGACCCTTCTTATGCAGATGGTATCTGCGATTACAGTGTCCAGTTAAGTAAGACGCCAGGGTCCTCAAACCCCCCTTTCAAGCGACAAGAGTCGCCTCGACCCCCTACTGGAAAAAGAGATCAATCTTTTAGCTGGCGCTTACCAGGAGAGTTTTCCCAGTAACCAGAGAATTCAGACTCCATGCCCTGAGCCTTTCCCTAACATACCCCGTATGTATTCCACAGAATGGTTCAGAACCAATAAAGGGCATTCGGGCCCCGCGGTTGGCAAGACAATCTGCCCTCTCGTTGCCCTCATGCCCCTCATGGCGACTAATTTCAAAAAGTTGTATAACAATTTCAGAAGGTCCATATTAGGGAACATGTAAAATTAAAAAAAAAAAACTCTCTAAAAGCAGACGGAAATGTTAAAAAATGAAGTACCAACGAGAAACATTTGTACACTGAGAGAATTATCTTCACTTTAGTAATGAATTTCTTTATAGGTTTAATGGAAATTGTTCACCATTGAAACTTTTCATGAAATCTATGAAACAGGTTTCATAATAATTAAATCGTAAATCTAAAGTTTGAAATGTATGAAAATTAATTTTCAAATAATTTATGAAATCGAATGAATTTTTTTTATAAAACTGAAATTTTATGAAATAGTTTATAAAAATTTTTTTGTTTATGATATAAATTATTTAATATTATGAATACAATTCTTACCGTTGACAAAAATCTGACTTGGAAAATTCTTTAAATCTTGTTTATTATACACTTTTTATGTTTACAAAACATTTAACTTTATATTGCTTTTTTGAAATGACACAATAAAACCAATAAAAATGGGAGCGCACAAGTCGAAACATTTATAAAATAGTGATAGCGGAAATTAAACAGCATGATGTTGACAGTTTTGACACATTCATGTAACAACACAAAAAAACACAATAGGGAACATTCCCTTACAAAAGTTTTAATTGATATTATTAATATCAGGAAACTATCAATCAAACATAGATCAAACCAACTAATTGAAATGTGCTAGTCGTATCATTAGATTATTATAATAGACAGGTGTTGTATTTCATTTTAAAACAGTTAAGGGATTTATCGAATTTTTGTAAAAAAAATATTTCAACTCATAGTTTTCTACCAAACTTTACAGATATATAGAACAATATTTCATTAAGATTTTTTTGGTAATTTTCTCTGCCTTAAAGCGTCATCTGGTGAAAAATATTAGAAACCAAAGTTGAAACTTTGTCACAGTATGAATCCTAGACGGTTGAAGATAAAGATTAAATTTTTCATTGCTTCCAAATTCATGCCTTCTCATTTTCTTTTTCACAACTTCCCAACTGATTTTGCACAAAATTGAATCTTTACAAATCTATCCAACTCGGCCCAAACTCAGACGTATGCCCGTAATTTTAATCAATGGATACCTACGGGTGCTTAGATACCTACTGCATTTTGTTCGTGTACATTATATATATCTAGGGAACGGTATCTATTGCTTGAAATTACGGTCATTAGGGGGTAAAAGGAAGGGCAAAAATATCTATAATTTTTTTTTTGTAAAGATTTATATCTAAATATGAGAAAACAAAATTATTTGGACCGAACTATAAAATTCCCAACTTTAAATGCCTCTGCTTTGGAGACAGCCTTCCCACACTCAGGGAACTTCTGCTTTAAAAATATGTAGTTGTTTGGGTTGTAATACAGTTTCTTTATTTTTAGTGTAAATGTTATTCATTTGTAGAACAAATTAAATTTGTTTACATTTTAAAAAACAAACCACATCAACTGACTGTTTTATGATTTTACATAAATTTTAACAGTCGTTTTTGTTATTTAAAAAAAATAAAAATAATAAATGTTTTTTTTCTGCATGTGTGGTTCATTTTTACTACAATTGTGGTTCATTTTTTGAACATTAAATAACAAATGACAATGTTAGTTGAATTTACTGAAATGTAAGTCGTCTTTTCTTTAAGTGAAATTGCATTTGTTTTTAACTACATTTGTAGTGGTTTACCTACATAGTATTCTAAAGGCACCAATTAGGTGAAAAAATGCTTTCGGAAAAGTTCAAAAAAGAATAAAACTTCCAGCTCAATCTGGATTCTCTTCTAGGAGAGTTCTCTTGTGAACATCAAAAGAACTGAACTTTCATTAAACTATACACTCAAAAATAAAGTCTGATATTAGAAAGGAAGGATACTCCCAGCAAAAATGTTGCTGACTTTACAGATTTTTGTATTGAGTGTAAGCATTGCTTAAGATACAATGCATAAGGAGGGTAAAAGAGAACTTCCACCCTATGACAAGCCCTTATAAAATTCATTGGTTCCGATCTAAATCCAAATCATTGCAATGTACTTATTGCTTCTTTTCCTATTCTTTTGAAGTTTTTTTTTTGCTGGCTTAATTCCCTTTCGTCGAAATCAAACCTTCATAGTCGCAATAAATCAGTTCAACAATTATTTTTAAACACAGAGAGAATTTTGTTGGGCGAAAAACAGAAATTTTTTTTAGTAAATCAATAAAACGTTTCTTCAAAAAATAAACAAAGATTATCTTAAAATTAATGAAAAGTTCATATTTTTATTAAACCGGTTTTTTTAATGAAACTTCTTTATTGAGCGTAGGAAAATTTACATAAATAAAATTATATTTCTTCATACAATTTTATGACAATTTGCATTAACTTAATGAAAAGTTTCAAAAGATGAATTCCAATGCATTTTCATTGATTAAATGCAAAAATTAAATTATCTCATGCTGATAATTATCTCAGTGCAATATCAAAACTTTATAAAGGAAAGTTAAATTACTTTGCTGAATATTTTCATTATAAACATAAACAATCCTTGTTATACAAATAGAGAAAGGAAACATAAAAAATGTCCTATGAAGTGGGTCCTTGTCTTTCGCTTTAGTCGGTCTATCTGAAGGTATTTGTTTGCAATTTAACCACATTCCACAAATTACCACTATAATTACCACAAATACACATTTTATTTTTATTAAATTTAAATACTTTATTTTGTCTTTAATTTAGTTAATAAACTATTTATTTGACAACGCAATATTTGAGTTTTTTATATCCGCAAGTTGTATGTACTAAATACATTGTTGTTTTGATATACATCTAACAATCTGGTTGTTGTACACACTATTAATGTGCTTATCAGCACAATTTCGGTAGCCACAGAAATTAGTAAAACTTTAGTATAATATTAGTAAAACATTAGTTGAAAACAGTTAAGTGCTGAAAAAGTTTAAATAAAATTTTAGCTTAAAACACAATTTCGGCAAAAAATTGGCTGAAAATAGTATACCTGATTTACAAGACGTTCAACTTATTTTTTTTTTAATTTTGTTTTTTTTCTGATATCTTACTATCAATTTTAAATCACAATTAAATTATATAAAAAAGGAGTTAGTATTCTTTGTTTTCTGTCGAGCTCTTGCGTAATTTTTTAAGCTAAAAAATGTGCTAAAAATAAGATTCTTGGGTTAAATGAAACTTGAATATGTTATAGGAGACAAACAATTCTCGCAACCTCAAATGTTAGGTGTTAAAAGTGCTCCCCGGTAGGCTAGTTGGTAGCGTACTGGCTTATCAATGCGAGGGTCGTGGGTTCGATTCCCACCAGAGGCACTGGTCTGTTTTCGCTACAACGCGCCGAAGTCCATAGTAGCTAGTGCTCGGTTAGAGTAATAGTCTATAATTTGTAATTATATGATTATTAATTAATATAAAAAAAGGTGTTAAAAAGTAGCATGAAATATTAGCCAATTAGACTATATTTCTCATCTAAGTAACTTTTGTGATTTTTGACTCTGTGTAGGCCTTGGAATATCTCTTGTGTTTACTTTTCGTTAAAAAAAAATATTCATTGCATATTTCCAGGCTTCATAAAGTTCTTATTTGTGGAAATATTTTAATTTTTAAATTTTAACTGATATTCGTAAATTATTAACAATATCTTGAAATCATCTTATTTATATGCAAGTTGCTTCATATAATGGCTATTATGTTTGCTATTTTGGCTTCTATAATTATTATAATTCATAGAATATTTCTAGGCTTAATAAACTTTGACATTAGTATAAATATTATCTGTTTTGTTTCCAACAATATTCAAATGAACCTTCAATAAAATCAAATCAGTACAATTATTATCTTTTGTTAAAAATCAAAGAGATGACTCTAGGTATTGTGTTTATTTGTTGATTTTTTTTGTGTAGCCTACTTTTAGGCTGAACTGTAAATAATAAAATCAAAGCATACTTTTTTTGTTTGTTTTGGCATAACATTGTATATTTTATTTGTATAAAATTCAAGTTTATGCAGTGTTTTTGTTTGGAATAAATTTTTGTTTTATGCCAAATAATACCTTGTGTTCAATATAACACTGGGGGAAACAAAAATTGGCTCAAATATACAACAAATAGTTCAATGTTATAATTGCATTGGAAATGTGTTATTCCAAAAAAGTTTAAATTTTTCAAATTTTGTTTTTGGGTAGATATCTTTTACCAATTTTATTTTGTTACACAGAATTTTCTATTTGCTTTCTTTTTGGCTGGTAATGAATTTTAATAAATTTTAAAGCTGAAACTTTGGCTGCTGTTAACATTTCCCTGGAATTATAATGTATCAAAAAAAAGTTTTAGTGTTTGTATTTCTTTCTCCAAAATTTATTTACAACCATTTTGTTTTGACTAAATATGTGATTGCCTTCATTGTTGGCTGTTTTAAAAATTTTAACAATTTAAAGCATACTTTTTGGCTAATGTTTAATTTTTAACATTTTAAAGCCTACTTTTTTTGGCAGTGACAATTTGTTTAATTTGTAATTATATACTTTTCTATTATACATGAAATATATTTTATGATTTTTTTGGGCGAACATTTTTATTGCCTACCCTAAGGCGGGTGATATAATTATAAATTTTAAAGCATAATTTTTGGCTGATAAAGTTAAAAAATGTTTTAAGATTAATTATTTATTAATAAATTTTATTAATAGTGGCATTGAAAAATATACATCAAAATGAAAAGTCGGTTAAACGTAAATTTGAAAGTGCTATTAAGATTTGAGAAATCTTAATTAAAATTCAACTGAAATTCCACACCATTAGATCCGCTAGACATTTTTCAACCAAATTTTGCAGTTATATAGAAAAATAATTCACTAGTGGAAATATTAGCCATCAT
This sequence comes from Delia radicum, assembly GCA_021234595.1. Taxonomy (NCBI): domain Eukaryota; kingdom Metazoa; phylum Arthropoda; class Insecta; order Diptera; family Anthomyiidae; genus Delia; species Delia radicum. Next base: position 232,140,815 of record CM037854.1, read on the forward strand.
AGTTGTGACTTTGATAGAATATGAATTATTGACTGTTAAAGATATTTTTTAAATTTAAATTTTTTATAATCTTATGAACAAATCTTGTTCCAAAAATATATTCAATTTAAAAATTTATAAGTGTTTTAGTATTTCAGTATAAACCAGCTATTATTTATATATTGAGCTCCGATCGGTCAGATTTTCAAAAATTATAAAAATTTTCAAAAATAATAAAAATATAATTAAAAAATTATATAAAAATAAAAATGAAAGCGAAAATTTGTTAATTTTACAAAAGTTTTAGTATTTTGACTTTAATTTCATATTTTTATGCATAAATTATTGTGAGTGCATAAAATAAATGAACTACTTTTAGATAAATAAGGAAATTTTTCTACTTATCCGACTGTCGGATGTGGTGGATGATAATCCGCCTCTTACCAGTCTCTGTCGGATGAAAATCCAACCCATTCGTCCTGGTTGAGAAACCGGGAGCCTCTTCGATGGACCCTGTCCAAATGCTCCTGACTCTTTGCTGGATGAACATCCGGCTATTGACGGATGTAATCCGGCACTACTATGGTTAGATGTATGATTGCCTATTTTTGGGGTGAAGTATTTAAAAATTTTAATTTAAAAACTGTTAAACATTTTAATTTAAAAACTGTTAAACATTTTAAATCATATTTGTTTTTATTATATTTTGTTAGATTTTTGTTAATTTATTACCATTTGTATATTATAAATTTGTTTAAAATAATATTTTGTTTAATTAAACCTGCAAATTGTTAATATGGTCATTTTCATATTTAATTAAACTGACTTTTTTTTGGAACAAATTTTATTGCCTAACTTGTGGCGGTAGTGTAGGATAATTGAAATTGCCAACAATGTGGCTAAATTATTTTAAATATTAAACTCCTTATATAAACATTAAAAAATTATACTTTATTTTATATATATTTTATAAAGTTGTTTATAATTTTTATATTGCCTACTTTTAGGCTTCTAAAGAACTTTAAACATTTTAAAGCCTACTTTTTTTGTCATGAAAGCATATTTAGCTTCCATAGCTAAATATGCTTTTATAGCTAAATATTAAATATATCAAAATACGTATTAAAGTATGCAAATAAAGCAAAATTTGTATTGTCTACCTTGTGGAGGTAGTGTAATATAATTTCATTGCCTACTTTTTGGTTAAATTATTTTAAATATTTAATCCCTTATTTAAACATTTGAAAACATTTTTTGTTATTTATTTATTACCTGCGTTATATTTTATAAATTTACTCATAATTTTTATATTGCCTACTTTTAGGCTTCTAACATTTCTAAACATTTAAAAGTCTAGTTTTTTTTTATCAGAGTTAATAAACTTTAATAGTAATTATTTTCACTACTAAAGGTGTAACATTTTTAGATTTTTTTTTACGAAAATGTGCAGGTATATTACATTCCTTTCTTGTATAAAACATTTAGAATATTTTATGTTATATTAATTGTTTTATTAATCCTGTAAAATATTAAAAACAGTCAGTTTACTTTTTAATTACTTACTTCAATACTTAAACATTTAAAAACATTTATTAAAATTATGGAATTTTTTTATAATTTTAGCAGTGCCTACTTTTAGAAGTTTTAAAAATTGTAAAGCCTATGTTCTTTGGCATAATTAATAACGTTTCATAATACAGTTGAACCTCGATTATCCGGGCCTCTATTAACCGGGTACATCTGTTAATCAGCATGCTGGTGGTTTGATTTATACCTCTATTAACCGTGTTTACCTCTGTTGTCCGTGCTATTATTAAAAAAATAATAATAACCGTGCTTCACCTCTATTATCCGTGCAGCACACATATTTATTTGCTTGTTTTTTCTTTTCACCTACATACAAAGAGTTAAAATTCAGGAAAAATAAATAACTTCTATTTGCAACCCGGATAATCGAGGTTCAACTGTAATTGTTTTTAATAGTAAAAGTGTGAATATTTTCGCAATTATTATTGTATATTTTTGTTTAAAATATTAGAAAAATCTATATTACAACATTTGCTTAATTAATTCTCAAAAAAATTGTATTGCCTATCTTGTGGTAGAATAAATTTCATTGCCCACTTTTTTTGCCAAAATCATTTAAGCTATTATTTAAACATTTGAAAACAATTATGGTTCATTATTTTTTACCAGCGTTATATTTTATAAATATGTTTTAAATATATCTATTGCCGACTTTTAGGCTTCTTTCATTTAAAAATCTACTTTTTTGTCAGAATCAATGCATTTTCTAGAAACTATTTTTATATTTAAAGTGCGTAATTTTTTGAGTTTTTTTAAGCAAAAATTTTCTTGTTTAAAATATTTAAAATATTTTGTATTATATTAATTTTTTAATTAATCCTGTAAAACGTTTATAATTGTCAGTTTCATTTTTAATTACACTAATTCAATACCATTATTTTGCTTTTATTCTTATTAGCCTTAAAATTTTAATAACAAAATTTTACATTATGGCTAATGACCCAAAAATGATTGTTAAAATTAATGGTTTACAAAAAATTTGTACATAAAAAAAACTTAAATTAAAATTTATGGCTGAATAAGTTAAATTCATAAGTATAATAAGTGACAGGTTATTTTATTGTTTGGCGAATTTTATACAAAAAACCCATTATTAAAATTATAATAATGGTTTAATGCATAATTTTGCCAGAAATCTATAAATCTCATAAAAAATAAAACTCATTCAAGTAGAAAATTTATATTAAAAACACATCAAATATTAAAGCATAGTATAAAATATATATTTTTTATAATTACCCTTAAATAGTTATTTAATAACTGGCTTGCTAAAAAACAAACAAACAAATTAAAAATATTTTAAATATATTTAAAACATATTTTTGATTTAGTTTAACTTTTTTTTGTTTAATACTTGAGTGTTTTTTTTTTTTTTTGAAAAAAAAAATAATCTTAACAGTTATTCTTTATTCAATTTTATTTCCTTTGCTCGAAGATTTTTTTAAAGGTAAGACATTTTGTATTTAACCAAAAAAAAAAAAAATAATTTACAAAATTTATTGCCTATCTTAAGGCCCATAATTTTTTTGTTATTTGCTCCTAAATACCCCATAGTATTGGTTTTTCAGTTTTTTTAGTTTTGCTTTATTGGTTTGTTTCTGTTTTTTCTTTCAAATGTTATTACTTTATGCTATTACTTAAGGACTATAAATATTTGAAAATTTTTTAAGAAATAAATTTATAAAAATTGGATTATTTGTACGTGCCAAAAAGTAGACAAGTAGTTTTGTATTTTTTTTATATATAAATTATTCTAAAAGCCTTGATGACGCTTTTGTTTTTTATTTTAAATATTTATTTATGAGAGAATTTTTTAAGTTTTTAATAAAGACATTAGGCTATATTACATATTTATGGTAGGAAACTTCTGTATAGAATAATCTAAAAAAACTTGACCTTTTTCTTAGTAGTTATAATCCTAAAAGTAGGCAATAATTTATTAGCCTTTAAGGTAGGCAGTTACTTTTCTTAACCCTTTGACTTTCCTTGTACACTACAGTGTACAAATTTTTTTAAAAAATATATAAAAAATTTGATAATGCAAAAATGCTTTGTACATTTATTTAAATATGTTCATTAGGATATTGGTAATTTAAAAAAAAATCATTATATGCATAATCTATATATCAGAGAAATATAGTCGCGATAATTGTCAACAAAGTCCGATTTTTTAATCAGCCTTTATCTCCGAAAAAAATGGGTGCAAAACATTTTTTTTAACTTGTAGGTTAAAATTTAACCATAATTTAACCATAAAAAGTTTTTATTGTCAAAATTGTGTGTAAATTGCTGTTGTTTCGAGTAAATTGTGATCACGCGGGCTTTTCAGTATCAGCAAAAGATGGTTTGTTTGCGCTTCTTATACTCTAATTTAAAGACAGGTTTAAAAATTCAAAAATGGTGGATTTATTATAACGGCCCTAATGCTACTAAACTTTATTTTTATGACTTTAGAGTGGCTGATTGCCAAGAGGAGTTTTAAGGTCTCTAAAAGTGACAAGAAGAGCAGATTTAGTAAATTCAAAATGTTGTATACGAAGTGGAGGGAATATTTTTTGATAGTGGATCAAAAAAGTGTTTCTTCGCTTTATAAATAAAAAAAATTGTTTTAAATAGAAAGTATAAAAAAAAAATCTGAATCTGACCTACTCCGTTACAATCATAGAAATAAAACTTTAAAAATAGTAGAAAAAGCTACTAAAAATTAGTTACAAATTACTATGCAGTGAAAACTGCTAAAATTACCAATTTTTTTTTGCTATATATTAATAAAAATGGAACAGTAAAAATAAAACTATTAACTTTACAAAATTTTAGTTATATTCGAGTTGAATTTTAGTTAACTGAAAATAGCAAAACTTACTAAATATTTGTGGACTAAAAACAGCAAAAAAAAACGGTAATATCAACAATTTTTGCTATATTTACCTTAAGTTTAGTAGAATGAATATAACAGTATATTTTGCTAAATCAACAGAAATTTTTGTTGAAAAATTGTACATTGTTCACTGAGGAGGGGCAAAATTTTATTCGCATTAAAAAAAAAAATCTAAAAAAAATTAAAATTTCACATCTTTTATGTGTTTTTAGTCTACTAATATTTAGCAATTTTTTTTTGCCGATTTTAGCATATTATTTTATTATTTTCAATTAACTAAAATTTAGCTCAAATATACTACTAATATTTAGAAAAAAAAAATTGCTAAGTTTTTAACTAATTTTTCTGCAAAGTTTTAAACTAATTTTTAGTAGTTTTAGCAAAAAATTATTAAAATCAGTGTATTAATAAAAACTCTAAACTGTTCATTTGAAAAAATCGTGCCCGCCATTTTAAAACGTTTAAATCTGACTTCATATACTATATTGGCGACCATAAAACCGTCTTTATTACCCAGCAAAAAATAGTGCTTACCCAGAAGCGCTTCCGAAAGGCATTATTTGATAACGGAACTCTTCCAAAGCAAATAAAGAAGTCATGATTTTTGTTCGCGATGTCCATCTTGGTATGTCTCTTTTAAAAGGCTTTTTCATGTGCTCGTAGAAGCAATAAATTCATGCCTTCTTAGGCACTAAGAAGCGCTTTTTGTATGTTGAAAACATTAGTGCTTGATGGTATGCATACTTTATTGCTTCATTGTAAGCATTATTCACTGCTTCAAAGAAGGCATTCTGAAAAGCACTACAGAATGCCTTCCCTAATTGCTTTATAGTATACAAGGGGTGCAGCGCTATCTTGTCCGCTATTTTAAATCCTCCGTTTTGATTGTTTTTTAATTTGATTTTAGAAAGAACGAGCTGATTTCTAAAGTGTTCACTTACTGAAAGAGGAAAAAACTATTTTTTTTTAAAGTTTAAAGGTATTATCTTCCCTGATTTTTAAAAATCCGCCGGGATGTAATGTGTTAAGGTTTATATGACATCTTCAAATGAGAGCCAGAATTAGTAAATCTTATGGTTAAAAATTTATCGGTTTGGTAAAAACAGTACTTCAAAAAAAAAGTGGCGAATGGTCCCTGGTCTACCCTACTCGAAATTCGAAAATACGTTAAAATGTGTTGCGATTTCAGTCAAAAAACCAAGTTTTCATTAAAAACTACTACATCTAGAAAAATAATGATGTCAATTTTAACACATAGTCAAAAGCCACCACATACTAAAAAACTTAAAAATCGGTTAAAAATATTTCAGTTATTAAATGTTCAAGATATGTACAGTCTTTTGACCAAAAACCGGAGATCCTAGTGCAATCCAAGAATTCCTCAAGATTTTGATAATAAGTAAAAGAAATCGGCTACACAAGTTTTTAAATTCTTGTCCTCATGTATTTAGGAGCTTTTTTTACCTAATCATATTCCATAAAGTTTAACTACTCTGCAAAACCTCGGTAATAGGTTGGGATTACGGAGCATGTTACCTGGTAATAAGTTAAACTCGTTATACTTACATTACTTCACTACTGTTGGTATGACTGTACTACAAATTTAACAATTTTAAAATAATATTCGATTTAAAAATTAAAGATTTTAATAAAAAAAATGTTATATCTCTTTACCTGTAAGTGAGAAGTAACATGTTATCGAGGTAAGTAGTTACCGCGATAGACATGTCCATGTTAAAAGAATGGGGTTTTGTAATAGAAAATTAACTTGTTATCTCCTTATTACAAAAAATTTATTTTTTCACCCAAAAAAAAAAAAATTTCATTTATAAAATTTGTTGTTAAAAATTTTTAAATTTTAATTTGACACCCAATATAAAAAAAAAAACCTAATTTTCAAAAAAAAAAATCTCATTACATTTATACTGCAGATACTATGTGTTTTGTAAGGTGTTACCAGAATGGGCATGTCCATGCCCCTTGTTGAAATAATAGGATTTGTAAAAGAATAGTAACCAGTTACCAACGTTAATTTCTTATTCCCAAACTTATTACCGGGTAATAGAAAGTTTTGCTGGGTAAAGCCCAAAATGCAGGCAATGAAACTTTTAAATTTCTCTGCCAAAAATTATGCTTTAATATTTTTTAAAACTATCATTAGCCATTTCTAACAAATAAAAAAAAAATACACTCCCACTATTATTGGAAAATTATTTTATCTCTCCAACTTTTAGGGTTTAAGCCAATTTTTATGTTGTCTAGTGTTAAATCTAACACAAGGTACTTCAAATAAATTTCCCCAAAAAAAGAAAATAATTTTACTGCATTATATTGAGTTTGTATAATTAAATATGATTTGAAGTGCCTACCAACAAAAAGAAAAAGAACAACTTTTTAATGCCAAAAACTATGCTATGATTTGTAGAATTTTTAACAGCCAAAAAGTAGGCCATATAAAATGGAAATTATTATATTTTTCTTGTGCTTTTCAATAAAAATTATAAATTGAACTGATTTTGTTTATGGAGATTGATGCTGCTTATATTTGTTGATTTGAATAATTATCATAAAACTTAAAATTTCACATTTAGTTTCTATATAAATGTCAACCATTTAAGGCCGCCAAATATGTTATAAATTATTGATGTTATTACGTAAACTTAAAAGAGGAGTTGTGAAAGGTAGCGCTATTATAAATATTATCTCTATTTGAATTTGAATATTTGGCATTTTGTGCTATTATGATTAATAGCAGTAAAATTATGCCTTAATAGTAGGCTGCATAATTTATACAAATTTCATATAAACGTGTAAAATTTCTATAGCCTTAAGATATGCCTTAGTTTAACAATTCCTTGTATAATACAAATTTTTATTCTTTTTCTTTGCAGGTAAGATTTATATGATGTGTGATTTGTAAGATTTCTATGGGTGGTATAAAACGCTGCAGCGATTTTTCTTTGTAATTTCTTCCTAAAAGGTATACTATATTTTTCAATAGAATTTATCTTGACAATATTACTTTTATGATCAACATTTTTTAAAAGTAATTAGATCTAAAAAATCGTTTTTTTCCCATGGAAGTATTAATTGAATTTAAACTCCTAAAATATACAACACATTTTTTTTTTTAAATATTTCAGAATTTTTGTGTTGCATATTTTTAGGCTTAAAATTCTATTTATAAATACATGAAGCGGTCTATTCTGTTGGTAAAGAATAAATATCAATAAATGACCAGTAAATTTTAGTCTTAAGGGCTGAGAAGGAGTTAGAAAATATGGTAATTTTAAAATTTATGAAATAATTTTCAAGTTTCGCTTTTCAATAAGTCGGTCAGAGGCGGAATATTTTTTATTAAATTTAAAATTTTGTTTCCTTAGGTTATTTTCTTGAAGTTCTAATTCGATAAGAGATAAATTAGTGGTAAAAATCAAAATTTTAAATAATTTTATTTAAAGAAACCTAAAAGTATGCTGCAATTTAAAAATTGTCTTAAAGTAGGCTGTACAATTTTTTGTTTAGAATTCGTGTAGTAGTATTTCAATAAAAACAATCCATTATTTATGTTTTAAATAAAAATGGAATAAAATTTGGCATATTTTGGATTTTGTATATTAAAAAATTATTGGTTCGATCGGTTAGATTTGAAAAAATTATGGATGAACTAATTTTTATCAGGGAAATAAATTTTGGAGATTTTTATATTTTAACATAATTTTTGAAAATTATCTTAATCCAACAAAAAAATATTGACATTTAAATGTTCGGGGCTAAAAACGGAACAGTGGCTCCATTATGTGTAAAAATATGGTAAATTTTTTGATGATTTTAGTTACCACGAACTTTGAAGCCTACTTATAGGCTAGTTTACCGTTTTTTTAAATTATTTGTTTATTGTTGTTTAACGTTTACACGTTTAACGCGTTTATTTTCTTAATAAATCAGTATTAATGATGTCTTTTTATATCCTTCTTCTTTCCTTTGCTTACCCGTAATACATATTGTATTGCCTACTTTAGGGCTATTAACAGAATTGCTCTTTTTTAGCGTCATAAATAGCCCATTATAACAATTTGTTTATATACTCCCTTTTATATATGCTATATAATTTTATTTAATAGCTGTTCAAATGCGTGCTCTTATTTCATTTAATGTATTGTTAATAGAATAGCACATGTGTCTGAAAATTGTTTGCCGACTATTAGGCAAAAATTCTTAACAAACATGTGTGTAAAGGTTGTTTGTCAAAAAAATAAAAAAAAATTCTAAAAAATTGCTATATTATGCTTTTTTACATATTCTTCTCATATATTTTTATTGGTTTTGACATATTTTATAAATTTTTTTTTCAATTTTCTTGTTAACAAAAAGCAAAAATTGTTTAAATATAATATTTGCTATTATTTGCTAAGGTTTTCGGTATTTTAAAATTTCTAAAGAAAAGTTATTTATTTATTTTTTTTTTTTAAATATTTTTTCTCTCGTTTAAAAAAGTTTTATCTTTTATCCTTATACATAGCACGTTTTTAGTTTTATCTAGATTTCTTGTGTTCTTATTTTTTTTAACATACCAGTAAAATCTTATTGCGTTATTCTAAAATCATTTTCTACATGATAAAATCTTGACTGTTTTTTTTTATATTTCCGCATAACTATTTTTGCTGTCACCAAAGTTTTTAAAGAAATTTCTTTAAAAGATGATACAATAACAGATAACACAAATAAAAATTCTATAAAAATTCTATAAGCATTTATTTGAGATAATTTGAGACAATTTTGGAATAATAAAATTTGTTATAATGATTGCCTAAAAATATGCCATAATTTTCCTTAATGAAAATTCACAAATTTTTCCGAATTTTTAATAATGTTTACAGCCAAAAATTATGATATAGCTTAAATCAAATATAGCCCCTTAAATTATGCAATTATTTTTAAAGAAACTACTTAAAACTAAAAATGTGCTTAAGTTTAATAAATCCTGTACATCTTGATTGTATACTTTATTTATTTTTATTTAACAACCCTAAAATGCTGCTTTTTATTTTAGTAAAAATTTTAAAGTTGTTCAAAAGGCAGAAAATTTGTTGTAACAGATTTTTTATTTTTTCAATTGTTGGCCTTTGGTCACTTTAATTGTATACATATTTAAGGGCTCTTATTCTCTAAAATATATATTTATGTCCCTAAAAAGAAAAGAAACAAATTTGTTTGTGTCTAAGTCTATGCTACAGTGTTTTTTACGAGCAACTTTAGTATCTATGCTTATTTTACAAATTTTTAAGTGTAGGTACTTTATCACAAATTAAAAATAAAATAAATGTTAGAGTTATTTAATTAGAAAAAAAGTCATCAACATATAAAGGTTATTCAATAGAAATACACAGAGAGAATTTTGTTGCACGAAATATATAAAATTTTGTCAGTAAATCAATGAAACTTTTCTTCATAAAATAAACGGAAGTTTTCTTAAAATAAATGAAAAGCTTAATACTTTTTATGAAACCAGTTTTTAATGAAACTTCTTCATTAAGTCTATGAAAATTTTAATAAATTAAATGATATTTTTCATATAATTTTATGAGAACTGGATTTTATGCAAAAATTCATTGACATCAGCAGATAATTCTCTATGTGTAGTCGGAGGATTTCTAAAAAAAAAAAAACTGCAAATCTAAGGGTTTTTATATGAAAAGGAATTTGTTAATTTTTGGTATTAAAATTAATTACTTCAGAATTTTCCTGTAGAGAGTTGTTGGTTCAATTCCTGTCCACGGCGTATACGAAGTAGGTATAATTTTACAATTTCAAATAATTTTATCGATTAAAACATGAATTAACCATTGAACTGTCCATGGATCGGACAAAACTGCGGCAGACTAGTGAATGAATTCCTTGGTCTGATAATTTTTTCAATAAAAATGTTTTCTACTTCTTCCTGTAAATAAGCACTTTGGAAAATGATTTAGTAATTGCGATTGTATATATGACGGTTACAACACTTTAGTCAAAACAATGTAAAATCTACCCGGCGATAACGACATATCTGACCTGCACTTGGTATCTAACTATTGAATGGTATCTAACTATTGATAATTACTTACACAGAAAAAATTATTGTCAATAAAATTTCAATAAAACATTTGTTTGATAGCAAACTCTATTCCAATTAAAAGTTTAAAAATATCTATTAAATGTTTAATTGAAAATAAATTTGATCCACACAAAATTGAACAAAATTTCAAAATTCAAAAAATCACCGAAATTAAAAAAAAAATGTATTGAAAAATTCGCCAAAATTCGAAAAGTCGATAAAAAAATGCCAAATTGAAAATAAATAGCTAAACTTGAAAAATATCGCCATAAATGAAAATAATCGCCAAAATTTAAAAAATATCAACAAAATTTACAAAAAAAAAAATAGTCAAAATTTAAAAATTGTCAAAAAAAAAACAATGGTAAAAATTAAAAATATTTTCGAGGTATGGAGGTTTTATTTAGGGGATTTTTTTTGACGATTTTTTTTTTTATGATAGTTCTTACATAGTTCTTTAAAACTTTTAAAAAAATTAAATACATCAAAGAAGGAACCAACACAAGCCTTTAAATATCCTTTTCAATGATACCTAATTTTCGTATGAATAAAATGTCACAAAAAACTTTTTGTTTTAGCCACATTTTGAACTGTTAATTTTCCGTGGTGACCAAAAAGTCAAGAGAGGTAAAAATTGTCAATACAAAAATTTAAAAAAGATTAAAAAGGTTTATCTATAATAGTAATTTTCCTCCCCAAAAATGTTTTCTGTATCTGCGCCTGCTCTCGTATGATAAATGACCATGGCAACCAGAAATCGATTTAATGTACTTAAAACATACATTCAGAAACAGAAAATATGCTATTGAAATTTAAAAAAAAATATTCTCTGAAAAACATATTTCTCCTTAAAAATCCGAAGTTTTAAACTTGCAGATAAAAGGTCAAATATACCGATTTCAGTATAGTATTAAAACAGAAAACTTAAGTTTTAAAACTGGCTAGAATTTCCGGAACATACATTTTTATATATAAAATATAATTGTTTGATAATAAACAATTAAAAATTACCTAAATAGCTCAAAAATTATTTTTTTTATATCAAAAATGTCCTCTTAAGATAAAAACATGTTATAAAGAGCAAAAATTCTCTAGCAAATCAATGTAAAAATTTGTAAAATTTTTTGTAACGGATAAATATTTTATACATTTGTCAGGCCAAATCATGATACAGCATATTTCTGATTGTGCTGATTATAACAAACAAATTCTTAAAAAATCATTTTAACTCCTAAAAGCATGCTTGAGTATTTTACTTCAATATTTATCAGAAATATAAGAACGAAAAAAGTGATAGTTTAAAAATAATGTTTTACATTAAATTTACCAACGTAGTTAGTAGAAGAAATTAATTAGAATTCTTAAAACTATATGAATATTAAAAAGAGAGATATCATAATTTAAGACTGGTATAATACGTTTTTTTTCATTATCCCTTATAATATGCTGTATATTTATTTTTATGTATTCTACCTAAAATTATACTTTACATTTCGCTTACTTTACAAGAATTTAAAAAAAAAACCACAGTCAGAAAAAGATAAACGGACCACCGCTGGCAAGGCACTTTAGCAAGTGGTACAAGTGCTGGTAAAAAGTGTTTTCCCAAGTCCAAAATGATAACATCATTAGACAAAAGGGGCGTCTGTTTAAAAAGTGTAGTACAAGCACTGGGGAAACGAAATGTTCAACGTTGGCAAAATGTTGGTAAAACTATAAAAAATGTGGTCTAAAAATTAGTTTTTTAAAATAAAATTTAAAAAAAAGTTCTTTTGTATTTTTATTTGGTCCCACTGGGATTCGAACGCTGGCCGCTAGATTGACAGCCGGCAGCTCTAACCACTGAGCTAACAAGACATATAATACTTCATAGCTTAAAGCTTTAGTGAATGATAACTACTGGATAACAATTGGTTTTCAAATAAAAGTTGGTCTTAAAAGAGCTTTCCCAGAAACAAAAAAAATTATTTTATATGACAAAAATGAAAAAAAGTACAACAAAAAAACAAACAAAAGTTTGCCTGAAACCGGGCTCAAACTCGGAACACGAATACAAAATTTTTAACACATTATTTTTTTTTTAAAAAGAAAAGCTTTACCAGTGGTTAGACTTTTAAGCCGTTGAAAAATTCGGACTGGATAGCACTGGGAACGTTGTCATAGTGGTCTCAGCTAATTATTTGCCAATGATTTTTTCTGTAGACCACTGGAATTATTGTAAAACTAATACTGGCAAAACGCTTTTTGGAAACTGGTAAAGTGTCGTAAACAAGTGTTCTGCCAGTAGTTTATATACCATTCCCCGGTTAGCCAGAGGTATACCAGTGCTTGATTTTTTGTAGTTTCTGTTTTGGCAGTTTCTGGCTGGGTATCTTCGCATTTAATTTTCTTCTTACTAATCAAGACTATGACATGTATATTTCATAAAATATATACTATAGGTTTTTGTGCAGAAAATTGCCATATTTGATTTTGTTTTTTTTTATTTAAAAAAAATCTTAAAAAAAATTTGTCATAACGCCTTAAAATATGTAGAAAAAAAAATCTTTTCATTCTGGATCTGTACCAGCAACGTATTTGCAATTCATAAACTTTTTTGTGATGCTAAAATTTTTCTAGGCTGCGTATTTCTTTGTTATTTTAGTTGCCTTCATGATTTTCTTTCAGTTTTTCTAAAAAAAAAAAATATACAAACTTTAAATGTCTCTGTTAGTTTGTATCTCCATTATCTTTTATCAAGGTCTCGACCATGACTAATAACAGAATACCAACATACATAATTTTCTTCTTTTTTTTCATCTATCAGCTTAGTTTCATTTTAGTTTAATTTTTTTTTAAAAACAATTTCCAAGAAAAAATATTTTTCTTGTATTCCCAGTGTTTATAGCAAAATATTTTTACACAATACTGAAAATTTAGCTTTAACGCAAATTTGCTGCTACTACTGACACTACTTATAGTAGTTAAATTGTAAAAAAAAAAAACTGAAAATAAATTTTTTTTATTCCATTTAAATAAAAACCATAACACCTTTTAAGCAGAAAAGCGGATCCCTTAATGGCTAAAAAAAAATGTAAAAACAACGACAAATACTTATGCGACTTACTACTTTACTCTTTACATACACTCCTGTGCTTTTTCAAGCTCATCCGTTTGGATTTCCCCCAATGAACAGCTAGAAGAAAAATACTACGTGGTAGTTGTAGATGTGTACTAATGGTTGGTGATTAGCAGGGCAGCGGCTTTCATGCAAATACATGTTTGTGGTCAGTAGCCCAAATTCTATTTTGACCCAATACTTTTCCGAATCAAAGAATTTGCAACAAAATGACATCGATTTGTTATTGCCTATTTTATTATAAATGCATATTTTTGCATATTTTGCTATAAGTGCATATTTTGTAATTTTCTGATGCATATTTAGCATATTTTCAATTTAATTGCATACTTTTGCATATTTTGTAGAAATAAAAATTAAATGTAATTAAAAATTAACGAAATAAAGGATTTGTAAACCTTGAAATTGCATCTACTAGTAGTCATTTGTTAGACATTTGTGTTGGATTTAATTTTTAAACCAACGCTCTCGAGTAATAAATCTACTAGTTGTCATTTGTATTGGATTTAATTTTTAAACCAACGCTCTCGAGTAATAAATCGAATTTTTAAAATCCAATACATTTTAAGTGCATATTATTTGGATTTTTAGAACATATTGTAGGATTTTTAGTGCATATATTTTGGTTTTTAGTGCATATTTGAGGTGCATATTTTGTGGTTTTTCCAAAATATTTTAAACGCATATTTTCGATTTTTCAATACATGAAAGTCGCTGCCCTGGTGATTATGTTGTTATTTTCTTCGGTTGCTATTAGTAGTTGTTAAATTTGTTTAACTATAAAAAAAGTTGAAAATTTGGGAGGAATGCTAGTAATGACATTAACGAATTTTAAAAATACTATTGTTTGCCAAAGAAAATTTTCAGGTTTTAAAATTTTTTTAGAACAAAAGTTTAAATACTAAATTTTATTTTAGTACACAAATTTTTGTACTAAATTTTTGTTTTAAATTTTAGTACTAAATTTGAATGCTAAAATTTTAGTACATTATTTTTAGTACTATCTTTTAGGCAGGGAACAAATTTCAAAATTACTCTTGGGAAAGAGCCATGGACGTGCCTTTGTGCTTGTCCAACCCACCTCAACTCAAATTTTAGCAATAACAAATTTAGCAAATACAAATTTTCTAGTACTTTATTTTTAGTAATGTCTTTTAAATACTGAACGAATTTAAAAAATGTTTTTTGGACAAATTTTTCCATAACGAAATGCTCTGTTTTTTTTTTTAAATTTAATGAATCCGCAAATTTTAATGAAATTTGGTTATATTGTTCAGGACTAACGAAATATTAGACACCTATTTTTTTCGCACGTTTAGGGGTTCAAAAGGGGAGTCAAAAATAAGAAAATTTTTGTATAAAAACATGTCTAAAATTAAAGAAATTCCATTTTTGTTTGTATGCAGTATTAAAGTATTCGAGAAAATACAAATTTTGATTTATCACTGTGTAGTTCCTTGTAAGATAATTGTATATGCTGTGATTGACAAAACACCAATTAGCTCACTCACTCATGTCGACCGTGGTGTAACTCGCTAAGAGGTGATGTGACTAGCCTGATGATGGCGCTGGGTTTGATCCTGAGCACGACACAAAGTAAAAAGTTTTTCATATAGAGCAATTTAGCAATATAAAAAACTTTGATCAATTGACACATGAAGAGTCCTTTGATGGGACGAAGCTGCGGTAGTCTCTTTTTGGTATAGCCCTTGTGTCCGTTAAATTGTTCAATAAAAATGTTTTTTGCTTAATAATTAATAACAATTGTCATTATATGACGGTTACAAACATTTTACCCAGAAAAATTATACTTTATTTTGCGTTTTTTGCAACGACACTATAAAACGAGAAAAAACGTGTGCATTCTCGTCGAAACTTTTTTTAAATGGAGATATCGGAAGTTTAACTTGATGACAGTTGACAGTTTTGACATATTCATAAAGCAACAGCAAAACACGAAAGGTCCACCTTATACAATATATTTTTGAATTATGATTTGCCCATATATAACATACAAAATTACATTTTTTGAAATATATTCAAGCATCTAGGATTTATATTATGTCAAAGTTTCAACTTTGGTTGCTAATAGTTCCACTAGAGGGCTCTTTAAGAATATAAACATACTTTTAGAACTAAAATATATTGAGGATTTTTAAAATTCCTATTTTGTACCACAAACTAAGAATACCACATAAAATGTGGTAGAGTATCATATAAAAAAAAAAACTACTTTTTATGGTTTTAATTTGAGGTTACTTAAAAAGAATTTTTAAACGTGGTAAAATAGAACATTTCTTTTGTCCTGTTTAATATTATAAAAGCATTACTTAAACATTTATAAGTTGGAAAAGGGAATTGAAAATTTCCTCTAAAATAAGCAGAGATTTGTAACTCTTAAATGTATACTATGGCAATGATGTTTATATTTATTCTCAAAAAATTAGTATAATACTCCCTAAGGTATGCTTTAATTTGAATCAATTAGATAAAGCCTAATTATAGGCTATGAAATATCCTATAAGCTTAATGTTTTTTTGTAAATTAACATTAATTATACTATACATATATATTAACATTTTTATATAATTCCCTAAAGTATGCTTTGATATTTATGTTGTTTTTATATAAGCCTAATGGTCTGCCACAAATAAAAAAGATATATTAATCATTAAATATATATTTTACGGTATTTTATATAAAATTGTTAATAATTTATGAAAAATGTTATACATATTTTGCCACAATTTATATTGCAAATCATTAAATAATTTATAAAGTTTATTGTGAATTTACTACGATTTTCCTACAATTTTGGTTTTCATTAATTTGAAACATTTTTATACCTTCATAAATCCATCAGAATATTCCTTTGTTCATTCTATAAAAAAAATTTAAACTTTATAAATTTGTATTATTACCAGTTAATTCTTAGAAAAAAAAAATTGCCTCCTAATGAGCTTCGTCATGCAATACAATACTTTTCTTGTTGCTAATAACAAGAGCAAGAAATTGTATGCAACTTAAAAAAAAAACAAAAAAGCCGCTTATAAAATGCCGCTTAAAAATGAAAAATATGCACTTAAAAGAACACTTTTTGCTAAAACTAAAGCTTAAAGACATAAGAAATATAGAACACAATTTAATTTGAAGTCTATATCTTCAATAAGAACAAAATCTTACGCTTTTCGTCGGTCTAGAAAGATTTTCAAATATAATTATGATTTGATTTAAATCTAAATATCTTAGCATAAAATAAATCCGTTTCCCAGTGTAGAAACGGTCATTACTTTTATGACAACCATTAATGACACCAGCTTACTCTCTGCATTACTTTAAGGCAACCAATAATTACTTACTAATAAGTAGTTAATCTTCCCATTATTTTAATACACAAAATAATTCGTTACCCATAAATCATGATCTTAAAACTTTTTAAAAATCTATTTTTAGACTCATTATTTTTTCAACTCTAGTAAGTGCATATATTTCTAACTACTTATTTTTGATTTTTTGTAGGCTGAAAAGTAATGAGAGTTTTAATCTATCAAGTATAACATGTCAAGATAGCTCAGATGTTAGAGCGCTTGACTGACAACCTGGATTCCCCGGTTCGAATACCGAGTAGGCTCATTTTTATTATTAAATTAAATTTTTTTGCAAAATTTATTTTTATACTCATTATTTTTGTCCATACATAAGTTTTGATTGAAAAATCGCCCCTTATTAGATTTTTATTATTTGCCATTTTTTTAATTTTGGTGATGTTTTGTTTTCAATTTTATCAATTTTTTTAAATATTGGTCATTTTTTTAAATTTTGAGGATTTTTTTAATATAATCCAATTTTTCAATTTAATACATTTTTTTTCTTCAATTTAGACGATTTTTTTTTTTAAATTTTAGCTTTTTCTTAATTTTTTGTCATGAACGTTTAATTGAAACTTTATGGAAAAATATATTTTTTATGCAACAGTTTTAGATTGTCGAGAAAAACCATGTATTTGCACGAAATGCCTTGCGCTACTAATAAAGAATTGCAAAAATACTTAAAAAAATTAAGAAATGAAAACTATATTAGAAACTAACAGATGAATGCTAATTATTGTGAAAATTAATAAACAATCTATTGAGCCAACTTCCTAAGATCATTAATATAATTTATAATTAGGGCAACCAAAAATAAGCTCCAGATTGTGTTTTATTTGAAAGGATAGAACTATTTAGATTGAACACAAGTTCTGATCTTGAAGCAAAGAATATTTTTAGCTATATTTGTTAGAGCTTATTTTTAGATATTTGCTTATTTAAGCTTATTTTCTAAATATTAGTTTATTTTTGGCTTTTTTCTTTAAAAATTTGTCTTATTTTATGTTTTTTCTTTAAAAATAGGGTTTTTTTTTTGCTTTTTTTTTGGAACCGGTATTTTAAAGTTTTGTTTTTTTTTTTAATTTAAAGTTGAAAATTTAATGTTACATGTGACGGAGGGGGCAACAAATTGGTTTAACAAAATATTTTTTTTAACCAATTTGAACTTTAAAGCACAAGAAAAACAATTTCTATATTGCCACTTTGTTGGACTGACGAAGCTCCAATGAACAAATTTTACATATAAAACGATTTTAATAAAAAAAAATAATGAAATTTAACGGTTGCCTTTTTTAATTTAACGGCTTATTTAAATGTTTTTCGAGTTTTTTAAGCGCTTTAATAAAACACTGTTTTTAAAGCTGTTTTGTGGTTGCCCTAGTTATAATCATGAATAATCAGTTGAATTCATGTGAACTTACGCTGTTATTGAATTATAATTGAAACGTTTTAATAAGGATTCTGATAATCATTTTATAAGCGCCTGAAATGTATCGAAAATATTTTATTACTCTTTCATTTCATGCTTAAAGTTTTCAGAAAAAAAAAACAACAAATAAAAATATGCATAAATGTGAGCATTTGGTTTATATTTATACTCTGAAGTATGAGCCTAAAAGTAGGCTATCAATTATTGACATGAACTAAAACTTTAAACTTTTCTTATCAGCAGATGTTGATATTTCTTAATAGAATTCTAAAAATCCAAAAGCGAAATTTAGGTGATTTGAATAAAAATATGCTCAAAATTTTATTTAATATAAAAGCTTAATTATTGGCAACAGAAATTACATTCTAATTTGTTTATAATATTTAAGAAATAACATATCGCACTTGATCAACAAGAGGGCATTAACTCAAAATTTTAAAATTTTCAGTAGAGTCAAAAAACTGTTTATGGCCACATTTTAACAGAATTTAAAAATTCAAACATATCATAATAAGCAAATTTCATTTGAAAATATATATACATTGTTTTTGTTTCAAATTTTACCACTCATTGCAAAAAAAAAATCAATTTTTTGAGTTAATACCATTTTTTTGAAATTTTATCGATTTAAATTTATAGAATAAAACAAATTTTATCAACAAAACAGTATCAACTCAAAATACAACCAAATATAAATAAAACAGTTTGATTATTTTGAACATAAAAAAGGCTCAAATCAAAATAATACCTTTTTCATGAACATATACGATTCATTTCTATTTGAACTTTAGTATTAACTCGAAATAATACCTTTTTGTTGAAATAAAGGTAATCACTACATTATCATAAAAATGGTCTCAAAAGTGGTTTTCGAGATGAAAGAGTAATCGGAATACGTTGAAATTTTTACAATAGATAGATATTGATGTTGTTAGTTGATTTCTTGAAAAAAGTGATATTTTAAAAATTTTGAGTTAATACCCTCTTCTTGATCAAGTGCGATATATTTTAAGTCGTTTTTATTTAAAGTTCTAAGCCTCAAGTTATGCTTGATTTTCATATCCATTTCAAAAGCCTAAAACCCGATTTAAATACTAAAATAGTATTAAAGTTATGATTGACATATTGGTTAATATTAAATAGTTTATTTAAACATTTAAAAAATTCTTTAAAACCAAATAAAAAATTTCTAAAATCATTGTTACGTAACTAATAAGCATTTCTTAAATTTCAATTAAAATGCTTTCCAAGAATTTTTTGTTTATTGTTCAAATAACAATTTTCATGGTTAAATGAAACTGTTTTAAATTGTTAAAATGTAACGTTAACATTCGATTATATTTTAAATCCCCTTTAGGCGAGCTGCAATATAATACAATTTTTCTTTGTTAAATATATATACAGTGTTGGAAAAAATAATAGGAACAATTGCTTGAATTTCTATGAAACAATCTTTGCGATAAAATGAAATTTTTGTTTTAAAAAACCGTTATATTGTCTACAAAATAGTAGTCTTCCATTGTACACATAGTTTTCCGCCATTATTTTCATTAAAATTACCAGAATTTGCAAAATAGTAAAAATTGCTCGAGATTTACTTGGACGAAAATCAAAACATATTTTTAAAACTGAATTTGCGTATGTCAAAAAGTGTATAAAATAGAAAAAAAACTAAGAGAAAAACATGAATTTCATAAGTTTTTGTTGCATTCTCGTACTTTATTTGTTTAAAAGTTTTGGCGTAATATGGGCTAAAAAGTTCTATGAACTCCTGCGAAGAAAACATTCTTTAAAATTATAAATAAAGTCCGAGAAGTTGATTTTATAAAAAATAAATACTTGGTTAAAATTGACGGTAACAAGAAAAAAGACTTTGCAGGATTCGGGTTTCTTTTAGGAATTTGTTTTAAAAATAATGTGTTTGGACCATCAAGTGTGCTAAAAACACAATTAATTTGAACTGTTTTTAGTTGTAGAGTGAAAAACTGGTTCTATAAGGGTAATCGTTAGATCAATAGTCCATTAAATTTAAAATTTCTGAATAGAGAAACATGACAATTGGAAGGCTTTTTTACAGCAAAATCTTGTTTGTACAAATTACAAGAAAATTACAAAAAATGTTCTACGATCAGCTCAAATCTAGTCTAGTCACTCACTGACTCAACAGCGCCCAACCTCTACCGCTAGATCTAGGAACTTGAAATTTGGCATGTAAGTCCATCTTCCAACGTAGACGGGATTTTTGGGTTCGTCCCTATTATTTTTTTCAAGCTAATGCCAATCAATTTTGACTTTTTTGTAATTCTAGTAAATTTAAAGAAAATAATCGCGGAAAATTATTTGTTTAATGGGTGACTACTAGTTTTTATACGATCTAACGGTTTTTTTTAAAATAAAAACTCCATTTTATAATAAGGATTTTTATCCAATTATTAAAATACAAGTAATTGTCTCTATTATTTTTTGCAACACTCTATTTAAACTTTAAGTAGGTTGTTATTAATATAAATATCTGAATAGTTGTTATATAAATTAAAATTTAATACATTATGAATAGTTAAATATTATGATATAATCAATATATAAAATCCATTCATTGCAATTTCATCATATTATTAGAACTACGTAAGTTTGTTTAAATATAACCTGAATAAATATAGTTAGAAATTTTCTAAAGGCACTATTTTAATTAAAAAATTTTTACGCTAAAT
Organism: Delia radicum; assembly: GCA_021234595.1. NCBI lineage: Eukaryota > Metazoa > Arthropoda > Insecta > Diptera > Anthomyiidae > Delia > Delia radicum. Next base: position 232,161,982 of record CM037854.1, read on the forward strand.
TACGTTTGATAAATATACATGAAATTTCAAATAGAAATATTTACTTATGCTAAGCTAAAGACTTTTTTCTAAACCATTAGATAATAATATCCTCAAAGTACGAGTAAATTATTAAAACATTTCATTTTATATTGTGCATTAAAATTTGTTATAAATTTAAGTACCTAAAAGTATGCCATAGTATTCATTATAAAACTACACCTGAAAGTATGCTGTAAATTATAAAGTTTATAATAAAATGTTTTCATTTTAATACACCGTAAAGCTATGTACAGACGGTTGTCAGATCTTACAATATTGTCAGAAAAATGTTCAGAAAATGTCTAACAACAGTGTGAACTTACAACTTTTGTCTTGCAACATTGTCAGAAAAAGCATTGTCTGTACATTGTAAGACAATAATATTGTCAGACATCTGACATTCGTGTGAACACCCTACGTTGCCATTGTCAGATAATTGCAAGACATTGTAAACAATATTTTATTGGCAGATGTGTTTAAATTAATGCATCTGACAATGGCAGTATTGTCACAGAAATGTTTCTATTGGCGGCACTGTCCATAAATAATGAAAAAAAAAAACAAAAGTTCATATTAATAATATTGAAAATCAAAAGTGAAACAAAATAGGAAATCAAATTAAATAAAAAAATGGATGGCGACATTTCCATTATTGAAACCTGTGTCATAGATTGCAGCTATGAGCCAACTGACTTGTTGTTTCGTACCCAGTCGCCAACAGGCTCTAAAGCCGGGAAAAAACCAACACCCAAACAAAGATCCTACCGTAAAAAGTTGGAATCCTTGTGGTCACACGAAAGTATTATCAAACTTATCGAGGAAGTTGAGGTACGGCGAAGTTTATGGGATGCTGGTTGCGTTGAGTATAAACTGCCCAAAGATATTTTATGGCAAGAGGTCGCAGATGCCATCCAGATAAGTGTGAACGATTGCAAATGAAAATGGGCAAATCTCCGCAACTCTTTCGACTGCAATTTGCAAAAATATTTTGTCTTCATCCTCGCTACTTTCTAATACATATGCAGCTAAAATCGTTGCAATTGTTTTTTTTTTGTTCCATGACAATTAATATTATTACTTTTTCAATTTAATTAAACACACAATTGACAATTAATAATTTCTATCAAATGCTTTGACAGTTCTGGCAATGCCTAACAACAGATCTGGCAATTTTTGCCATACAAGAATCTAACAATTTTCGTTGGCAGATAAATTTATTGTTTGACAATTGTCTGACAATAAAATTGAAAGGTTTTCTTACAATCGTCTGAACTGATAATTTACCTTTTGCTAAACATGTTTCATTGTCAGTACATTGCCAGCACATTGCCAGATCTGACAACCGTGTGTACATAGCTTAATGAAACAAATTAAAATGCTTACAACTAATTTCATCGGCGATAAGTATTTAATGCATTATCACTTGGCAAACTCTTAAAAAATAACATGCAACATAAAATTTAAAATATTTACTATGCTATAAGATATTTTAAGTGCTGATAATAAATTCAGAAATGCTTTTTTGGTTGCCCTAATTATGGGGGTAAAAAACGTAAAATTGTTTTTATGGGAACATGTCTGAAATTTACGAACCTATACATAGAATCTAACAATCCTATACATAGGATTAAAGTACTCCAAAAAAGAGAAGTCTTGATTCTTAAAATCTTGAGGGAAAAAAAAATCGTGAGAAAACTGAAAAAAAATTTTTGAGAAAAACAATTTGACATAACTACATAATTTTTGAACCCGTCAACCAATTTTGCACATTTTTAATAGCAGTCTGCTTATAATATCAATAAACAATCCTACCAAAAACCAGCAAGCCTGCTTCAATGCAGTTAGAATATTTTGCATTTCAACACACAAACGGACATTACTATATCGACTTTGCTATTCATGCTGATCAATCTTATAAATAATTTATGGACTTTTTTTTGCACATTGAAATGGAGGGTATGAATCTTAAAAAAATTGACTCATGTGTATATACGTGGAAATAGCGCCTAGTGAAAAGTAAACTAAAACGAAGTTGCACGAATATTGCAAGTGAGCTAAGTGACGAATAAAATATATATTAGCTAATCACTGTACAAAACCCTTTAAATTTTAAGAATTAAAAAATTAACAAAAACATGAGCAATAAACGTGCATGCCGTGTATTCTCAGATGTAGATCTTTAAAACAGTTTTTGTTTGATATCCCATTCACCTAAATTGCTTTGAAATGTTAACGCCACTATTTGTGCTAAAAAATTGGGCCGTAAAGAAAAAATACACAATATCTCCCTTAAATCGGAAATCTCACTTCCCTATTCAGGATTTTTTTTTTCGTTCTTTTAACTCTAAGGACTTGGCAGACACATAACCTTTGACAGAATATGCATCCTAGACCGTTAAAGATATTTTAAATTTACAATTTTTATTATTTTATGAACAAATCTTCATTCAAAAATATAAAAACCTTTAATTTTTGAGTATAAGTAATTTTTTTTTGTTTAATTTTTTTTGAAAAATATAATGGTCTTTTTCAATTTTTAATAATTGTTATATGGCAACCCTGGCATTATATTTTTTCAAACTGCAGTAGCATTTCAATAAAAACTATCCATTATTTGTGTTTAGAGTAACAACGCAATGAATTTAGTCATATTTTCGAGTTTGTCTATTTGGAAAGTAGTTCATGCACCAATCGGTCAGATTTTCATAAATTATATGTAATTAAAGAATAAATTTTTAGTACAGCAATGAGTTTTTGTATTTTCTCATCAGCAATATAAAAAAAATATACGAGTTCAGTTTATTTTTTTTATTTATTTTTTAATAACTTTTGAAAAAGGTCCAATCAAAAAGTCTAAACATTTAGTTTTTCTAATAAATATTTTCAACTCTAGATAACAATTTTTTTGTTGTGAGTTAAAATTCAAATACATGTTCCGTTACCCGAGAAATTTGGACCGGTACAAAAGAATCTACCGCGTGACCTGTCTCCTGACCAGTGGACACAGAACTCGTTTTAATGGACCTACATCGTGACTGGTACAAATAGGACCGGTCAGCTGGAACCTGTAACCTGTTCTATGACAAGTGACTACGCTAAAAGCGGTGAACCCTCAAAAACTTTTTTAAAAATAATATTAAACGAAATCAATAATTATAAAAAATCATCAATTAATCACCATTTAAAGTTTTAAAAATGTGCTGTCGTATACGTATTTAGCGGTTTCAAAACTAAAACTCCCGAATAAATAATTTATAACTAATCTGATTACTTTTTAAAACGTTATCCGCCATATGAGCAGTTTGTCAGACTTCGGCAACCCAAATATTGAAAGTCACTAAAAGTTAGAAGATTAGTCAAAGAAAGTGTGCTAATAGGCGTCAAAGTTTGCAAAAGTGGTGAGCCGTGCACAAAAGTAACGAAGGGATCGTTTACATAAATTCGACAATCGACCCTTTAGCAATATGTTTTCTCGGCTAAACGCTAAATTCGGCTTGCTTAATTTTTGGGACTTCAGCTGACTGCATTTTTATGTGTTTTTGTTAAAGATACTGTAGAAAAATTCGTGCTATTATAGATTATAGAAAGCTTTTTCCGAAGCGCTGACTTAACCGTTATGAATTATTGTAAAACATGATCATTTTGAAAGGGATTTTTGTTAAGTAAAAAAGTAAAAAAAATAAAATCTGATAAGCCGACCAAGTAAAATTTGGATCATATTCCGGGAAGAAGTCCGATTTCTGAAAGAGGACCTGATCCTTATTTTATTAGCGGGGCAGAAAATACAAAGAATAATCTGAGTAATAAAAGATCTGAGTCTAAATTGCTTATAACGGGACTTAGTGGTTTGATATTTGAAGTGATGATTTATGGACCTAAAATAAATTCAGAAATTATCTAGATATTTATGGTTTTTGCATTTTTGAATTTAAGCTTAATTCGGAAAACACCTTCATATGGAATATAGTTCGAAATATGGATCGATTCTAACGTGACAAATTTTATTCCAATATCTTTATATAAATATGTGATCGGTAGATTGATTACAACGTTAACATAACATGGACACAAGGAAGGACGGACATCTTTAATTGGTATACCATTAGATAAGTGTTAGTGCGATATTTTTGGAAGTTCAAGCATAAGCACTAATTCAAATTAGGTCAGTTAATTAGCATGCCCTTTAAGGTTGGTCCTATAACATTGCACAAGGTGTCTACACTGTGGCAATCTAGGCAAGACCATTTAAAAGTGACAGGTTCCTTCTATATAAAAAGTCCGACATGAAACCACTAACTGCCGTGTTGGAACCTGGGTACTGCTTGGCTTCTGGGAGCGGTAGGATTTCACACCACTTTTATAAAAAAAAATAATTTTTTAAGAAAAATTTTCAGAACATTCCGTTTTTACGGTTTCTAATATATTGAAGCTATAAAGAATAGTGAAAAAACCGGGTATTTGACAACTAAAACCGGGTTATGGATTTGGGTTTTAAAAACATGCTCGATCATCCTAGTGATAACCCTTTCAATACGATCCAGAAATGGACGGTAAAAAAAAAAAAAATTCAGCCCAATAATGGATTAGCCAAAGGAGACCTACCGTGTTTGTACCTATAATTTAATTTTTTACACTCATTTTTACAATGTTAAATTAGCTACTTATTTGGAATTTAACTGTCAATTTTTTGGTTGTTATTTTTTAAGCTAAAATTTGAATTATTTATCTGTTAAATTTTAACGGAAAATAGTGCAATTATTATTTAGGCCGAAAGTTATAATTATTGAGTTTTATGAACAATTAATGCTTGTAATTTTTTAATTTTAATTAATTTTTAAATTAAAGCACACTTCAAGGCGTTTCTAGCAAATTGCCTGACACCATATGCATTTTTTCTATCAAAATCCAGCTTTGTCCTATTTTGGCTGTCACATGTTAATTTTTCTTTATTACAAAAATATATTTAAAATAGCCATCATATCAACAAACAATTTTCTTAATTCCCTCCTAAAATTTTTTTTTGTCGCTAATGGAATGTCACATATTTTAAAATTCCATTTTAATTTGAAATTTTCCACAAAAACCATAACCAAATTCCTCTATATATTTCCTCTAAACCTCAAAGTATTTATACAACTTCCAACTATATGCTTTTAGTGTTTGACCAAAAGTTTATATTTATTTTGTCGTACTCGTATTAAAAAAAAATCTTGTTTTTCCTTTTCCTTTTAAACACTTTTATTCGCTATTTGATTTAACGCTAAAAAATAAACTGCACACAGAAGAAAAAACATATGGGATTTTTCTCATAAAAAATAAAAAGCGCCCACATACATGCTGTCTCCCACTGTCGTTTCATATGTCAATTATAGTTGAATGACAGCAGCAGTAGCAGCAAAAAAGTATGCAACAAAAAAATAATTCTATATAAAATAAAACAAACATTCACCACCAAACACTATTGACCTTCCCGTTTAGGACATGTAAATAAATTTTAACTTGTAGTTTTCTAGTTTTTTTTTTTTTAAATTTTTATGTTTCCAAATGCCCAATTGCAACATTTTGAGTTTATAGTAGAATATTTTGCGTTTTTGCTGAATTTAGCAATTAGTTTTTTAGTTTCAAATTTTCTTTACTTGCCTGTCTATATTATATGTATGCATGTTTATACATGCTTCATGTTCCAGCATTTCACATTTTTTGTGCTTATTTTGCTTTTTCATAAAACTAACAATTAGTTTAGTTTTTGTGGTTTGGTTGTGGTTGATTGTGTCACTTTCTCACTACATATCTCTTTGGCTTTCGTCTCTTCTTTCCCCTCCAGTGGAGCCCATAAATGCAATGAAGAGTTTTATGTGAAAATGTGACATGTTTCCTTTGAGTAATATATTATTTTTTTTCCTAATTGAGGTTATTAGTTTGTGGTATTGTTTTAATGATTTCACATAATATACTATTCTCTGTGTGGTGATTGTGTTGAAATGTTGACATTTAGAAATTGAATATATTTTTAGGAATTTATTTAAATTTTAATTATAATATAGGAAAAATATTGTCTAACAGTTTCTATAGTGTGGTTAAAGTAATTCAAATTTATCTACTTAATATTCTTTAGTTTTTTAATGTCAGCATAAATCCTAAAAGTAGGCAGTACATTTTATATAATTGCATACACTGTATTAGTTTAAATCATTAAACACACGCCAAAGATCGTCAGCACATTTTTCAAGCAAACTTTGTAGATATATAGAACAATACTGCATTAAGAAATTTTTAAAATCTTTTTTTTTTCTTAAAGCGCCCTCGAATTGAAATATTAGCAAGCAACGTTGAACTTCAAAATGTTTGAAGATATTTTAAAAATTTGAATTTAAATTTAAATAAAAAATTTTTTATATAAATAGCGCCCTCGAATTGAAATATTAGCAAGCAACGTTGAACTTCAAAATGTTTGAAGATATTTTAAAAATTTTAATTTAAATTTAAATAAAAAAAAATTTATATAAATAGAACATTTTTGGTCTTCAAAGTTTAGTAACGTCATGATGCTTGTTAGGAAAAGACCTAACCACGTGCTTGATTACTAAGAAGAAAAGAATGGAGCTAAATTGATTATTAATAGGTTTTTTTGTTAAAGTTTTGCCTATTATGGAGGCTCTAACTTTTCTAAAACTTCGGGTTCTGATGAGATCTTTAGCCAGATCGAAATACTAGTATCAACCTAGCTAATATGTTTGATTTGCTTTATTTTTGTAAATATACGAAGGTTGAAAGCTCGTTATAAATTGAAAATAACATTAAAATAATCTCGATGTATATAAAAACAAAAAACTAATGTAACTGTAAAAAATATTACTTGAGCCAGAGTGCAAACTAAATTTTTTTTATATAAATAGAACATTTTTGGTCTTCAAAGTTTAGTAACGTCATGATGCTTGTTAGGAAAAGACCTAACCACGTGCTTGATTACTAAGAATACAAGAATGGAGCAAAATTGATTATTAATAGGTTTTTTGTTAAAGTTCTGCCTATTATGGAGGCTCTAACTTTTCTAAAACTTCGGGTTCTGATGAGATCTTTAGCCAGATCGAAATACTAGTATCAACCTAGCTAATATGTTTGATTTGCTTTATTTTTGTAAATATACGGAGGTTGAAAGCTCGTTTTAAATTGAAAATATCATAAAAATAATCTCGATGTATATAAAAACAAAAAACTAATATAACTGTAATACATTTTTATAGTTTTGGGGACAAATTTTGATTTGAAAATATATGAATTTTTACTTTTTTTAAGTTTTCTGGAATAATATTTTGTTTTTGTTCCATATTTCAAATTGCCATAATTTTTACATTATAATCTTGACATCAGAATTTTTATAAGTGTAGTAGTATTTGAATAAAAACTGGCTATTATTTGTGTGTTTTAGTAAAAACTAAATATTGGCATATTGGCTACTTTGTGTATTTGACAATGGCTTTTAAACCACTTCATTGTCGTTCTTCAGTAAGAAAATATAGCGGTTAAATGTCCTGGGTTGAAAACAGAAAAGTTGGTCAATAATGAGCCAATTTTTGAATTGCTTAATATTAAGAATAAATCGCGATAAAAATGATTGAAATAATCCGCGATTAGTGCGAGCACTAAAAATGTTTTTATTGATTACAATTTTGAGATGAAAATCATAATCTTCGATTAAGAACTTTTTGCAAAAATCTATTTTAAATTTGTCAAAATAAAATTTTCGAAAAACTTCCCAGTGTAGAAAAGCATTACCATATAAGTGGTTATATAAGTACGTTTTTGGTAATGGCAAGTACTTACAATTGTCATTACAAATCTCATTACTGTATGGATGACGCGAAGAATAATGACATATTAGTAATGATCAAAATATGTGGTTACCTATATGCTTACCAGTATAAACAAAAATAATGAGTCTACAAATAAATTTTCAAAAAACTAAATTTAATAAAAAAATAATTTTTTTTTTAATAATATGAGCCCACACGATACTCGCTCGCGGGCCTATGGGCTCTACCATCTGAGAAATATCGTCATGTTATGCTTGATAAATAAAAACTTAAATGAATTGCTGGCTCAAAATGTCATTACTTTCCAGCTTACAAAAAATCAAAAATATGTACATATATATTTCCTTACTAGAGTTAGAAAAATAATGTGTCAAAAAATAGATTTTCAAAAGTAATGATAAAAATAAGTACTAATGGGCAACGCCTTATTTTTTGTTTTAAAATAATGGGGAAATTAACGAAGTACTTATTATTTGTGTTAAAGTAACTCAGATTATAAGCTGGTGTCGTTACTGCTAGTGAGAAAAATAATGACATGTTATTACCGTTTCCACTAAAAAGTCCACGCTGAGTTAAATGGTAGTAGTGTTTTTGTTGGCAGACACGCCCCTTTTATAGTTGGGGGTCTTCAAAGTTTAGAAAGGTTTTAAGTCCTTTTTCATGGAATCCAGATGAAACTGGTGTCGTTGGAGAGCTTGCTCCTGTAAAAATATATAATATGGTATATTCTCCAGAGATGGGAGTATAAAATATTTCATTTCATAATTAGGAAAAATGTATACAAAAATTTGTTATAACCATAGATGTCACGAATAGTATATTCAGAAATTTACCGAATATGCGGCAATTGGTTCAAACCGAACACCGATTATTCGGCCGAAAAGTAAAATGTACTGAAAACTTAACTAAAAACGGATATTTTTGTTTTGTGGCCAGGAATCCTAGGGTTTGTTTTAATGGCACTATCCAAGATTATATAATTAATTATGAAGACCTCGTAATGTATTATGGAGTTATAGCAATTTCCTCATCTAACTCTCTGTCTTAAATTTCGACATTAATTATATACATTATCAGATCCAAACCGATTTTCTTATAAGTCTACGAATGATCGGCCAAATTGAATCATGAAAAATCTCGGTACTTTTTTAGTACTAATTTTAAGCTGTTTCTATTATAGAATTGTAATATGTATTTTTTAGTACAAATTTTGCGAACTATTAGAAACTTGCTACTTGCTTACTCTAACTACTAGTTTTAATCCGTTTCTCCAAAAAAAAATTTTAAGACTTTTTAGTACAAAGAATGCTTTTAATGTTTAGGTACACATTTTAAGCTTATTTTAGAGTTGTATCGTATATTATATATATTTCGAAATTTAAGCTTAATAAAGTACATATTTCTTTACTAATTTTAAAGTAGAATCGTGGTTTATTTTTTTTTAAATGCTTAAGAAAAAAAATCTTGCTACTATTTTAGTACTCATTTTATAATAAAAGAATTTTTAAAACAATTTGGTCTCATACACTCAAAAAAAAAAGTTTGTAAAGTCAGCAAAAAATTTTGCTGAGTCAGCAAAATTTTAGTCAGGAGGATGCTAGCAAAAAAATGGTAATGTCAGCAAAATCTTTTGCTGAAAATCAGCGAGCTGATTTTTAGCAACAAAATTTGTAGATTCAGCAAAAGTTTTGCTAACACTTAGTAGATTACAAATAAAAAAGCGTTGGTAAAAATTAATAAATTTTTTTGCTGAATTTTAGTAGACTGAAAAAAACGCAAAAAAATTGTAATTTAGTTAAAATATTTGCTGAAAATCATAAAACATATTTTTGTGATTCTTTTAAAAATAATTTACAATAATTACGAAATATAAAAATTTTCATATTCCCACATTGACGACATGAATTAATTTAATATCTGAAAATATATAGAAATAAGTATATATAACATAACAAAAATTTTTTTTCAACTACTTACATCAATGGTTGTCTTAATGATGCTATATTTTCAATGACGAAACTGCCGAAGATAATTCTAGAAACGAAACGAAAAAATAAACAAAAACAAACGAAACGAAAAAAAACAACCCTTTTTTTTGCAATAAGAAAAAGGAACCATACAAATCTACCTAAGATGTGTGTCTTTGTCTTTCGCTTTACTCTGTCTACATGTCTGTATATGTTTTTTTTATGGTTGATTTTTTTAATTGTCTTATTAGAGTTGTCCTTTTTAGTATCATTTTCCTCTTCTCTACTACATCTTGGCATGCCGCGACATCTGCTTATCAGCACAATTTTTTTATAGCAAAATTAATTAGTAAAACATTAGTATATTAGTAAAACATTAGTATGAAACAGTTAAGTGCTGAATAAGTATAACAAAAATTTTAGCTGAAAACACGGTTTTAGCAAAAATATTTGCTAAAAAATAGTATTCCTGATTTACAAGACGTTTTACTAACTTTTCTACTAACTTATTTTTTTGAGTGTGCTTAAAAGAATTTTCGTATTGTTTTTGTACTAATTTTTAGTTTGTTTTTCACATTTTAAATAACAATTTTTCGGCATTTTCTTGGGTCTTGGGGATCTTGGAACATTTTTAGAACAAACTTTCTTTTTTAGTAAAATATTCTAAAACATTTAAATTGTTTTTAATATTCTACATTATTTAGCCTAAATAGTTATCAAGGACAAATACTATAAAGTAGCATTGACAACATAAATCTCTTTAAATATTGTATACTTTTGGGAGTATCAACTATTAACACAAGCGTTACATTAGACATTAAGTTTAAGCAAACTAAAAAATGCATTAATAAAAAATGTAATCTTTAATTGGGATGATTATAAAACCTCTATAATCCTTCAAATTAGTTGCATTGGGATATTAAAATTATAGAATCTGAATATGTTAAGAATTTTTTCAGATCCAATCTTTATAAGTTCCAATCTAGAATTTTCTAAAATAGGTCGGTTAACTTACAACTGATTTTTTTAGAATCTGCAACTAGGCTATAAGTTTACAAAGATTTATGTGTTTAATTTAACTTAATACATGCAAATATTACAATTGGCTTAATCCAGACAAACCTAAAACTAGGCAATGATTTTTTATTATTTAATTTTACAAAAAACTTTCACTTTTTTAAGCTTTTCTACTTCTTAATTAAATCCTCATTTTTATTTGAATCATTTTGTAGATACAAAATGAAATATGATTTCAATTAAATTGTACTAGACAATGAATAAAGTATAAAAGCATCAGTGTCAAAAAATAAACACAAACCTAAAATGCCACACACAAAAAAAAAATGCAATATCCTTTTTTAGTCCTTTTTTTGTAGATATTTATTTTTTTTATTCTCAACTCTGCTACATTCTTCGAGTATCAATGAAAATTAATACGCCATGTTGGCTGCAACGGAAGCGCCTTGCAATCAATCATGGTTGGTCTACATTTCAACGTATATTACTTACAACACACACACACACTCCTCTTGTATACTCTTACAGTAATACACATACATTTTTAGTTACATATACATCGATTAGGGGGAATAAAATCGAAGTTTGCAAAAAAAAAATTACTATGCATTGCTGTTTGAAATTCAGCTACATTTTACAGCGTTAGCATTAGACAAAACAGAATTTTTTTTTAGAAAATTACTTAAAATACATATTCTTTGGTCATGTATTGAATACTCTTTTTTCTGACAAAAACACAAATATTTTTATTATCTCGTTTGCAACAGCTACTAAACCATAATTTTTTTATCAATAAAATTTAGATTTAAAATTAAATATATTAGTTTTGATACTATTTTTTAGTGTTCGACCGAACAGTTCGTCCAAAAAACTATATTTTGTCGGTTTTTTTGATATCTAGAGATGACACATTTTAGTATTGGAAACATGTTTGTTGAGCCGATTTAATTCGATTTTGTGTATAAAATTTAAGATAATAAACATTTTTTCATTCGCCAAATTTGTCCATAATGCTTTAAAATACCGAATACAGACCAAATACATTTTCTGGCCGAACTGTTCGGTCGGACACTACTATTTTTTAACTACTCTGCGTATCTATACTACTAATTGTGTGCAACTCTGTGTTTTGTTATAACGACGCTTTACGACAGTGAATTCATAGTACAGATATAGTATCATAACATGGATGCATTGGTCATGCATATGTTTAGTAGTATTTTAATAAATTAGTTTATTTTCTTCTATTAGACCAACTTTAATATTCCATTTATTTAATAAAACTTACAGCTGCGAAAAAGAAAACCACAAGAGAAAATAATTATTTTCATAATCTTGCACTAGAAATTTTTTAACCGCGCTATATTGTTTCTGTGTGCGAAATATTAGATAAAAAATATTTTAAAAGTAAAATTTTCGGTAGTATTTTTGTTTCTTTTCAATATTTTTTTTTTTTAAAGTTACTGCATAGAACCTTTTCTTTTTTAAGCACAATTTTGAAAATACAATAGTAAAACAAAGGTTTTATTGACAAAGTTCAAAGATAACATTCTAATTTTGAATTTTTTCTTTTCAAATTTGCAAAAATACCGAAATTGATACACTTAGAATATTATGTAGGTAGAATCAACTGCAAATGGCAGTTAACATTACTACATTTGCAGTTGAAAAGGTGTACACTACATTTCCATTTAAAGGAACTGCAATATGTAGTTATTTTTAACTGTTAAAACTTAACCGTCGAAACAACTACAAATGCAGTAAAAAATATCAAAAAATTTTTTTTTCTAAATATTCTTAATCTGGTTTTATTATTTAATAAACACATTGTTAAACTATATTTAATGCAATAATTGAAATAGCGTTATCCTTAAAATGCCGTTACCGAATTAACCGGAGAAGATAAAAAAAAAATAATAGCTGCAAATAGATAAATTTTCCTCAAAGTTCGATCATAAACTGGCCAGTCATTGGAGTTCGGTCACTTAAATAATTGTATCCCTACCGTTAACGAAATAACGCGAAAACCGTTATACTTAACATAACGTTACCAAAAAAAACTAAAGTACCATTACCGCTAAAATACTGTAACCGTAATAAGTAAAATCCCGTTCACGCTAAAAACACGTTACCGAAATAAGTGAAATATCGGTACCCCTAAAATACCGTTACTGAAATGAAAGAAAATAGCGTTACCCTTACCGATAACCTCATCGAATCAGTTACCATACATGGTTAAAATATTGCTTTAAGCTACTGTCGATTGTTTTTACTTTTTTATTAAAAGCTTAAAATTAATATCAAAATGGTATTTGCTATTAATTTAATATGTCTGAAATTTCCAATTAATTTAATATGTTTAACGAAACAATATTATGAGTGTATTTTGAAATTTTAAGGCCACATACATTTTTATTAAATCCTGTAATCAAGCGGAAATTACATTGGAAAACATTATTTAAAAAGCTGTAAATATGTAGCTTTGATGTTCAGGATATTGATATGTAATTCTTTTCTCTCTCTCTCTCTCTCTCTCTCTCTCTCTCTCTCTCTCTCTCTCTTAATCTGTCTGTATGTACTGTCTTCTTATGAGTTTGTGTGCTAAATTAGTTTTTCATTAAAATTTTTGTTTGAAAAATCATTTCTAAAAACCATAAAATGTGGTTCTCTATCAGCAAATAAATTGATTGATGTTTAATTAAATGATTTTATGTGTAAATTAACAAATAGCAGCATTTAAAATTGATAAAATTTTGTTATTAAAAGCCTAAAATTAGGCAATTGATTTTGTTTATATAAAAAGCTATAATATATGCTATAATATTATTTGCGAATTATACAAGTTTACGAGCTTTTGTTTTAGTTGGTATTTAATATTGACTATTAGGATGTCACTTAAAAAACGATTGTCGATTTGCGTTCATTAACAAAAAAAAAAAAATGAAAAAATATAATTTGTTTATTATTTTATTAAAATTTGAACAAAATTTGAGTTTTTTCATCAAAGTTTGCATAATTTTAGGAAAAATATCACCTTAAATTGACTAGATTATAATTATCTTTACCTTTATTTAAAAAATCTTTAACCCCTAGTGGCCTGGGGACAATAAATACCCGTCAATCATTATTTTAATTATGACTACAAGATTGCAAAGCTTTAAATTAAGCAAACAAAAATTCCACTTGATAAAAATAACTATTTTATGTAATTTGATCCACATAGGGTTAATGTTTACTCTTTTGACCAAAAACACCCACTCGGGAATTTATAGAACTATTTCTTTAAGATTTTTATTAAATTTTGATATGTGATAAAATATACTAAACTAACGAACAAACTCAATTCTTTATCGTATAAATCTTTCTTATAAATCATTAGATAAGTATTTCCCCCTTTACCCTTTATCGCATATTTAAATTTAATCAAAATGTTCTGTAAATTTCCTAGTAGGTATTTTTTAGTTAAAAGTGAAACAAAAAAAAAAAGTGAAATTGTATAAAATATTTATTTGTATCAAGGGTTTTTTTTGTCAATTGAAAAGCTTTACACTCTTGTTGTCATAATACAAATTACGTTGCATGTGTCTTTCTTTTTCCAGGCCACTAAAGGTTAAGGATTTATTAAATAATCAAAGTTAATGTGGAGCTTACGTATTTTTTCTTTTTTAAAAACTTGTTATAGTTCGCGTTTAGTTGCTGCTCAAAGTTTGGAAGTATTAAACAAATGTGTGTAAGAAATGTTCAATGTTTAAATTATCTTAACTTTAGCAAGCGTCAACAGAAAATTAAAAATTTGGTGTCATTTGGAAGATCAAATTCTCTTCTCTAAAAACAATGTTTACAAAAAATTTTTTTTAGCAAAAACGATAACGAAATTGAAAGAATGTCTTGAATGCGCGAATATCTTTAAAAAGCCAAAATTAATTTTCTGAAATTAATTTTTCAATTAGCAAAGTATCACTTGCAGCATATAAAAATTTTAAGTGGGGAATCATAGGGATTTAAAAATAAACTAAATTTTTTCAAAAGTATCTTTGATATTTAATATAAAATTTTGTATATTCACATAGCACCCTACGACAAATTTCAATTATTTTTGCCTCACTTGGGAAAATCGATTAAACAGAAGTAGTTAAACTGCGTACTCATCCTGTGCCGTTTCAAAAGGACATTTAAATTAAAGTTTTTAAACAAAATATTTAAATATTTGTACTCATTAAATGATGCCAATATGAATCTCATATGAAAGATCTCAGCTATTTCACAAAATTATTTGTAGTAATATTTCAGAAACAACAATTTTAAAAATATCCTTTTAAATATTTGATTGATCGATATCCTTGATTGTTCTATTAAAATCAGAAGAGATTAGGTTGAAAATGTTGGTTTTTTTTGCTCATTATTTATAAAATGTCCCTATTATAAAAATAGCAATCGCCAAATTTGTTATTTTGAATAATATTTAAATTTAATTATATAAAATACATGTTTTTGCATTGTTATCAAATTCGAGGGTAATTTTTTATTCCAGTCTAAAGTGGGTTTGTGATATGCGATGGAGTCAGAATATGGGAATAATTTTGAGTATATTAAGTGAATATATAAAATGCAAAATTAAATGTTTAAAAATTTAGAATTTTTGTAAATTTTGAATTTAATGAACCATTTTTCACAAATGGTCCACTTGCCAAAATTTTGCACGGGTTAACATTTTCCATAAAAATCGATTTCATCCATTTGGAACCATTTGCAATACAACTGGGGGTATAATGACAAATCTATTTTTAAGGGACATACTTTTGTTTATGTCTAAACCCTTAACATAGGCTTTAATAATTTTGCAATTAATACAACTTAAAATATGTTATGGTTTCTAAATTTAAAATTTTTCTTAAATTTTAAAGTATATAAATAATTTGAAGGCTCTTGGTTACTGTTTTAAACCTATCTGTTTTATTTTTAACAACCTTAAACTCTATTATTTTCCTACGCATTTAAATACTTCATTAATTTTTTATGTAAATTTCTTGTAAGGCTACCATATATTTTTTGGTACATATTTTAAGTTTAAAAAACAATTTAATTTTTAATCAATTTTGTGTTAAAACTAAAAACCCACCACAATTTTTTTTTAGCTTTCATTCAATTCATTATTCTAATGCCTTAATGTAGGCTTCATTAAATTTTTTTAAATTTCACAGCCTTTTGTATAGGCTCTAAAA
This sequence comes from Delia radicum, assembly GCA_021234595.1. Lineage (NCBI taxonomy): Eukaryota > Metazoa > Arthropoda > Insecta > Diptera > Anthomyiidae > Delia > Delia radicum. The sequence continues at coordinate 232,178,023 of CM037854.1, forward strand.
TTTATGCACACAAATCTTTCTCCTTGGTTTTAAAACGAATGAAATTTCAGCTTTTGTTTACAAAATAAAAAATCCATTAAAATACCATAAATCTTTTGTAATAGAAAACAAAAAATATATTGTACACTCTATAATCTCAAATGAAAACACTTGAATTCCTTTTTTTTTGTTATATTGAGAAGATTTAAACGAAATGCACGACATTGGCTTTAAAAAATATAAAAAAGAAGAAGAATAAGAAGAATATAAAAATGTACAAACAGTATTTTATGTTTACGCCAAAAACTGTCAAAACTTTTTCAATTTTCACACCCCTTTTGAAGCAGCAAATACACCAACAAAAAAAAAAAAAACAATCACTAACAAGGGAAATCTGTTGGGTGGTTCCTCCAGATTTCGATGAAATTTGTATATAAGACAGATGAAACGAAAGTAATAAAAAATTGGTCGAAATTTTTAGTTTTAAAACTTTTTCTATTTTTTGTATACCAATGGAAAGGTCATCCAAATACCTTTCATTTAATAACAAATTTGTATAGTATCTTTAAGAAACGTTAAACGTGAAAGTGGGCAGTTAAAAAGTTACTCGTTCTTAATTATTTTGTACATTTATTTATCACATATCTAAATATTCTTTCAATCGAAGGGAACCCATCAGCGGTCCTTACTTGTAAGATGAAAATCAACTACATCCAACGACAACTTTTACTCATCTGCAGTTACACCTCCCTATTGCAACTCCCTCTTACCACTTTATCTCCTCGTTTCTCCTGCCTGCAAAAGAAAGCTGTGATCAATTTAGGCCACATACAAACAGCTAAGCAATACCATCATTTACAAGCACATACACAAAAAAAAAATAAATAAAATCTGAAAAGAAAAAAATCATTACAAATCCTTTATTCTTCTTTTAGCCTTGTAAGTCCTCAAGAGTAGCGATATTATGACTTGTTCATATACAACAACACCAACAAAATGTAGGCGAATATAAAAGCATTTCAGCTTCATCTTTTCATTGCTTCAATATGGTAATACACTATTTCCTTAAAGTAATTTTAATTGATATTTTAAATTACTTTAGGGCGAAATTTAATTTTTACAAAAAAAAAAAAATTTCATTCAAAAATATGTTTTAATGCCCCAACTTAAAAAGGGATGGGATCGTATATGAACATTTATGATCAGCTATGGGCTTGTATATGATAATATAAGTATATAACTGATCATATATGTTCATATATAGTTCAATATATGACCATAAATAGTCTTTTTTTTTTTTGTATTATTTTTTTTTTATTCAGAAAAAATTTTTTTTACAAATAAAGATGTTGCCTCAGCGTCGCTAGGACATTATTGAGGCGAGTTGGCAAAAAGGTATATATGTACTTTAAAAAAATTAGCTTAAATTTTTATACAAAAAGAAAAAAAAATAAAAATAATAAAAGTTTGAAAAGAAAAGTTAAATTTTACAAATTCAATTAATTATTACAAAAGAAGCATTTCCAAATAGGCCATATAGGTTTGAATCCGAAATATGAGGGCATATATATATATAATTAATATAATATCATATACTGCCATATACCCCTAAATTTCGAATCCGAAGAACTCAGCTCTTATTCGCCTGCCGGTTAGCACTTTTCCAATCATTGTAATAACCTCTGGATCCACTACTAACATAAGTCAATTCAAGACATCCCTCATTGATGAGGGAGGAAGAGAGCTTCGATCACCCATTTCTCTTGGGTGCTAACACACAGCACCTAATTAGATTGTCCAAACTGTGGGGTCACATCTGGCCGGCTCTGGATTCTAGGTGAACATGGACGAATCTGTTACTTTCCACAGTTAACAGATATGGTTGAGGTCATAAAGAGCCGGCCACTATCTCTATGGACGAAAAGGAGAACCTTAGTATGGATCAGTAGGATGCTTTCACAGGGATTGGCGTGCTTCGAAAATCTTAGTAATTTCTCGGGTGCTAAAGCTTCTCAGCTCCTTGGCTGCGTGGGGTGTTCGAACTGGTTCAACGGAAAGGTCTGATCAGCAATGATCCGTTTTATGTGCTGTCATTCAAGCTGCTTCGAATTTAAATTGAGTTATTTTTAATATACGTCTGGAAATGGTGTAGTATGTATAGTGTTTACTGAACTCTTTTTACGATTTTGTTTTTTTGCTCGAGCCGCAGTAGTTATTTTGCTCTTATTTTTTGTTCTGTATTTTTTTTGGGAGGCATTCGATTTTTAACGCATCAATGCTTGGTTGAGTCATATTTACACATGTATAATACTTTTGCCACACATACTAACAATTTCCTTTTTCCTTCTTGTAAATAACAGTGTAAGTGTTGTGTGCTTATGGGTGTATGTGCGTAGTATAAGTGTATGTTTGTTTGTATAATTGGTGTTGTGTACCAAATGCATGTGTATGTATATTTTTTGGGTTTTAACTTGATAAATACAGTTTATATTTGGGGTTTATAAACTGGTAATTGTGACGTATTTTTTTGTTGTTTGTGTTTTTTTTTATTATTTAAGAAAAGTTCCGGTTTGGATTTCTGTTCTTTATTGATTTATATCTTAATATAATTTATTAAAAATAAATAAGAACAACATATGCAAGAAAGTGTACGTGTTGGTGGCAAATAGTTGAGATTTTCTTTCTTTTTTTTTTAGAATACAAAATTCTCAGAAATTTTTTTATTTAATACTAAATTAGAACTGTTTTGAGAGATTTTTCATTTAGTATCTTTTAGAACTTCGAAGAAACATTTTTTATGTTGAATTTAAGAGTTTTGAAAGAAGAATTTGTTTAATTTTAAACTAAGAAAAATTCCCGTCGTTAAAATTTTGTCTAAAATTTTAATACATTACAAATTCTTTTTACCCTCAAACTTCTTACAATATTTCTTTAATTAAATTTCCAATAATAACAAACATATGCCACATTTGGAAACCATAGTAACATATGTTTGAAAATTGTTTCATACTTCATTATTGCAATTTACCTCAAAAATATGCTTGAATTTTAAAACACTTCAAAAACTAACAAAGTCTACTTTTAGGGGCTGTAACAAATATTTAACATATTGCATGTATGTGAGTGTGTGTTAATGAATATGTAAATGAAAATTCAATTTATTCTAAAATACCTCTAAAGATTACTTACACTCTCAAGCGTACACTAGCATACCCACACACAAACACATGTAAACATATAAGCCTCGATTAACGCGGTTGAATGAAAGCGAAAAATCCTTCCATAGATATTGTTTTTTTGGGTGTTTTGTTTTTAAACTATACTCCTCATTAAGTCGAGGGTGTTCTTGCTTCAATTTAAAAATTGCAATCACGTAAATTGAAGGCTACCTATATGCCACTATCATATTTAACTTTATCGATGGTGATAAGTTGAAAACTCGTAACTGACATTAAAATTACTACTTGAGATAAGACCTCGAAATGCCTACAGTATGATGAGTTAGTCGGTTACGATTTATCATCGTATGACCATCAATATGTATAAGTTTTAATGTTTTTAGGTTATACATATGCATATATTTTTTTTATTTTTCAAAAATCTTAACATTATTGAACTAAGCTACACAAATTCTTCTATAGTTTTTTTTCTCTTCTGCAGTATGGAAAAAAACATCATTTACTTTTATATGTTTGCATATTTTTAACACACAAGATATGTACATATATATTTATATATAATCAAAATAGTTTAGTTGGTTGGTTGAGTATAAATGTGTGGGTTTTTAAGTTCTTGTTAAAGAATTTTATGTCAGAAACCCGCATATTTGCATAAATATCTTTTTGATAGGCTTGTTTTACATATGAAGCAAAAAAAGAAAATAACAAAATGAAATAATAAAAAGATAGTTAGTAAAATATGATATTGAGGGAAAAAAAGTAATTTTCACGGTGATTTTTATAATCTTTCGGGGACTAACCGAATATCTACGTAAAATGGCAAATAAATTTGTATGATCCCGTGAGAATTTAAATTAATCTTAATATAAATTAATCTTAATATATGAAAAATTTTGATGTTTGTTTTGTTTTAAACAAAAAAATTTTAATTATTTTATTTAGAAATGTTGAGATTTAGAAAAAGAATAAACGTTTTTCTCCTAAAATTATAAACACTATTAATTTTAAATCAGATTAGACTAGTTTCTGCCTTTTTATGGACAGGCTTCATCAGTGATTTTCCATTTAAATTGTATTATTATTTGTGTCTTATAATTGTCAGATTGTCTCTATATGATAAATTTTTCAACAACCTGCGGCTGTAAGAATCAAACCTGTGCTCTTTTTACATTACAAACTTAACAATACCAAGTCATGACCGTTTAGCGATCACACCCAAGTATGGTCTCGAATGTGATTCAGCTAAATTGCAGTTTTCTTTCCTATTAGCTTTTTCTGTTATTGTATATTATACTCAGAAGTGACAACACTAGCAACACAAATATTCTATTTTTAGATTTTTGTTTATTTTTATTTTTCTAATCTCTATTTTAATTGAATTACAATTAAAGATTAAAATACTATTTTCCTAAATTTTCTTCACAACTGTTTTTTTATTTTTCAGAAATTTTTGGAAAATTGCAATGAAATATTTGATGAGATATAAGTTTTGATTGAAATTTTGGAAAATATTAATTGATATGTTTAAAAGTTTAGTTGGTCCTAAGCTGGAACTAATAATTTTTAAAATAGAACAAATAAAACCCCAAAAATTACTAAAATTTTAAAAACGAAAATATCAAAGGCAAACTAAAAAAACTAATTAAAATTGAATTTAAAAAAAGTTGTAAAAAATATTTAATTTAACCGAAAAACGTTTACAAGAAGTAATATTAAAGCCTTATTAAAACCTTCGGCTCGAATGCTTCACAGTATCCTATTTATAGAACATCGTCCACTGAAAACTCACTTTCAATTAAAAGTTTACTAATATCTAATAAATGTTTAATTGAAAATGTATTTGGGTCACAAAAAACTAACCCATAATGACAAGAAATTTAAAATAATGCCGATATTAAAAAAAGGACACGAAAATTAAACAAGCAAAATTGAAAGAAAACGGGTCAAATAAAAAAAAATTGTTAAAAGTATAAAAAAATTCCCAAAATTAAAAAAAGTCAGTTAAGAAAAAAAAATTAAATTTTTTCAATGTTGACGATTTTTTTTTAATTTTGACATTATTTAAATTTTTACGATTTTTTTCAAAATATCTTTTTTTTTATAATTTGACGATATTTTCAAATCGTTAAAATTATATACAAAAAATCATCGAAATTAAAAAAAAAACACCAAAATTTAAAAAAGCAAAATCGACAAGATTAAAAAAGTCGTTAAGAAAAAAAAATTGTAAATTTTTTCAAATTTGACAATTTTTTTTTTAAGTCTTGACGATTTTTTTTTACATTTTTGTGTTTTTTTTTTTAATTTTGACGATTTTTTTTAATTTTTCACTTTTTTTTTACTGTACGATATTTTGATATCGTTAAAATTACAATATAAATAAAAATTTAATTTTAGCGATATTTTTAAATATTGCCGATTTTTTTTTCTTTTATCTCAATATTGTAGATTCTTAAATTTTGGTGATTTTTTTTTTTTTAAATTTTGGTATTTTTTTTTGGGTTTATCCGAATTTTTGCCGACTTTTTGCAATTTTAATTAAAGTTTTAATAGTAGGTACTAAACATTTGTTTGAAATTAATAACAATATTCAATTAAATTTTTAATAGATATGATTAAAATCATAATTGAAACTGAAACAATAAAATAGTTACAAATTATTTTAATTGATACTACAATTTCCTTAATATGACCTAATTCAAGAGCTATAGTTGTTGTGGTGCCTAAATCATGATTTCACCTTTCCCAAGTGATCTTCAGTAGAAGTCTAATATATTTTTTTTTGTTTTGAAACATTATCTTTACCCTCTTATGGATGAGTCTGCCGAAATGAACTGTTAACTTGTGGTCCATTGTTTTTAAATAAAAGAATATTTCAATACAAAATTGAATTGACAGCGTTTTCGGTCAACGTATCAAATTAGAAAATTTTAAAAGTTTAAATAAAATTTTTTTACAATTTGTAATACGAAATTAGCGAAACAAAATTACCAAAATATGAAAACTTACTTAAATACCCAGCAAAACCACACATTACCAAATCATGGGTAAAGTAATGTATCGCCATAGGGTTTCATGCATTACTTTACACGTTACTTCACTGATGAATTATACAGGCGATGAGCCTAAAGGTAACTCATTACCTTGTAGGGGGTAAAGTAACTGGTTACTTATATGGTTACATGGTGGGAAAAAGTAATGTGTCTATAAATAGATTTTCATAAAAAAATGCATAAAAATTTTTTTACAGATATTTTTTTTTAATTAAATAAATATTTTTTTTTTTCTTAAATAAATACATGGTCATGCTAGGATTCGAACCTGGGGTCTCTGGTATTTAACAATTAGTTAGGCGAGAACTCTACCAACTGAGCTATCGATACATACAATATTTTATTGCTTAAAATGTAGATGAGTTGTTGTGCTTCGTGTTTTCGTTCGTGATATCAAAAATATACACCTTACCATTATGCTTACAAAAAATCACAAAGTAATGTGTCTATAAATAGATTTTCAAAAATATATATTATTAATTACTATACGTTTATAATTCATGCATTATGTAATTGATGATCGGTAAGTCATTATTTTATGTTTTGAAGTAATGTAAAATGTAATGAGGTCTCATTACAAGGTAATCCATGAGTGTTCAATTATCGCTAACTCATTACTTCTTGTTGGAAAATAATGATACAGGTAAGGAGTACACATTACAAGGTAATGCATTACTTTATCGCACCCATTACCAGAGTTTTGCTGGGTACGTTGATAAAGAGGACGATATTAGGTTGTAGTCTGTTCCCTAAAAATAAATTATTATTTTGGTTCAAGGACTCACAGATATTCAGGATACGCTTATGAAAAACGTCTTTACTCGAACATCTGTAAGCGTGATTGAATAAAATTCCTTGAATTGAATAAACTTTATGGCAATAGCAAAATGTTTAAATTTTAACAAATGTTATATTCATTTTTTCTCGAATTTCAAAATTACTGAAAAGCTAAAATCGTCATAACAGCGCTAGAATTTTAAATCTTGGTGTATATTCCACATCTTAGTGAAATTTATAATATGGGCGAAAATTAGATCTTATTTTCAAGATTCATTTCATAACTTTTTTCCCCTATTGCCTAAATTAAACGATGAAACAAAAAATAAAAAAGGCTTTCCTGGTTAATTTTAATGCCAAGAACTTAATTTAATTGAAATGTCTCTGCAAACAAATATTCATGCAATCTAAAAATTCTTTAATTAGGTCTAAAAATATTTTTCGGAATCTTTATAGATTTTATATAATTTCCTGTCCGTAAGGAAATTACTTTCGTTCCTCCCTAATATATGCAAACATTTACTGAAAATCTGTAAAAACCTTGTAAATTTGTATAAAAATAAAAAAAAAAACTGAAATGAAGAGAAAATGTTATCAATAAATGTTTTGGCAAATTTAGTATAGTTTGTTGTTTTTTTTTTTTTAAATATATTTTTATGTCAACGTAAAGAGATGAAAATAATACAAAGTCTGCTATGAATTGCCAAATAAATGTTATCTAATTGATAACATGTGTATTCTTAATACACACACACATACACTCTCAACTACACATACTTACACATTAAGCACACAAACAGCATAGCATATTTTAAGGTACTAATGTTAAAAGTTAGCAGAAGATTATGTAATAATAAAGTTATATATAGGGGAGTAATAAATATAAAAATTATAAATTCAGCAAATTTTTAACTATAAATTTTAAAATAAATTTACCAGAACATAAACTAAATTGATAACTTTTTTTTTTTTGTTTATTTGAGAACAACAAATTATTTATATTGCATACTTTTGGGGGATTACGTTTTTTTATTATTTCCAAAATGTCTTGTGCAAGTGCAGTATAGTTTTCATATATTTTTTTGCAGGTCATTAGTTTGTAATTTATATTGTAACATTTAATTTAAAATTTATATTTATTTAACATAAACGAATACAAATAACAATCAACCACGGGCAAACGTAAAAAAAACCAACACATACTCACAATAACACAACTAACGGAGCAACCAACGGAACAACAAACAATTTATATACAAGTGGGTGTGTTTTTGCCTAAAAGTATGTTAACAGTTTTGTATGTCAAACAAAAGTGAATGGTTTTGTTATAAAAAATTCACAAATTTTTTTTTTTTTTATTTTTAAGAGTTGTCTTCTGGCGACACAGTTTCTGTATATGATTTTGTATAGTTTTTTGTTGTTGTTGCGCATCAAAAAAAATGATACTTTGCACTGGCCACTTGGGGAAAATGCCGGGTTTATTTAGTTTTTTACGACTGTTAATAACTGATTTTTTTTCTTTTTCTCTTGCTATATGGTTTTTAGCAAATAATATTTATATTGTTAAACTCTTATACATATACACGAAAAAAATACACACGCAGAAAAAAGACAATTTTGAATATATTTGCACGTAATTATTTATATATTTAAAATTATTCAAATTTTCAAACCTAATCCAAAGATTAAAGTGATTTATTTCCAATTTTAAAATTTTTGAATATTATGTTTGGGACATGCATCGAACATATTTTTAATAAACATGTACATATTTTGCAGACAAAAATATATATGTTTGGCGACAGACGGTTTTTACTTTTACCAAACATATATATGTTTACAAGCTAACATAATTATATTTGCAAGCAAACATGTTATATTAAAAACATGGCAAACCGACATGTTTACCAAACAAAAGTTTATTACCAGCATTTATATTTCCAGCCGGGCGTTTTTTTCAGCTTGTATGTAATAATAATAAAAAATAAAAAAAATACATTATAAAAAAAACTGAATTGTAGAGCAGTTGTATAAAAAAATATATAAATAAATTTTTATAGCTGCAAATAAAAACATTTAGTTTAAAATTTATTTGCTTTAAAATTTGTTTTTATGAAGCAATTGAAATAGAAACTCAACCATTTAAATCAATTTTGATACGTTAATACTCCTACTTTTTTTAAGATTTATGTTTAGAAAGTTTAGCCCTAAAATATGTTATTCTTTTTATTATTACAACTATATTAAGAAGTCATGGTCAAAGCAAGTAAAATTATGCAATATTAATTTTAAATATCAAATCCTAAAAGTATGCAACAAAATTTTTTAGAGGCTGGCTTTTGGATTATTTTTAGAACTGGAACTTTCATGGTACTAATTAATAATTTGGTTCAATTAATTGGCGATTTGATTAGCATTTAATTAAAACTAATGCTACAGACATTTTTCACATTAGCGCTACTTACAAGGAAACTACACAGTGGGGAATCCGCAGGTTTTAATGAAACTTGTTATTAAGGACAAAACTATATTAGACACAGAATTGGCATTAGTAAACTCTAGATTTTCAATTTTCAAAATTCGACCCTTATGGTTTTGTATTGAATTATTTATTATTACTATTATTAATTACAAGGTTTACATGGACTCAGACGTTTAGTGGTTTACAAGTGTGGTAATTTTTTTTTTTTTTTGGGTTTTTATCGGTAAAACGCTTTCATATCACTCCTACATTTGGCATGTTGCTTTAAAAATCAAATATCTCCGGCATGAGTTACATTTGAAATATATGCTTGGTGCCACAACCTCTTCTATACCAAACACTTTGGGGACAGTACTATTAAGAACGTTTTTATTGAAAAACACCGTGACAAATTTTTGTGAGGCCAAGCAATTTAAATTTTTTGTATAGAAATTCCCTTAAGTCACATAAGTGACTCGCCTCGTTGACCTAACCCTACCAGTTCTGAAAAGTTTTATTAGTTTTTTTTTAGCTGGATATGTTAAACAGAAACCTATATAAAGCAAATTAAAAATTTGAATTGTATGACAATACCTAGAAATTAAAATGAGAAAAAATGTAAGCCGCTAATAAAAATTGTAATGAAATTTCAATGCCTAGTGAAATTTTTTCAAGTATTATTTCATACTTTTTAATATTAAAACAAAATTTATGTTTAAATTAGAATACAGCAATACTGGCGCCCTACATAAGGTTAAAAAATTTAAAAGTTGGAATTTAAATGGGATTTTCATAAATTTAGGTCTTGTAATTTCATTATAACAATAATGGCGCCCAACATAAGGTTAAAAGATTTAAAATTTGGAATATAAAGTAGATTTAAAAAAATTAAGGTCTCGTAAGAAACTTTGTAAGAAACTTTTATTATTTTGCTTAAACACAACAACAAACACCTGGGAATAACTCTCCATAAAACTGACAATCTCGCCATACAGAGAAAATTCGTTTTTTAGTCGAACGATTCGTATGTTAAACAAACTTCCTGCAGAAGTCTTTCCTCTTACTTACAATTTAGAAAATTTGAAATCAAATATCCACAAACACTACTCCCACTTTCCTCATTCCCATACCCTATTTTCCTGATCAATACAATGCACTGCATGAGTAGGGGGCATCCCCTGAGTATTGGTTAAATAAAAAATGGGTAAAATGTTATGGTGGTTTCTTTTCTGGAAAAAAGTGTTGCCTTCTTAATGTGCAACATTTTTAAAATTTTGCCCTCGCCCCATCGAAATGAAGCATTTTTACAATCAGAATAGAACACAATTTCATCACATATTACATTTATTTAAACAAATCTGTTTTTTAGTGTTGTTAAGGTTCGGGTTCGAATCCCAGCAAACTTTAACAAAAATTTAATGTTTTTTTAACAATTCATTTTTGTTTTTTTAATTATTAAAAAATTTGGATTTAGCTCCATACATTTTTTCAATTAAATTTTATCTATAATTTTGTTTGTAGGCGAATTTCAGATAAAAAAAATTATTAAATACTTACAAAAAGAAAAAAATTAAAAAAAATAGCAAAAACAAATTAAAAAAAATCGTAAATTAAATTTAACAAAAAAAAAAAAAATATATATAAAAAAATGTGATACCAATATGGGTTCGAACTCGGGATCTTCTGTGTCAGAAGCCAGCACACTACCACTCTGCTACCAAGGTGAGAGTTTTCTCGCCAAAAACTTTGCAATATATACACATGAGATTGATAAACCAAAAAAACAGGGCAACATCCAACCCTGTAAATTTTTTGAGGGCAGAAAATGTTGCATTTTTTGCCTTTTATAAGGCAACATTTTCAGAAAGAAACACGGCACCCTCTCAAAGTGTTTACCTTATTTTAGAAAAGAACACAAAAAGGTAATTTGAGGGCAAAGTGCAAAAAAATGTGACATTTTTGCCAGAAATGAAAACGCCAAAAGTGTAACTTTTAACAGTGCCATTGTTTATCAAAATTAAAATGGCATAGAAAAATGTATGCTAAAAGTACTAAAATTGTGCTAATATTAGCAACTGTAGAAAAATATTAAACTTGGCAGCACTTTTTTCCCCATGTGTTGTGAATTTTTCTTAAAATTAAATAGAATTATTTTATAAAAAAGTATAATAAATTATAATTAGAAACATGTAAACAAAAAAAAAACTACACTTAATTCATAGAATAAAGTGTTGTTTTAATTGGATAATGTTATTTGTTAAAAATGTTTTGCCATTTTAATTTTAACCCTTTCACACTACAATTTAACCCTTGTATACTACAGTGTACACATTTAAAAAAAAAATATAAAAAAATTTGATAATATAAAAATGTTTTCTTCTTCCTGTAAAGAGACTAACTAAAATAAAACTCTACAGTAATTAATTGAAAATTAATTACGATTGTCATTATCGGACGGTTGCAAAACACTTTCTAACAATAAGACTTTATATTTTTGTTTAAATATCTTCATTAGGATATTGGTCACTCAAAAACAATCATTATATGCATAATTAGTTCACCAGGGAAATATAGTCGCGATATTTGTTAACACAGTCCGATTTTTTTAATCAGTCTTTATAATCGAATTAATGGGTGTTTGGTGTATCTCCTAAACTAGCCAAGCTATAATCTCGAAATTCATCTAATGACCACAACAAAATCAAACAAAACATTTTTGGATATTTTTAGTGGTACAAATGTACTGAGAAGTTTTAAAAATTTGTTTTTCGGACCCATTTTTTTATCCGCAGAAGGGGGAGAGGCATACATATCAACCTTTTTCTTTTTAATTTAAGGACCCCAAACAAGAATCTGAAATCCAAATAGAAATATGATTTAATTTTAATCAAATTTCTTGTTAACATTTTTTTGAGAAAATAAGCAATATTATTTGTGTGGAAATTCATAAAAATTACTTTAACCACAATTTGTACAATAAAAGAAATTCTACTTCAAAAAAAAATTACTTTAACAATAATTTGTGAAAATTGTTACAAAATGTACAATAAAAACAAATCAAATGTTTTTTTTTTTTAAGTTACGTTATTACCGACCAACCAGGGGCACAAATAGTTTTAAAAAGAAATCAACTTATAAAACAAAATTTTTTGTTTGCTAGCTTTTTTCTTTGATGCCAAGCGGATTTCTTAAGAAACATTGTTAGGAAGTTTAAGAATATTTTTTCGCTGGAAATTTGCAAAATTATTTAAATAGCAATTTAAGAAGTTAATTATAACTAAAGAACAACAAGGATTACATATAAAACAAAATAATAAATTTCTAGAGAAATTTTGTGATGATTATAAAGTAAAAAATTTTCAATGGAAATATGAAATAACAATAATTTAGATTTAATAAAAATTTATTAGTAACAAAAAAAAAAATAATAATGCAAAAACACATGTTGCCTTATTACGTTCAATAATGGAAAATATGCAACTTTAGAAATTATAATCAAAAATGTATTTAACAAATTGCTAGTAAACAACAAATGGTGCACAATTTTTGACTTTAAACGTTTTAGAAATACTACAATTTAAACCAAATCGTTAAAAAATATATGATTTAACATTTCTAAAAGCAAAAATATTGGCGACCAGCGTGAAGACAAATGCGATTTAAAAGGTAAAGATTCTCTAAATCCCTCGATTTATGGACATTTTACATTTCTAAAAATTGGTCGCAAAGGAATACATTCCTTCAACACTTTTTACATGACATAATTATTAAATATTTTAGTCGGAAATTGGTTAAAATTCCATTTATTTCAATTTATTTTTTGATCAATATTGATAATCTTTTTTACTTCGAGCTCATATATTAGTTCTCATGTAGTGAGTAAACTAGTTTTTATGAATGTTTGATGTTTGGCATGGGATTGTTACCTCTTTAAAAACGTGTTCTGATGATGGGAACCTAGAGAATTCCCAAAATAGATCTATCAACACATTCCTGAAAGGGTCAAAGACAATATCCTAATAAAGAAATATAGAGTATGGCCTTGAACTTGAGTAATTTTAATTTTCATTGCACAATTAAAGGTCGAAAGAAACATAATTTTTATTTTTAATAAAAATTATATCAAACTTAATGTTTTAATTTTATTTTAATTGAATTGAACTGAATTTAAATCTTAATGGAATTAACAAATATTTTAATTAAAACTTGGTTTTAGTTTTTTCTCGGTAAGCTTTTTAAAGCATATTTTTTCGGATAAAAGTTAAACTTGGCTTAGTTAAACATATAACGAATTTTGTCTGTCATTTCCAAGTTAATTGGCAATAATTTGTCGGAACCACTTCAAATTGTTATAATTTAGGTTTTTATTATAATAAAACTAAATAAACCATATTTTCTAAGCAGTATTCCATATCAAAAAACATCGTTAATCTAAGTGTAGAGATAATCTACGTTCTAAAAACTCGGACTAAATATTTCGAGGAACAATTGAATACCTTTAGAAATTTTAGAACTTTACTATTTTTCAAGTTATCATATTTTTCCAAAATGTAGTAAATATGCCAACATTTGTGCAGCATATTTTAAGGCTATTTAACCTGGTAACATTTAATTTCCTGTCCACTACATACATCATAATATAGCCTACATTTAGTTTCATGAAACGTTTGCAAAACTATTGCATACTTTTAGTTGCACAATATGTTACACCACAACAAAGCATATGTGTTCAGTATTGTTTTAGACACATCTCATATATGTATCAGGCAATTTTTGAAAAGAAAGTTTTTGTGTTCAAAGTTGAGAAGCATCTGATATAGAGTTTTTAAAAATAATTATAAACAAAAAAACTTTGCAGAAAATTTTAAACAAAAAAAAATTTTTGTTTAAAAAGTTGAATTTCTAGAAATTTTCCTAAAATCTAGCATACTTTCAATCTTAACAGTAGGTACACGAAAACCTCAAAACTATGCCACACTTTTTGTGAGTGTAACAGTTGTTTTAAGTTGCAGGCCATTTTCTCAAGATGTATTTTATTTTTTGATGAAATCAGACAAGAATGTTTTAAAAACAATATCTAATGTTGAAAAAGAAACAGAAAATATAAAAAAAAAAATGTTAAACAAAATTCGTGATTTAACCTTTGCACTCCCTACAGTATATACATACTGTCCTGAAACCCACCCGTATGGTTTCTTTATATTTTACACATATTTTAAATAAAAAATGCATTTACTCCAACATTTCATGATTTGTTAACGAAGAAGACATGGAAAAACGAATAATAACAAAAAACTATTGTAGGTAACGTTAATCCATTCCTGCATATTTTGCATTTAAATACACAGAAAGGTGCCATCTTAAAAAATATAGCTAAATCCAGGAAAGAGGTCATCAAATATATGTTCACAGGCAGGAAGAGAAACGATAAATGTTTTTGTAAAATTTCACAACCTTCCTGGGGGGTAGTTAGCGGTTCAAAAGTCTGCAAATTTATATAGTCGGAAAATTTGAACGGAAATGACTCTGAAAAATTGGGGAAGTAAAATATCGGAAAACTTTCTTGTTAGCCAATAGTCTAGGAGTTCTTTAGCGTACAAAAAATATTTACCTGTGCTACACGTATGATTTCGTAACATGACCATACGCAGTTTAAAGTTTTATGAAATACCCTTGCTTGAAATTTCGATTATTTTCAAGTAAAAATGGAGAGTTTTACATTTAAGATCATAAATTAAATGTTTTATTCATAAAACATTTATGAATTATTGTATATCAGTGGTTAATTCATAATTCCCAAGAATGGGGGAAAAATATATAAAACTGTTACATGGGCCATTTTACTTCGCGCTACAATTTTAGAAAAATTTGTCAAAATGTTATGGTATTTTGAATAATAAATTAATAAAAGCAACATTTAAAAAAAATAATGATGCTTTCTGTACTATATAAAGACAATTCATATAACAAATATTTATAAAAAAAAACAATGGTATGAAACAAGTCACCAGGGTGGGTTTCGTGAAAAAACGTAGAAAAATTTGAAAAAAAAAAAAAAATGTAAAGAATATTCGAATTTTGAATAATTTAACAGTTTCTGAATTTCGCACTTCTGAAACCCACCCGGGTGGGTTTCAGAAGTGCGAAGGTTAAAGATTTTATCGTATTTTATTAAAAATTCCGTTTCTATACAAAATGATTAAACGATTTTAATTAATCTTCAAGGTCAATCTTATTTTAGAATCTAGTATGTTAACAACAATAAACTGCCTAAACTTTTTGTAGCCGAAAATATTTTTGTTATTATTTTATTAGCATTATCACAAAACATTGCCTACTGTTAGGCTTGTAGTTTTTGCAAAAAGTATTGCATACTTTAAGGCTATAAAATATTGCTTTAAAAAACTTTAAATGTTTGCAGAAAACAGAAAAAAAATATAACCAACATCTAAAGTTTTTAGGCTGTTTTAAACGATAAAGTTTGCGTTGAATGTTGTATAAAGGATGTGCTGCTGTATCTGAGATATGACAAAAATAATTACTAAATTTAATTTAAAAAAATTGCTGGAGAAAAAAACGGAATAGAAAATTAAGTGTTGAAAAACAAAATGCTTTTTCTCAATTTTATTTTGTCTAGCTTAACATAGTAGGTAGGGTTGCCTGATATGAAATCGACAAAAAAAATTGCCAAAGAACAAAAGTTTTGTTATAGTTATATATTACTTTATACAGTCATGTATAATGATATATTGCAAAATATATATTCATATAACCACGTTCTTGATTACTAAGAAGACAAGAATGAAGCAAAATTAACGATTAATGGGTTTTTTTTTGTTAAAGTTCTGCCTATTATTGAGGCTCTAGCTTTTCTAAAACTTCGCGTTCTGATGAGATCTTTAGCCAGATCGAAATACTAGTATCAACCTAGCTAATATGTTTGATTTGCTTTATTTTCGTAAATATACGGAGGTTGAAAGCTCGTTATAAATAGAAAATATATCTAATTACGTCGAATTATTTTTGTTGAATCCCCATGAAGTGTGTAAAGAAAAGCGATTAAAATTATTTTAATATTTGCAATCTTTATATTCAAATTATTTATTCGTAACTGGAGCTGTGAAAATAATGCAAAATGTTTGCCATTTTTTTTGGCTTAGTGTAAAAGGGTTAACAATCTTATAAAAACTAAATATTTTTTCCGGAGTTGTCGGGGTTAAATATAATTCAAAAAATTGTTTATATTAATTCTTTTTTTTAAATTTTTTATAAATATTATGTTTATGAAAATATGACCTTTTTAAAAATCGGGAAAATCTGCTAAAAATTTTTTTCCAAAATTTTTAAAAAATAGGATTTTTTTCATGAATTATTATCTAACCCAGGGTTAGGGTCGTCCGCTTAAAATTCGACAAGTTGTTTTTTTAATTGCGATGTAGTTTAACCCTCGTATTCATAAAAATATTAAACAGCTTTTTAAATACATTTTAGTTAAAACACAAATTTTAGGCTTCAAACTGTATTTATAAAGAAATATTAACTTTTACACAAGGTTTAAAATTGGTGTTTTAAGCTTATATTCATTTATGAATACAGTTTTAAGGCTTAAAATATGTTTTAACTAAAATGTGTTTGAAATCTGTATTTGTAATCTGAATTAAGATTTTTTATGAATACGGGCGTTAGGGTTTACAAAAAGCTATTAAATTATTAAATCTCATATTTATAATAAATCTTAAAGAGATTTTTACTCAATTCAAAAAATGTGTAAATATTATAAATCAAATTGCCCTTATACTTAAAACTAAATTGTACACACAAAAAAAGCTATTAAAGCCTAAAATTATGCAATACTTTTGTTAAAACCAGTATCAAAGAAACAAGCAGTAAAATTACAATTAAAATCTTTTTCCTATGGTTGGAAATTTGAATATTCATAGATTTTTATTAAATACCTTTATCAGCATTAAATTACAGTTAATTTTCTACTAAATACTGCATTAACCTTTTTGTGTGAAACATTAGAATAAACAACCAAAGAGTTTTTGCAAACAGACGAGTAAAAGAAATATACTATAGCAAAAAAAAAAAAAAAATAGATCTATATCAACAAGAACAAAAATCAGCAAATATTATATAAAATTTTCAAATAAAAAAAAATAACAAGAAATATTTATAGCACACACTCATAGAAATAAACATATGAAAATAGCAAAAAAATCTTCAAAAAATTTGTTAAAAATTACGTTGCAGAAAAATCTGCTAAAATTGGCAGATTTTTTTTTTTTTTTTTTTGCTAAATATTAATAAAATAAGAATAGCAAAAATAAAACTGTCAACTTTACAAAATTTTGGTTATATACGAGTTGAATTTTAATTAATTGTAAATAGCAATTTACTCTGCTATAATTAGCAAAATCTTTTACTAAATATTTGTAAACTAAAAACAGCAAACAAAAACTGTAATGTCAATAAGATGTTTGCCATATTTACCTGTAATTTATTAGAATGCAAATAACAGTATATTTTGCTAAAATCGACCAAAAATTTTATTAAAAATTGTAGATGGCTGATTTTAGAAAAGTAGATATAAATGCGCAATGAAAAAATCAAAAAAAATTTTTTTTAATTTCACATTTTTTATGATTTTGTTTGTCTACTGATATTTGGCAAATTTTTTTTGCTGATTTTACCAGATTAATTTCCTATATTTAATTAACTAAAATTTAGCTTGTATATCACTAAATGTTTATAGATTAAACAGATTTATTTTTGCTATTCTTACTAATATTATTGCAGTTTTTTCTGCAACGTAATTGTTAATACATTTTTAGTAGTTTTACTAATTTTTTTCTATAAGTGTATAACTAGTAGATTAGTATAAAACTCTATGACTGGATAAATATATGAAAATCCTCCAGCAACCTACACTTTTTTTGAACATCACTTCATGCATATATTCAGTAGCATTGCATACATTTAGGCATTAAACAAAAATTATAAAATCTGTTCAAAAGATAAACCAGATATGTGCTAAGGTACCCACTACTACTACATGCTAAATATATTTACAATACTACTAGTATTAAGCTTAGCTTTTTTTTTGTTTATTTAATGCAAAAAGAAAAAAATTCTACATTTAACTGCCAAAAAAAAAAAAAAAAATCCATACATTACCAATGCTTTAGACATGCAGCAGATATGGACTATAAACACTATTTGAATAAGAATTAATGTAAAATAGAGTGTTAAACAGCAACAACACAAGCTCCAGCACTACCACATTATTATTGTACAATTTCTCTATACCACACATTTACTATATTGAGCATTTCCATTTTATTTCAACGACTAATTTTTCAATAGTCTCCAATTTTAATAAAATTTGGTGAGTACGTTTGTTTTGAGATATCTGAAAAAATGTGTAAAAATGATTGAAAGGGTATTCTTTTGAAAAAATAAATTTGAGTTTGTTTTTATAATAAAAAATATTTTAATAAATTATAAATTTAGTTTTTTTATAAAATTTCTGAACCCCAAAATGTTTACTATTCCTATGCAAAAAGAATATTTTCAATATCTTTCACAAAACAAAAGTTATGACCTTATGAATGATGTCCCAACCCCTCATTTTGCGATATTTTAAAGCTTGAGGCTTGTAACAGTTTCCAAAATAAAAAAATCGTTTTGGAAATATGCGTTCACTGCAAAACATACTCGCAAAATGTTATCAAAATCTGAGACTCGAAAAATTAGTCGCTGAAATAAAATGGAATGCTCTATTCTTGTATTTGTTCAAAAGGTTATTATAATAATATGCTTTTGGCATTGCATACCTTTAGGCGCCGACATTATCATTATAATCATAAACATTATAATCATTATTATCATTATCTTCGTCATCATCAGCATATATTGAAATTACATACACATTCACTTCAAAACATTTACTAGGACTGTTATTTCAAAAGCCAAAATTATAAGGGTTGTCATATTGTACTGAAATAACATGCATTCATACATACATATACTCATACATACTATTATTGTTGTAGTAATGATTATTATACTTTTTTCGTGCTAGAGGGCAGATAAGAAAGTTTTGAAAGTTTAAATTTTTTGATGATCTTTAGAAATTCAGATATTTCTATAATATTTTTCTAAAATAAAAATCTTTATAAAAACAAAAACTATTTAAAATATAAATAATTAAATTTTTCATTAAATCTATGAAACTTTTCTTATTTCGTAATAAAAAAGCCTCTTGTAATAAATTTATGGAAATATGAATCCAATTGTGTGACCTTGTGTCAGTATAAAAAAACTTAAGTTTTCTTAAAATTAATGAAAGGTTCATCCTTTTTATGAAACGAGTGCTATAATGAAACTTCGTCATTAAATGTATGATACTTTTAATAAATAAAATGATAGTTTACATAAAATTTTATGAACACTTGCATTAATTTAATAAAAGGTTTCAATGAACGAACTCCAGTACAATTTCATTGATTTCATGCAAAAATTCATTGAGATCATGATAATAATTCTTTCAGTGCAGACATAAAACGAGCGGAAATAAAGGGTCCGCCAAATAACTTTTTTTTTGAACTCCTGAACCAATTGGACTTTGTATGGCGTCATACCAAGGTCTTTATGCAAAATTCGTCTCAATGATGTCTCCGAAATGTTCAATTGTTGAGAACGACGGTGAATTGATGTTGATGGCGCTTCACGCACACTTTCTGCCACAGCAGCAATATTCTCGGGTGTACGCATTGTTTTTGGCTTTTCACGCTTTGGTTTATCGATGAGGATGAAAGTTTCTTTCACTTTTTTCACAAGATAACGGACATACGGACCATGTTCGTTCAGCGGAAGGATAAAACTAATTATCTGTCAAATCAGAGATGAGCATGCGTGTTACCATTCACGAAATAAGCACTAGTTGAAAAAAAAAAAAACGTTAGATGGCGGACCCTTTATTAATAAAAATGGGCTCAAAATATATTAAAAAAAGTAAAAAGTTTTGTGAGATTTGTGCATCTAAAAGAGACCTTTTGTTAAAAATTACTCATAAAAATATTTAAGTAAAAATTATAAACTAAAAATTTTCTTTTTTTAATTGTTCGCAAAATATTAAAATTTTTTTAAATTTTTTCCAAAAAATTAATAACTTTTTACAAATAAAATTTTGACTTTAAAAAAAGTATAAACGTTGGAATAATAATCCAATTATCAAAACTTTAGATAGAAAAGCATTGCCATATATCACGTTATAAAGTACATATTTAGCAAGGGGGCACGTACTTACATTTATCATTACAAATGTCATTACTTTTATATTTTTATGTTGCGCAAAATAATGACATATCATTTCTAAGCACCTTAAGAAAAATCAAAAATATGTGGTACCTATATGCTTACCAGTATGGACAGAAATAACGAGTTTAAAAATAAGTTTTCGAAAAACCTTAATTTAATAAAAAATATACTTTTTTTATAGAAAACATTTTTTTTTTTAATAAAATGTGCCCACACGGACTTCGAACCGGGGACTCTAGGTTGTCATTCAACCGCTCTACCATCTGAGACATATCGACATGTTATGCCTGACATAAATGACTTGCTTGCACAAAATTTCATTACTTTCCAACTTGCAAAAAATCATAAATAAGTAGTTATATATGTTCTTACTAGAGTTGAAAAAATAATGAGTCTAAAAATAGATCATTACTTTATATTTAAAATTATGATAACAATAAGTACTAATGGGCAATGCCTTATATTTTGTAGTAAAATAAGGGGGAAATTAACTAGTTATCAGAGCTGTGACTGAATCATTAATTTTTGAATTAATTCGCGAATCATTCATGCACTGAATTAGTTAAATTTTGAATTAATTCTTTTCGCCAAAAAACGAATTGAATGAAATTTGAATCGATTCATATGCATTTGGCTGGAATGAATTGCAATTCATTTTAAATCAAATGAATTCGGCAAAATGAATTGCAATTCATCTTCAATTCAAATGAGTTTGGCGAAATGAATTGCAATTCATTTCCAATTCATTTGACTTGAATTGATTTTGAATTAATTCAAATGAATTAGAAAAATGAATTGCAATTCATTTTCAATTCATTTGTATTAAATTGATTTTGAATTAATTCAAATGAATTTTATGAAACTCTTCATCACATATAAGAAAATTTTATAAATATGATTAATAACACGGTGCAATATTTTTTTTAATTCATTTGAATTAATTCAAAATCAATTCAATACAAATGAATTGAAAATGAATTGCAATTCATTTTTCTAATTCATTTGAATTAATTCAAAATCAGTTCAAGTCAAATGAATTGGAAATGAATTGCAATTCATTTTGCAGAGTTCATTTGAATTGGAAATGAATTCCAATTTATTTTTACCAAATTCATTTGAATTAATTCAAATTTCATTCAATTCTTTTTTTATGTGAAAAGAATTATTCAAAATTCAATTCAAATTCGTAATGAATTGAAATCAAAAATGAATGATTCATTCACAGCTCTGCTAGTTATTAATATGCCATTGTTTGTGTTAATAACTGGTAGTCATTACTGGTAGAGAGAAAAGTAATGACCTGTTATTACCGTTTCTACACTGGTTTACCTATGACCAAAATTACTCCTGGATAAATGCAATTGATATGTCCTACTTTAAAGTTATGATTGCAATATCATAGCTATCAAAAAACATGGGTTTTCATTATAAAAAAACATTGAATTTTTGCATAAATTCTTACTTTTTATTTAAAATAAAAATAAGTACTTATTTGTAATGCATTATTTTTTTGTATTTAAAAAATGTAAAAATTTACTTGTTATTACTTACTTTTTATTTGTGTTAAAGTATTGCAGAGAGTAAGCTAATGATATATCATTTCCGTTTCTACGCTGCGAAATAAATCAATTCTAAATATACCCAGGCAGAATAACACAATCGGCACAGTACTGGCAAAGCGTCATTTATGCGTTTGCAGAACTTGGGTTTAACAATTTTGAAATTATTGTCCTGTTACCCGAACGGTAACGTTGGAGATTCAATAAATTGTATGCTTTCCAAATATCTTAAATTCAATTAATTTGGTTAAATGTTTATAAAAAATAACCTTTAAAACCAGAAATCCAGTGTTTTAAACTACAAAAGAACAAAAAAAAAAAAAAAAAAACAAAACACTACACTACAAGAAAATTAAAGAAAAAAATTAAAAAGAAAAACCATCACCTCTGAAAAATCAAAATGTAATTGAAGTACATTGATACAATCTGTTCCCTTTTTAAATTTTAAGCGACATTTTTGGATATTTTTAATTGATATTATTAAAATTTTAACTGAAATTTTGAAAAGCAAAAGCAAATAGATCCTAATTCAATTAAATTGTTATATATTATAAGAAACTCCATTTTTTCCACTTTACCGTCTAAACTAATGTTGCGTTTGCATATTGGCTGGCGAACATCAAATATATATTTTTGCGTGTGTTTTAAGATAATTTAACGAAACAAACACTACAAACACTAAATGAAAAAAATTAAAAAAAAAAAAAACTAACACTACAAAAAAAATTATAGTTGAAGCGCAGTGATATGATTTTGGTTGACCTGTCACGAGATAGGTACTGTGGGGTCAAATGACTTAATTTTTTACCTTTGTTTATATTACAAAAAAATTCAGCTGCTAATAATTATAACTGACTGAATGTTCTATGACATTTACACATTATTACATAAATTTCTTAATAAACTTTTAGATTAACCCACTTACACAGTAATCTGCCTATATATATGTGTGTGTTTGTGTGAGGTAGTTTATATATTTGAGGGAATTTTTGGATAGGTAGATTAAAGATCTATTTTAATGGAAACAGGTGCTGGAAAATGCAATAACACTAGACAAGGTTATAATATAAAATATTATCATGCATGCATGCATGCATATGCACGTGAATTTTGATTTTCATGAATACTGAAAAATACTCGTTAGAGTGGATTAAAAAAAAAATACAAAATGAAACTGTTCCAAACGTAATAGTTAAGAAATGCTCGAAATAAATAATTCGCCATCAAACTTTGTTTGAAAATTAATTTTTTCTATTATTACTTGTCGATATATTTTATTTTTTTTTCAATTTTCGTTCCACTCTAATACTCATACACATATGTGCTTATATAACGAGATTATATTATATATTTTTTTAAACAAATTTTATCTTTTGCATAGGTACTGTTAGTGCATTGTTATCAAATGTAATTAAACTAATGGTTTTCAATGTTTTTAACAAAATAAGTTTGTAATTATGATTGAATATAATGGAAAAACAAAAATGTTTACTCATTTACTTAAATATAAGTATTTGCTAAAATATAAACTCATTTGTGAAATATAAACTTAATTTTTGTTAATGTTAAACCCTAAAAGTTGGCAGTAGTTTTTTTAATAATATAAAAATATTCAAGAAAATATTAAAATATAGCTAAAAAGTATTACAAATTGCTAAACTTTTAAACTGTGCTCTGTTTTAAATGCTTAGCCCTTAAAGTATGCAACATTTTCTTAATATTATAGACCAACTTAAAGTAGGCTATTCATTTTTATTTGTTTTTTGTTAAAAAAAAGTTTATTTTGTTACTCATTTTATTTTTTTTGCTTTTTCTGTTAACAATTACTTTTTTTAAATCATCCATTTTTTTGATGTTGTTTTTTCATATGTACAGTGTCGGCCAAAACTATGATTTTTGTTTTGGGTGTATTTTAAAAAAACAAACGCTGGTGTAAATAAAATACATTCTATTTTTAATAAAATGCCTTGGGTTATATAAATTCCGTTCGTAGACTAAGACTTTATTAAAAATAAAAAAAAAATCGTCAAAATTAAAAAAAAAAATACGTATAAACTCAAAAAAAAAAAAAAACAAGTCGAAATTGTAAAAAATCGCCAGTTAAAAAATTACGAAAATCACAAAAAAAATCGTCAGAATTTATAAAACGCAAAAACTGAAAAAAACTCTAATATTTAAAAAGATCGTTAATATTGAAAAAATTTTGAAAAAAAATTGCTAAAAATCGAAAGAATTTTAAAAATTGTCGAAATTGGAAAAAATCGCTAAACTGGAAAAAATCTCCAAAATTGAAACAAATCTAAAAAATTGGATATTTTTTTTTTTTTTTTTTAAAGAGAGGCAACACTCAGGAAATACTTTCTATATTTAGTGTGTTGCTTTCTTTGGAAAGGGATAGTATAGAGATGAAAGGTGGGGAAAGATGAAGGGCTTCAGACATGGCAACACTGTAATTGCGCGAGATGATAAATCTTAGAACAGTTGTTGCTCGCCACCTGATGGAGAGTTGGCGAACTTATTGAAGCTTTTTGGTTCATAGCCCTGATTCATTATTTTACTTCGGTGGGGTTAATTGCTATGGGAACACCGAAGGTTAATTGCTATGGGAACAAGCGCTCTTTTACTTACCTCTTATTTGTTAGAATTTTTAAGTTTGCCCACCATTTTTATTTTAATAAAATTTATAAATTATTTAAATTTTATTTTATCTTATTCATATAAAATTAAAAAAAAAACGCCAAAAATTTAAACAAAAAAATATATCAAATTTAAAAAATTCGCCCAAATTTGAAAAAACCGACAAAATTTATAAAAATTTTGAATATTGAAAAAATAATCGCCAAAATGCAAAAAAGAAACAAACGCAAAAATTTAAAAAATCACCTGAATCAAATTTTAACGTGCACATTTCGAAAACATTTTTTATTGTTGGCAGTTTTCATTAAATTTTTGTCGATTTTTTGTAATTTTCGGAAATTTTTTTAATTTTAGCGCTTTACTTTAATTTAGCCGATTATTTTAATATCTGTTTTTTTTTTTATTTTGGTGATTTTTTTTATAGTGATTAATTTTAATTTTGCCAATTTTTTTTTTTTTAATTTTTCCGATTTTTTTAAATATTAGAAATTTTTTTAAATTGATCGATTTTTTTAAATTTTGGTATTTTGTTTTAAATTTTTTGTTATTTTTTTCTTCAAATTTTGGCGATGTTTCAATATGTTATTTTTTCAATTTAGGCGATATTTTTTTTCAATTCTAATGACTTTTAAAATTTTTTATTTTGTAATCATTATGCATGCGCGGCTCCAGCAATTAATATAAAGGGAAATTTCATACGCCTCAGTGTTCAAAAAAGCAACAAACACATTAACTTGTACTTTATAGCGTATGAAGTTTCCCTGTATATTAATTGCTAGAGCCGCGCATGCATTACTTGTTATATAAACTGAAAATGTTGTGTTTACCAAACTCATTTGCAATCAAATATTTATCTGTTAAATTTTTAAGTGAAAGTGAGCTTGAAACCAAACAAAAGTTAAATTAAAATATTATTGACAATATTTGTTTCTTTATTCTCTTGTATTTTAAATGATCGGAATTTGAATAAACCAAAGCATTGTATTAAAATAAGTTGGTCTTTTATCGAAAGAAAAATCCTGGATGTTTTTTATAATTAGTTTTGGCTGACACTGTATGTGTACATGATGATACTTGACCTTACCCGAGTCTTCTATTGTTATTGCTTGTGTTTGTTATTGTTGTAGTTGTTGAAAAAAGAAAAGAAAACAAATATAAAAAAAAAACATTTCAGTGTGACAATGTTTAGCCTTGTTTTCCCATATTTTTTTGTTGTAATCTTTAGCTTATACTAAAAAAGAAAGTGAAGTATATTCAGTTTGTCATAACACTTGAAATGTCTAAAAGCATATCAGTTTAACTACAAACAACATCCACAAAAAGTGGTTTAGGGGTTTAAACTTTAAAGAATAATTTAACTTATAAACTTGCTTTAGATTATTTTAAAACGCCCTTAAAATATGTCGATAGATTCAAAATTTATAACGCATAATAAAACACCGCCTTAAAAAAAATTAAAAAAATGTTTTATAAATATTATTGTTTTGATTTTCATTATTTTTTATTGCTTTTGTCACTTAAATGAAGAAAAAAAAACATTCAAAATTTAAAGCATACATTTAGGCTTTTAATATTAATATTTTTAACAGCCTACTTTAAGGCGTTTGAAATTCGTTACAACCATTTAGTAACCCTATTCCAAGTTGTATTTTTTAAATGTTAAACATTTTGCAACAGATCTTACTTAATGTTTAGTTTTGCCAGCCGTAGAGGCCAGTTTCATGTCACAAAAATTGTACAATATATTGTTAATGTTCATATTATATTTTGCTTTTTATTGTTATACCAGTAAAACTACTACTCAAAGTTTTTTAATCTTGTGTAAAACTAAAATTTTATGTTTTTATTTTTTCTTCTCTATCTCTATATACTTTAAATTGTGTTGTCAAAAGAGTGATATGCAGTATTATATTTGCGATTGTATATTTTTTTGTAGTTTTTTTTGCAGTTTTTTTTTTGCATTACTTACAGTTAATGTATGTTGAAAAGTATAAATTACAACAGCAAAATTAACACTTCTACGCTCAAAGACGTTTGTAAAGAGAAAAAAAAAAGAAATTGCTGTAAACTTTGTGTATTGTTTGTTTAGAGGGAATAACGTAATTACATAAGAACAAAAAAAAAAACCGTGGCATACTTTAAGGCTGAAATTATAATAACAACTTGTAACATACTTTTAGGCGTATTGTTAATATATAAATCTTTATTATAATTATCTTCACACCTTTCTTTGTATAATCTTATCATATGCAATTAAGATTTTAAGTAAGTTTTTACAATGAGTTAAAATTTTTTTACAATCGGGGGGTTGGTAGAACGTAGAAATTAGAAAAAATGTTTTAGTTGAAAGGGTTAAGACTTAATTTAAAATAAAACAAACATCGAAGGTGAAAACCTGTTTCAAAAAAATATATATTTTGTAAGTAACAAAGACATTTTTAATGAATATGAGGGCATTAATTTGAATATGGTTTTATCTTAAAAAATCGCATTAAAGATACACTCATAAAAAGGCCATACACACAGAGAAAAATGTTAAGGATTTCCAACTGAAATTCGATTATTACTATTAAAATCGTTCCGAGCAACTAAATTTTTGTTTCATAACCGAAAGTTTAGGTAATACAACTAAATTTTTGTTTCATAACCGAAAATATGAAAAAATCATATTAGAATATGATTGTAATAACCGAATTTATTGGTAGTAGTAACCAAAATAAGCTTTTCAATTCGGTTAAACATTTTTTTCTTTGTGTACAATATGTTGTCATTATGAATTATAAAAATTTCAATTTAATAAATTGAAAGTGAGTGTGAAATCGAACAAAAGTTTAATTGAAATTTTATTGGCAATAGTTTGGAATGTTAAATAACTAAATGCTATTTTAATAATAATATTGCAAACAAAATCAAATTTTAAAACAAATCAGAAACAACATTAATTACAAATAGCATTTAAGCCAAGCTAATTTTTATTATTATTTTTTTTTTTATATGTTGACGTATTAATTTGAGTACGAAAAAATGTAGGTCTGTTTTTTTTTACATTTCCAGTCAAGTCCAGTAAAAAATACACAGTAACAAAATTACACAGAGTAACCTCTCAAACAGAAAAAATACAAACAAGTACGCGAACGGTAATTTTGTAAGAAGTAGTAAAATAGAGGAAACAGCTGATAGTAAATACCAAATATAAAAGAATAATTTAACTGGTTAATATGGAATATTTTAAAAGGTTTTTTTTTAACTTCTTCATAGTTAATTCTGTAATATTCACCACTTTAAATTTATGCAAAGTTATAATTTAATATTAGTTTTTGTTGACTAAAAATAGAATCAGATTTTTTCAATCAAATGTTTTTTTTCTGCTTACAAATTATTACAGGCAATAATGACTATTTTGTGTAAACGTTTTGTACAAATTACTTTTACTAGAATAATATTAACTTTAATAAGGCTTATAATTAATTTTAAAATGTAACCAGAATAATAAGATGGTATTTTTAATATGATATAATAATTTATTAAACTTTGATTTTTCTCTCACTGTGTATGTACTTTTTTCTCTTTAACAAGCTCTCGTTAAAAAGAGGTGTTTATTCTTAAAAGTATGCAACATACTTTCTAAACTGTTTCTTATATTTTTTCTCAGAAGTCAATTGAATCTTTATCTTGCTTAAATTACTGGTTAATACAAACATTAACTTGAAAGTTTTCTTCAGAATCATTTTACGTTACATTCTTATAAATCAACCTTGTTAATATTGTAATTTTGCATCTGCATCTTGTAACCTCATTATTATAGTTCTGAGAAATTTTGTTTTTCGAAATTTATAATTTCAATCGGAATGGTTCTTTGTAAATTGATTAAAAACTCATTTAACAATTCTCTCAAAACTAAAATGTAAAGCTTTTTAGTTAGAAGGCATATTTTACTTTAATGAGAGAGAAGAAAAATAATGAAAATATACAGTAAGCCAATGAAACTTTTCGTCACAAACTAAACGCATATTTTCTTAAAATTATTTAAAAGCCTCATACTTTTTATGAAATCAGTTTTTTCTCCACTGAGTGTATGAAACTATTAATTGGAAAAATTATATTTTTCATGCGATTATATGAAGACTTGTATGAACTTAATGAAAAGTTTCAATTGACGAAATTTTCGTTGTTTTTACAGTTTTTTTTTTCATTTTTTGTATAATTTATGGTTTTTATTATTTAAAGTAGTTTTTTAATTGTTTCGAGTTTTAATTCACTCTAGATGTCAATAATTATGTGATAAATTTAATTAAAAACTCAAGTTTGTTTCGCAGAAAACTTGTCTACTCTGGTCTATCTTAAACATAAACTTATCAAATTTCAGTAAAACAAAATTATTAAAATTTCAACAAATTATGTCGGATAATATTTCACATCTTTTTAACATTTTTTTTATAGTGATAGGGCGACAAAACTTTGAGTGTGGCCCAGGTTGCAATTTAACAACACTCCCTCATTTAATGTTAATATTATTTTCTTTAAAAAAGCTTAAGGATTTTATAGTTAAAACTATAAAAAAAATCTTCATTATATTTTCCCATTTACGGTTAAAAGGAATATATAAGTATTAGTTTGACTGGAAAAATGTGGCCTATTGTAAATAGTTACATTGTTCAGTATACCCCTATAAAAACGCAATTCCATTTATTCGATTTAGCTTTAAATTTTCTATAGTTTTATCTGTAATTATTTTTTATAAAATCATGAATTTTTTAGAAAAAAAAAGTATTGCATATTTATGGGTTTAAAGAATGTGTGGCCTACCATTAGGCTTTTTAAATGTTGCAAGAAATAAAGCATACTTTATATTGCTTAAGTTTAAAAATATATGCATATGTCTAAAAATAGTAAGTGTGACAATTTCTCATCTTTTTTTTAATTTAAATGAAAATTTTGACTTTGTTTGTTAGATCAATAATAATGAAAACAGCTCTGTTTGTTAACCTTTTATTCCTACAATTTTTCATGTTATCCCCCTTTTTTGGTATTAAATTTTTCTGATTTGTTTCTTTTAAAAATTAATTATACACGTGTTTAATTATATAGTCGAAATAAAAAAAAACCTTCGACTGTTGCGTAGAAATTAAAAAAACACATACAGAGTGGACACACACAGATAAAAATTTTGCTATTTGCCAACTGAAATTCGCTTATTAGGACTCAAATTCGGTTATTACTAATTTTATTCGGTTGGCACAGCTCAACATTGGGTTTCACAACAAAGTTCGGTTAATTCAACTGAATTTTAGTTGCAACACCCAAAATATTCATGTAAATATCGTTGTACTAACTGAATTTATAAGTGCTTGCCATTTAAATACACTTTTAAATTCGGTTGGCACTTTATTTCTCTGTGTGCATATACAGTGGGGAGCACTTGTGATTACATGTAAGTACTTTTTACACCTAAAGATTCAGGCCGAAAAATGTTTGACACTAGAACTAAATTATACTTTTCTAAAGGTACAAGGTACGCTGAATCCAAATCTGGCCTTAGATTCACTCTCCGACATCAGGCGTTCGAGCTATATTAACGAGAAAAGTATATTTTTTGATCAAAATGCTCCGATTTTTGACCTTCCTGGAAATACATTTTACATAACGTCACCTGAACAAACTACTCTTACCAGTTTTTCAATTTTTAAGATAACTTATTTCCTTCCGACATTATTGTAAATTGAAATTGAGGTTGTAACAGCAATTTTAAAGTCCCGTAATGCAAAATTTTAAAAAATTCAAATTTATTATCAAGTTCAACCGACGATAATGTCGTAAGGAAATAAGTTATCTTAAAAATTGAAAAACTGAAAAAAAAATGGTAAGAGTAGTTTGTTCAGGTGACGTTACAAGTATTATGAAAAATGTATTTCCAGGAAGGTCAAAAATCGAAGCGTTTTGATCAAAAAATACACTAATATAATATAATATAGCTCGAACGCCTGATGTCAGAAAGCGAATCTAAGGCCAGATTTGGATTCAGCGTACCTTGTTCCTTTAGAATTATATAATTATATTCTATATAATTTAGCTCTAGTGTCAAACATTTTTCGGCCTGAATCTTTAGGTGTAAAAAGTACTTACATGTACTCACAAGTGCTCCCCACTGTATATACGTCTTACACAACATAATAGAGTTTTAATAAAACGCATATATACGTCTTATCAAAACGTCCATATAAAAATTGCCCAAAAGAGAAAAAAACAAGTACATCCATTCAAATTGGTTTTACCAATTTTTTTTGCATGCCCTCCACCGTTTATATGTTACAAATAAAACAAACAAAAAAATAATGAAAAAAACATTACAGAGGTGAAAAAAAAAAATATTTGAGAGGTGACAAACTTTTTTGGAGGTAAAAAAATTTTTCTGTATTGAAATAACATTTATTAGGTGAAACCCAGTTTTTATGATGAAAAAAAAAATTGAGGTAAAATATGAATTTGAGGTGAATTTAAAATATTATTCATCTTTTAGCGTCTGGTGGAAAAATATGAAATTATATTTTATACACCAGATGCTACTATAAAATTGTACTAGTACTTGGTATGGGAAATTTAGAGGTACCTTCACGTTTTCTCTCATAACCGCTGGACCGGTTTTACTCATTTTCAATACCAAACTTTTTGGAAAAATGTACACCAAGCTAGGTAAAAAGCAGTCTCTATTGCGTTTTCGCGCCGTGATCGCCATTTCAACAGACAGACGGGCATCGCTAAATAAGGAATAAGAATATATATACTTTATGGGGTCTTAGACATATATTTCTATGAGTTACAAACGGAAAGACAAACTTATATATGTATACCCTCATCACATATGGTGGAGGGTATAAAAAAATATATGAAATAAAAGTATGAAATTTATTTAAGAGTAAACTGTGATATCTCATTGAATATGTTTAGAAATGCCCCTAAACTAATACTCATTAGTATGCCCTTATACTAATGCTCGTCACTGTATGATCTTTTAGGTTTTTGTTATTGTTTAAGCTAATCGAAACCCTTTGCTTAGCTTTGGCAATAAATAATTTAACAATTAAAAGACACTCGAGTTTGAATCGATCAACAGTGAACATTAAAGATAAAACGAAGTGAACAAACCAAACATATAACAAATTAAACATTAAAACTAAAACAACTAAATTCTAAATAAATAGTGAATTTATTAATTTTAGAACTTAAATAAAATAAAATCTAAACACAAAAAGCTTAAATAAAAACGAGCCGTGTTTTAATTAAAAAGGCTCACCCCCAAACAGAATGGTAGAGTAATTAATGTATGATTTTATTACTATTGTACAGGAGCGGATCGAGGAAAATGTTTGGGGGGGGGGTTAGAGTATTTTTAATTAATTTTTTAATCTTTTTTACATTTTTGTATTGAAAAATATCATTTTGGAAAACGCGCCTGCTATTGTAGCAATAGTGCATAAAATATAAAAAAAAATATTTCAATTGACCAAAGCTTTATAAATCTTAACTTAGAGAAAAATCGTTACGAAACAAGAAAAAAAAATTGCAAATTGTGAAAAAAAAAATTTTAATCGATGAATATTACTAAAATCGGACCTGGCTCCGTTCTTTTTTTAGTGTTCCGGGTTCCAACTTTACTCGTTCTTCGTTGCAGTTCATATCGGTCCCCTCATCTTTAGTGTTCCAATTTTACTTGTTCCACAGTTCTTATCATTTCATTCCCTATATTTATTGTTTCAATTCCACTCGTTGCCAGTTCCTTTTCATATACTTACGATTTAGAACCATTATATTTCATTCCACGTGTTGAGTGTTTTAATTCCACTCGTTTTCAAATACATTTCGGTTCGTTCCCCATGTTTAAAGTTCCAATTAAAATCGTTCCATACTCCATTCCATTTATTTCCCGTGTTTAGTGTTTCAATTCTATCCCTTGCCTGTTTCATTTCATATCGAATATAGTTTCACTCCATTTCGTTCATCTTAACCTAGTTTGTGTCTATGAAAAATGGTATAATTTTATATAAAGGGTGTTTTTTATACAGGTATATAACTTTAAGTTGGCAACACTTTTTTAACTGGCCGCCATTTTATCAGCTGTCAAGTGATTTATGTTTAGTTCGGTTTGGCATTTCAACATGAATAGACTGACGCCTGCACAACGCTTCCAAAATGTGCAAAATTATTTTGAAAATCATGGTTCTGTTTGAAATGCGTATCGCGCACGAATTTTGTTTCATGGCAATTTAAAAAATTCATCTTTGTTTTATTCAATTTCAAAGTTTTATACCTCTATAAAAACACTCTTTAGCTTGAGGTATACAAATTTGATGTCAAGGCTCCAATAACGGAATAAGAACATGACTAGCTTATTAGGAATTGGCATACATTTTTTTAAAATCTATGTTTTTTGCGTCTGACATTCACAATTATAAAGGGTCCGCCATCTAACGTTTTTTTTTCAACTAGTGCTTATTTTGTGAATGGTAACACTTAGCTCATGTCTGATTTGACATAAAATTAGTTTTATCTTTCCGCTGAACGAATATGGTCCGTATGTTCGTTATCTTGTGAAAAAAGTGAAAGAAACTGGCATCCTCATCGAACAAAAACAGTGCGTACACCCGAGAATATTGCTGATGTGGCAGAAAGTGTGCGTGAAGCGCCATCAACATCAATTCACCGTCGTTCTCAATAATTGAACATTTTGGAGACATCATTGAGACGAATTTTGCATAAAGACCTTGGTATGACGCCATACAAAGTCCAATTGGTTCAGAGTTCAAAAAAAAAAAAGTTATTTGGCGGACCCTTTATTTGACATTGACTAGCGTATTGTGTAAAAAATAAATTTAAAAATTTTAAGCGCAACAATTTTATGAACTTTTTAAAAATTTATGAAGTGCAAAAATGTAAAAAAAGAATTATTCATAGCGGCTACTGCGGCAGTTTTTTCCAAACACATTTAGCTTTGTGACAACTAATACGCTGAATCAATTCCGCCAATATCTACATCAAATAAAAGTTTTTAATGAGCTTAATACTAAAATCGAAAAGACATCAAGAAATTCTTAGGACTTTGAAAAATTTTATGGAGCAAACAAAATTGGCATAACCTCAAAAGGCGTACTTATATAAAATTTTCAATTTTGCGAAAGTATTTAATATGATTTCCTGCAAATAAGTAACCCTAAATAATCGCGGTTTTCTTTTTAAGTTCTAATATATGACAAAAAAATGTTTCAGTGTATTTTATATTTTTTCGTGTAATATATTTCTAAATATTTTGTTTTTGTTTATTAAACAAAACAAAAAAATAAAAAAGAAGGAAAAACAAAAAACGTGTATTGAATATCCACCAAAGGTGGACCTTGCACATAACAAACAAGATTTTAATTTATTTTTGATCAATGGTGATAAGCTTTAACTTCGAACTCATATATTAATTAGTTCTCATATAGTGAGAAAACTTGTTTATATGAATGTTTGATGTTTTGCCTGGGATTGTTACTTCTTTTAAAACGTGTTCTGATGATGGAAACCTAGAAAATTCCCGAAGTAGATCTATCAACACATTCCTGAAAGGGTCAATTAATAAATTTGAAAAATAAACTCAATAGATTATTTGTTAGGACAATATCCGAATAAAGAAATATAGAGTATGGCCTCGAACTTGAATAGTTTTCATTTTCATTATTATAGATAGAATGAGATCTATACATTGATGTAGTTTTTTTAAATACGTAAAAACTGTAATTTTAAGGTTTTTAATTTGCTTGTAACTTAAAACCGCCATACTTTTTTGAGCCATTAAAAATAATAAATTAACGCAATAACATACACAAAACGTTATTCATGTCATACAAAAAAGAAATTTGGAAAATATTTTACCTCAAAGTGTCTAGAATTTTTGAAGCTCCCCATATATTTCAATAACTTGTAGAAATTTCAATGAGTATAATTTTCTATAAACTCTTATGTGGATGATGAATATTTATTGTTGATTTACGTTTCCATCACTGTATTTCATTTCATAAATAAAAAAAAAAATGAGTAAACTTACAAGGGAACTACCCCGAAGGGTATTCGCCGATTTGAATAAATCTTATATATGTTACGACATAAATGTAAGTTTGACCTGTTTTTTTAATATGCTATCTCGAAGGCCATTTGCTGACCTCATTTTGAGTTTTTTTTAATAGTTATGGCAATTCTTCCAAAGAAACCATTGGTCCCCCGCTAATTTGTTGTATTTTATATGGGTACAACGTCCAAATTCACATATATTAATCCTTATTAAATTTAACTCGATACGTATTTTAGCTTTTTTCGATATTCAGTCTATTTCGGATTTCATTGGGTCTTTCCCGAAAGGCCATTTTTGGTCCTTTTTTGAGATATGTATGTACAAAACATAAATAATATGCATATTAAACTTCATATTTTTTTTAAAGTACATTAAAGTTGTATATAATTTTTTTTTTTATGTAAAGGTAATCTTATTTTTATTTCTTGTTGTGTATTTTTTTAATAAGCTTTTTAACGGTATATAATTTTATATATAAGTATCAAACTTTAGTAGTAAATGTGATTTTTGATACTTTCCCATAAAAAATAGTACTTTCTGCAATTTTGCCATTCTTGTTTGCCATACATTAACCGCTATATTCATATTAATATTTTTCATGTTTTGCGTATTTCAAAGATTAATAAATGTGAATTTTAATGTCGTACCTGTTTACATCACCATTTCAAGTACAATAAAATTACTATATTTTTTGGAACAACAATAATCAACATTTTTACAAAAAAAAGTACAGCGAGGAATGTTCCTCTGAAATACTTTTTCAGTTATACCACATTTGCCTATGGTTTCTTTGGTGGAAATGCCATAACTATCCTAAAATCTCAAAACAAGGTCATATTTGACCCCACTTTTCAACCCTAAAGCCTTTGAGATGGTACATAAACAAAACAGGCCAGCCTTAGATTTATGTTCTTTATAACATATATAAGATTCATTTAAATCGACGTATACCCTTTGGGGTAGTTCCCTTGTTAGTCCAAAAGAAATAAATTGTAGTTACTGTGAATTATAACATGACATGAGTTTTTAATTAAAATTAACAACTAGGTTGGAATAAGTATTTTGAATAGAATAGAAAGAAATAAGAAATTTCTACAAAAGATTTATAATAGTTTAAAAAAGACACGTTTAAATGCACAACAAGAAAATATTATATACAATATATAAAAGTTACTGCCCTCAAATATGCTTTATATTTATAACCCAAAAAGTATGCTCTGAAAATGTTTTAAATTTGGTTAAGATATAAAATAGGCCTTAAATTATACTATAATTTGCCACAAATTACTGTTTATATAACTAATGCTGAAAGTCTTTTTGTGTGGTACTTTAAATTTTATAAAATGGAAGTTAAACTGCAACCGAGTAAAAAGAGTTTAATATTATTTTATATTATTTCATACAACTATATCTCGTTATATATTGCATTGTATGTCACAATATATAAAAAGATATAATTTTAGATTTTTGAACAAATTTTATATTTCCTCATATCTAAATATGCATATCGGCCATTCCAACGAAGACCGGCCAAAAAGGGCACTTTTTGACTTATTTAAATTTATTTTCATCGGGATAAACATTAATTGCATTTATAGTAATTAAATGTGCTAAAGTCCCAAAACTTATTTAACAAATTGTGAAAAGCAATCTGATGTAGGCGTGTACCTATCCGGATTTCATTCCTGCCTAAGGAAATCTTCAGGAAAATCTTAGATCTTACGATTTCAATTAAATTTTGCAATCAGAAACTCTATGGAGCCACTTTAAGATTGGCGTATATAATTTTTCAAATTTAGCGAAAGTCCACGGTTTTATGTTTTTTTTTTGAAAAATGAGAAAATTTAAAAAGTTTCTAGATTTAAATGTTCGTATTTTCTTTAGTAAAATCATCACCATTTAAATTGCCATTTAAATTGCATTCATCATCACCATTTAAATTGCATTGGAGTTGTACACACCCCTGCTTTTTTATTGCTGCATTAAAGTTTTTTTCAGAATTTTTTTCAAACCCAGGTTTTTTTTAGAAAAAATTTACTATTTTTAACCCTTTCAGGATAAAAATTAAATTTTTAACACAAATATTTTTTAGTAGATTTTTTATATTTCATTAATGTATATTTTTAAAAGTTTAGACTTTTATTACAACATTTTTAAATTGAATCTTAATAAATCTGATAATAACTAATTGTTGTTTTTTTATGTGAAAATGCTAGAAGCTTTTTTTCACAAAATCATTAAAAATAGTTAAACCTCGGGATCCAATAAAGTGAAAGTGTAACTTTATGGTAAGAATTGCATATTTTGCAAATATACATTCTTTTTTTTTAACGAGAGTGTCCAAATTTTAGAAAAATGTATTTAAAAAAAAAAAATTCCATAAAAAAATGCCATTTGACGCTGAAACAATATAAAAATAGCGGAGTGTATCATTCCAATGCATTATAAATGATAATGATCTGATATATATTAAAAAAAAACTAAGAATGTTGAAACTAACGCACTGTTGGGAATATTTTATAAAAAAACTTGTGTGGAGTGTCGTGTTATTTCTTTCATATAACGTTCATTTCAGTTTATTTAAAACCAGCGGAAATATTAATTTTCCTAATATCTGTACAATGAAAATGAAAATTATTCAAGTTCGAGGCCATACTTTATATTTCTTCATTAGGACATTGTCCTAACAAATAATCTATAGAGTTTTTTGTTTTCAAATTTATTATTTGACCCTTTCAGGAATGTGTTGATAGATCTATTTCGGGAATTTTCTAGGTTCCCATCATCAGAACACGTTTTGAAAGCGGTAACAATCCCAAGCCAAACATCAAACATTCATATGAACTAGTTTACTCACTACATGAGAACTAATATACATATGAATTTGAAGTTAAAGATTATAACCATTGATCAAAAAATAAATTGAAAACACATATGTATTGAACTATGTATGGACATATATGGTCAGCTATACCCATATATGATCATATACAAGCCCATATATGATCATATATATGTTCATATACGAATCAGTTTTCACATGGGATGTTATTATTTAGTGCAATAATTGGTCAAAATTCGTATTCAATTGTATATAATTCGAAGTCAATTTGATCCATGTGTGTACAATTGTATTAAAGTGGATTAAATTGTATCAGACTAGTTATTAGATCCTATCTAATTAGATATGTCACCATATAATTTATTTACTCGGGTAATTATTTATTTCAAAGGTTTTCTCTCTAAAATAGGCTTGCATATTTATTAAACAAATATTTAAGAATATTTTTAATTTACTTAGTTTCCTCCTACAAAACATAATCTTAAATTATATGTTTGTATAATTTATGTATAAATTACTTAGTATTAAAGTATGCTTTTAATTAAAAAAGAAACTTTAAACATTAAATAATTATAATTAAAACAAATAAAATTGATTTGCATCAATGCCCAAAAATAGGCAACAACTTTAATCTAAATTCAGCTTTTACAGTAGTTAAATTTAAACCCTAAAATTAGCCATCAAATTCAGTAAATGCTATTAAAACTTCCAATTCCTTTTCTAAAACTAGGCTGTAAATTAAATTTCGCATTATATTATAATGATTTCAATTTATATTCTTCTGCATTAAAATTATGCTTTAATTTTTATCAATCCTAAAAAAAAGATTCCATTTTCGTTGCTTTTGCAATATATTAAAAATTTTAATGTTGCATATTTTATGCAGTCAGTTTCTTCTTTATGGACGGTTTTTTGTTCACTTCAATGAATTTTTAAACTATAGTCATTTCCTAAAAGTATGCAGCAAATAGTGTTTTATACACGGGCGCTCATAAATATACTTTTATAAATGAAAATAATTTTTTTGTTTGAGTAAACAAAAAAAACAACAATGTGGGTGTTATTAATGGCTAAAAAAGAATTTTTTTTTATTATTTAATTTAAGATTTTAGAAGTTTTAGGGAAAAATTTAAAAGTGCATTATTTCGATTATATTTTTAGGCCAAACAATTGTTAGGCGCGAAAACTAGATGATATGCGCTTCACAGAATAAGCGCTATTAATTTTTTTTTCTACAAAACAACCCCGTTTGGAGTTAAATGCCATGCTTTTTTGGCTGCACAGCTTTACCTTCATAAAAGAACTGTAGAAATAATATTAGTCAAATATGGGTAATTATTTCTCAAATCGACCAATAGTTGGACACGCCCCACTTCGATTTGGCTGAATTTTGGTGAGAACTTTTATTTTATCAAATAAAAATGTTCAGCCAAAGGAAAAAATTACAAACTTTTATTTCGAAAGTTATGAAATATACAAAATTTCATAATTCCTCGAATTTTTCGAATTGTTGCGAGTTTCTTTTTTGAATATCTCAAAAACTATTATAGTTACAAAAATGGTTCTTATGTCGTTTTAAAGAGGATACTTGATATAATTTATTAGAATTATTGAGAAAAACTAGGAACTGTTTGTATCAACTTTTATCTAATAATATCGAATTATATCTAATTCGATTCAAGTATATATAATACACATAAATTAACATGGGGACAAAATTCGGATGAAATTGTATATAATCATACAATTGTATTGTACAATTATAAGTTATCATTTTTCGGATCAAATTTGATCTCATCGCATATCTAATTTATATATAATTTAATATAAAATGATGATGCCCCACATACATATTTTTACTTGGGTATGAAAAAAATTGTCAAAATTTGAAAAAAATCGATTAAATTGAAAAAATTGGTAATAGTGGAAAAAACCGCCAATATTGAAAAAATTACAAAAATAAAGAAAAAACGGCAAAATTCAAAAAAAAAAAAAAAAAAAATTCCAAAATTTAAAAAATGTCACAATTAAAAAAAAAAAACAAAATTGTTTTAAACAAATATCTGAAACCTTTTTTCAATTTAAACGATTTCTTTAAATTTGTCGGTTTTTTAAATTATGGCGTTTTTTTTCTTAAAATATTAGGGATTATTTATTTAATTTTGGGTATTATTTTTTTTTAATATTAACGATATTATATTTTTGTCTATTTTTCATAAGGGACCTCATTGAAAGTTGTTTTAAAAAACTACTAAAGCGATCGCAACGAGTGATAGCTCGTTGGAAAGGTATTGAATCAGGCTTTAATTGAAAAATAAAATTTTCCTAATTTTTCTTGTTAAATAATTAATAATTAAAACAACTTTCAATGAGGTCCCTTATGAAGAATTCTTCAATTTTGTCACATGACAGTGGTGCACACCACCATTAAACCAGTCACTATAAAAAAAAATAAAATATGTAGGTACATTATTTTTTGCTGGGCAATCGATTGAGACTATTTATTTTAAAATCGGAGAGGGGTCGTCCAAAAATTTGCCAATTTTGATCGTTTTCATATGGAATTGCTCTATTATTTTTTCGTTTTAATTCGTAAATGGTTGTTAATAGTGTAAACCCAATCCTTTTTTACAACTATTTAAATCCTTTTTTGAAAACATTTCAAATCCTTAAAGAATTATTTTAAAAATGGTCTATAAATTGCAAAATTTTTTCGAAACAGCAAATTTCCGATATTTTTAATTCCGTGTGATCAAACAAATCCACTCGTAAAAACTTTTAAAACTTAGAACTGAGGTGATAAATTGCACAGTTTTTTCGAAACAGCAACTTTTCCATATTTTTAATTTCGTGTTATTTAACAAATCCAATTCAATTGAAAAGTTTCGGAACTCAGAACAGAGGTGATTGTTTAGGTAAAATATAGAGGGAGTACAATTTGTGTAACAACTAAAAGGTCCGCCATCTAACGTATTTTTTTCAACTAGTGCTTATTTCGTGAATGGTAACACTTAGCTCATATCTGATTTGACAGATAATTAGTTTTATCCTTCCGCTGAACGAATATGGTTGTGTATACGTTTGAACAACGCTGGGAAATATTGCGACATTACTTTGAAAATCATGGTAATGTTGCAGAATGTGTGCGAAAATTGCGTACGGATTTTGGAAGAAGAGAATCACCGTCAGCTCCGTATGTTCGTGAGACGAATTTTGCATAAAGACCTTGGTATGACGCCATACAAAGTCCAATTGGTTCAGGAGTTGAAGCCAACTGACCATCCAATGCGTTTTCGCTTCGCTAAGTGGGCCTGGTGAAATACAGCTGCACACATTCGATAATGTGGCCAGCCGAGGCAGCCATTTGAATGAAATTATTTTCCATTATTAACCGGAAGAATTGTACTTTCAAATAAAAAAAAAAAATTGAGAAAATTAGTTTTTTTATAGCATTTTCAAAAAAAAAAAAAGTTATTTGGCGGACCCTTTATTATGAAGTTAAAGATCACATAAATCAAATAAAAATCACATCTGCTTAACTAGAGGGCAGTTAATTTTGCCCAATTGTTTGTGACATAATAATTATTAGGTATAATATGAAAATCAAATAAAAAAATAATGGTCGTCAAAGGGTTAATGTTAATATTTCACAAATTCTGAATCAATGTTTGCTGTATTTGAAATAAGTTTACTATTTTTAGAATTTTTGTCTATTTCAAATTATCTCCAATAAATCGTTGATTTTCAATTATGTACTTCCAACGAAATGATAAATTTTAAATAATACACTCTTTTTCTCTACACTCTAGTGGGAAATAAAAAAACTAAACATTTTCAGATAAATCGCATACAGTTTTATAAGCAACGAAAGCAAACCTGAACATGCAAATTTCCGCTGTTGTGCTTATTATAAATAAATGTTAGAGTGGCAGCTGATTTAAAAAAATTTGAACTCTAAAAGAGTGGGGTAACAATCTTAAAAATAGATTGTCAAAAATTTAAGACAAATCAGATAATGTTTAAACCTGATATATCGAGGTCAAAGGTAAAATTTTAGAAATATTTACCTTTTCAATTGCAGTTGTACCGAATTTAGTATAAATTGTTGAACTGCAAGTTTACATTTTTATTTAAAATTTCAAGGCACAATATCATAATTAAATTAACTGTTAAGGCTCGATTACAGAATGACCAGTTAACATTTAACAAACAGTTAAATTGAAAAACTACACACAGAAATAAAGTGCCAACCGAATTGAAAAGTGTATATTAATGGTAACAACTTATAAATTTAGTTAATATAACGATATTTATATTACATTTCTGAATATTTTTTGTGTTGTAACTAAAATTTTGTTGAATTAACCGAACTTTGTTATTAAAACTAATGTAAAGTTGTGCCAGCCGTCTGAAATTCGTAATAACCGAATTTGAGCCTTAGTAAAAGAATTTCAGTTGGCAAATAGATAAATGTTTCTCTGTGTGTATATGGGAAATAACAACAAATGTATCAGTTAAAGTACCAGTTAGTAGTTAACGAAACATTGTGAAAATGAGCCTTAATAGAAAAATTTTATTTTTTTAGTTGTGAGAGAAAAAAATTAAATTTTTTAATAATTCGTATTTCTATCTGCTTGGAAAACTTATAATATTAATTTTAATTGTGAAAGGCGTGGTAGAGAAGAATGAGAGTATTTTCTAAAAATCATAACTACAGTGTAAATTTTTTAATTTTCTGAATCAGACTGCGCAGTTTCTGGTATTGAACCTTCGTCAGTGACCCTGTTTTTTTTTTCTTTTTTTTGAATAATTTAATATTTGTGCCAATTGTGATAATATGTTGTTGTTGTTTTTGTTATTTCTTTGATATTTTAAGTTTTGAATCACGCTCCTAGACGAGGACAAGAAATTCTCATTGAGTTTGTGATTTAACATAACAAATATCTCTAGAAATTCTAATAACAAAGTCCCCTGAAGATTTTCTTGGGCAGGAATGAAATCCGGATAGGGACAAGCCTACAGCAGATTGCTTTCACAATTTGTTAAATAAGTTTTGGGACTTTAGCACATTTAATTACTATAAATGCAATTAATGTTTATCCCGATGAAAATGAATTTAAAATATTTGTTATGTTTTTATTTGTTCGATTGCGTCTATATGAAATTTTCTGTGCAATCACTGACCGTGGTATAGATAAACCGATTTATAATGCCACATGCACTCGCACTACACGTTAGACAGAGCGGTTTAGCGCACTGATCTATCGTCAGGCCGAGTTTTGTTGTGATTAAAACTAGTTTTATTCAATACACGGTGTTTTTGTTGTTGCATACATAATCTCAGAAGTACAACTCCAACAACACAACAGTTCTATTTTTAGAATTGTTCACAATATTAATATTGTTCACAATATGTTAATTTAATGTGGCGGTATTAATTATACTTTATTTTAAAGTTGTTTAAAATGTCGTATTATTGGCAAATATTGCGTTCTGCTGCGATTATAAACAGAATGTTTGCGCTGACATAAATACATAAAATACATGTTTTACCATTTGAAACCACAATTTTTTTTTATCGCAATTGGGCCTTTTAAATAATATTGTTTTTTTATTAAACAGTTTTTTAAAATACAAAGTTTTTTTAAAAAAAATTACAAAAAATATATAATGTACACACAGAGAAATTTAGATATTTGCCAACTGAATTTCGGTTACTGCGAATCAAATTCGGTTATTACGAACTTTAGTCGATTGGTTGAAGTCAACATTAGTTTTCACAACAAAGTTCGGTTAATTCAACTGAAGTTTAGTTCCAACACCTAAAATATTCGGAAATCTCATGTAAATATCGTTATACTATCTGAATTTATAAGTTGTTGCCATTAAAATACACTTTTCAATTCGGTTGGCACTTTATTTCTCTGTGTGTATGAATGTATACGGATGACCATATAAAATGAACATATATGACCATATTTGTTCATATATGGAAATGTATGTTAATTTTTCTAGTATGTACGAATATGGATGACCATATATGATCATATAAAAAATATATATGATTATATATGAACTTTTTAAACGGGGTGTGTAAAAAATTCGAAATGTTTCACCTTATATTTTTTTTTATGTGAATTCAGAACTGATGACAGGCTTAAATACATATACATAGATAGTTTTAACGTTCTGAATTTGACCTATTTCAGAAGAGGGTTAATATTCCCTAAAAACAATTTGACGAAACTATCAAATATTTTTAAAAATTTTAAAATTTTTGATCCACCAATATATATAATTTTTTATAGTTTGCCCTTTGACCTCGATGCGTCACTGCTGGCCATTATCTGGTGTCTATCAAATTTTAATTATTGTATTTTCATATAAACTGTTACAAAATGCCGTTCAGCTCTTCTCAAACTTATACATTTAGAAAATTAGCTGCCAACCTAATACACATGCATTCATATAAATGTGTTTTACTTATACACATTTTGTTAAATTTAACAACAACTATTGTACAAGGAAACATTTTAGGTTTACAAATACTACCACAACATGATAACATACACATACACTCTTATGCGTCCTGCATACACAAAAACACCCAAAGGTGTAGTACACATACTTATTTTTTACATAGCACTATCACATAAATCCAAGCTAACACACATATTGTAAAATTCTTTCAAAATGTGTGTGTGTCGGAGTATTTT
Source organism: Delia radicum (assembly GCA_021234595.1). Taxonomy (NCBI): domain Eukaryota; kingdom Metazoa; phylum Arthropoda; class Insecta; order Diptera; family Anthomyiidae; genus Delia; species Delia radicum. The sequence goes on from CM037854.1 coordinate 232,222,650, forward strand.
CTTCTTTTTTATTGAACTTAAAATCAGCTTTAAAAATGATTTATAGTTAAACAGCTTAAAAGTGCTTATACGATAAAATAGGATACAAAAAAAAAAATTTACAAAAATATTGAATATCGTTTTTATATACGAGTATTTGCGTTGTTTTTCCCACTGATGAATTATTTTTAGCAATTTTTGTACAGAAATTGTTTCTGATTTTCGGCTTAAATTTAAACAGGATTGGCAGGACAATCCCCAAAAATACCGTTAACTATACAATACAAATTCAAATCGCCATTACAAAAATAACTGAAATATCATTACCAAAATAATCTATAATAGTTTCTTCCGATAACCATATCATTCGCTTGCCAACCCTGAATTAGAATTATCTTAAAGCAAATTTTCTAATAAGTTTTTTAGAATGAGTAACAAAATTTATAAGATTTATAATATTGTGTATATTAAGTTTTTCGCGCTCTCCCAAGTAATCTCAGTAGAATTTCAATATCGTTATTCAATATCATAAATAGCTGATTCTGAATTGATTTCTAAATGAAATGTTTTTTTTTTAACTTTTAAACTTCTATTTAAATTTTTAAAATTCGTTTTATTCCAATACTACACACAGAGAAAAATTTAGGTATTTTCCAACTGAAATTCAGTTACTTCGACTTAAATTCGGTTATTACGAATTTCTGTCGGTTGGTACAACTGAACACTAGTTTCACAACAAAGTTTGGTTAATTCAACTGAATTTTAGTTACAAGAATAAAAATATTCAGAAATATAATGTAAATATCGTTGTACTAACTGAATTTATAAAAAACACTTTTCAATTCTGCTGACACTTTATTTCTCTTTGTATAATTTTTTTATGTATAATTTTTACTTTTTTCTATAAAATGTCAAAAGATTACAGACTTTTTCTCTTTAACAGGCGTAACCCTACGTAACGTAAAATTTATTCCATTGACATTTTTTCTATATTAATTGCAAGAGAAATCAAAAAAGTCAAAAACTAATTAAGACATTTAAAAATGAACATAAAAATTACAATGTATACAACAATAAAATTAAAGAAAAAAAAACGGAATGAATAGATAAATGTGAATGTATAGAGGCGACTAAAGTGGCTGGTGAAAAGGCACACTAATTTGTTTTACTTGTACTTGAGACCACTTTAAAGTGACTCAAACAATTGAGCGAACATTTGTTAAGAAAATGTATTTTTCTATAAGAAGTTGATTAGATTTTGAAAATATGAAATATTTAAATTAAATTGAAATGAATTTTTTTTATAAAACTCGATATATTCGAATCTATTTCATATTTGAAAAACTTTTATTAATTAATTACTTTTCAGAATTTAAGATGTTTTTATATAGAAAATTTTTCTGAATCTAAATTTTTTTTCTATGGAAAATTTGTAAAAATCTGTGACATTTATATAGAAAACTTCTCAGAATTTCTAGAATCTGTAATATTTCGTTCATAGTATAGAAAATATTTCAGAATTTAAAATATATTTTCTACAGAAAATTTTTCAAAACCTCACATATTTTTTCTATTAAAACTTTTTCAGAATCTGATATATTTTTTCTATAGAAAACTTCTTAGTATAGAAGATGTTTTTGCGGAAGAAAAAAAAAACTTTGAATCTAAAATATTTTTGCAATATAACAAAATATCTCTATATCTAAAATATTTTCTACACAAAAAAAAAAAAACTAAAATCGAGTTTATATTAATAGATTTGTTAATTCAATTAAAAGTTTCATTGAATTCGGTCCTATTACGGACATTGCAGTAACAATTAAAATAATTTATAACTATTTATTTGATTTAGTTTCTGTTAATATTTTAATCATATCTATTAAAATTTGAATTGCATATTGAAATTGCTAAAAATCTCCCAAAATTGGGGAAACAATCTCTAAAATTTAAAAAATCGGACAAAAAATCACCAAAATTTAAAAAAAAAAAGTTAAATCACCGATATTGAATAAAATCTTCAAAACTGAAAAAAGAAAAAATTGAAAAAAATCTCCATAAATTGGAAAACAAATCGTAAATAAATATAAAAGCAACAAAAATTCAAAAAAAAACTTCAAAATTAAAAAAACAAATCGAGGAAATTAAAAAAAAAACTTTAAAATTAAAAAAACAAATCGAGGAAATTAAAAAAAAAAAACATTAAAAAGTAGTAAAATTTTTAAAAACCGTTAAATTAAAAAAAAAAACATTAAAAAGTAGTAAAATTTTTAAAAACCGTTAAATTAAAAAAAAACTGCAATTTTAAAAAAATCGCCAAAATATAAAAAACGTCAAAATTTTAAAAATCGTCAAAACTGAAAAAAATATTATAAAATTGCAAAAAAAAAAATCGTCAAATTAAAAAAAATCGTAACTATTTTAAAAATTTATAAAACATAAAAATTGATAAATTTTATAATTAAAAAAAAACTGCCAAAATTTAAGAAAAAACATCGCCAAAAATTGTAAAAAATTTGCTGAAATTTAAAAAAATCTAAAATATAGAAAAAATCAGCTAAAGAACATTTAAAAAGGCCGTATCTTAAAAACATTTTTCATTTATGTAATATTTTAATTTTGTCGATCTTGGTGACTTTTTTAAGTTTTTAATTTTCTTTTCCAATTTTGCCGAATGCTTTTTTAAATTTTGATTTTTTTCTAAATTTTATAGATTTTTTTTTCAATTTAAGCGTCTATTTTTTTTTGCAAGTTTTTGTCGATTTTTTCAAATATTAGCGTTTTTTTAATTTAATCGATTTTTTTAAATTTTTACTTTTTTTTTGCAATTTGTTATGATTATGAGTTATAAAAACAGGAAATTTTGTGTGCACCAAATTCATTCTCAATTAAACATTTAATAGATTTTTATCAAACTTTCGATTGAAAGTGAAATTCTATAGAAAATTTCCAAGAATCTGAGATTTTTTTCTACGATATTTATTCCATACAAAATTTCTAAGAATCTGAGATGTTTTTTTATAAAAAGTTTCTCAAAATCAGAGGCAGTTTCTATAGAAATTTTCTGTGAATCTAATATTTGTTTTCCATAGAAAATTTTACATATGAACTGAACTACATATTTAATAAAAATTTTCTCATAATCTGGCATATTTTTTCTACAAATAATGTTGCACAGTCTGAAACATTTTTTTTTGGAAAATTTTTATAAAAAATTTTAAATCTGAAATATTTTTTCTATTGAAAATTTCCCAAAATCTGGGTTATATTTTCTATAAAAAAAATTTTCTAAATCTGAGATATTTTTTTCTATAGAAAATATCGTCAAAAAAATTCATTGAATCTGAGATATTTTTACTACAGAAAACTTCTCAAAATGTGAGATATTTTTTCTGTACAAAATCTCTCAGAATTTAAAACATTTTTACTTTAAAAAGTTTTTTAGAATCTGTGATCTTTTTCTATAGAAAATGTCTCTAAATATATGATATTTTTCTATAGAAAATTTCTCAGAATCTGAGATATTTTGTTACAAAAACACGTTTGATTAATTTTTTGACTAACTGTTAATAGTTTAAGCGACAAATTTTGTTGCTGTGTTAAAATTGGAGGTGGTAGTTGAAGTGTAGTACGTTGTCGTCACAGTTTTGTGCACAATTTTTTGATGTAGTATATAAATTATACTCATACTCACGTCAGGGGTTCATTGAGATCATCACATCTTTTTAAATTGAATGAATGAATTAAATTTTTGCACGTTATATGAACAACAACAAAACAAAACTAACACTTATTATAAAATTCTATAAAAGAAAGCAAAAAAAAAAAATTAAATAAAGTAAGAAAAATTGTAAGTCAGCAATTGAAATTTATGATGAGACAAGACTTCCTATTTTATAATAATTATATAAAATTTTTAATAAGTTTTATGCTTAAGATTTTTGAAGATTTCCTTTTCTTTTTCGAATCCCTGCATATTTGACTTTTTAAGAGTATGCAACATAATCTAATTATGTCTAAAAGCCTTAAAGTATACTACAATTTTTTTGTTGATGCTCAATTCTTTCTGCATTTCATTTTAACTTCCTTAAAAGCCTTCTTTAATTTTTACGTAATGTCAGATAATGAAAGAGATTGGCAAAAATTCATACGTAACAAAGGATTAAATGCTATCAGTAGCAATTCAATTAAAGAGAACTGCTGTTGGAATGTTCATTGTGCTTTTGAGGATTTCTTTTTGCATTCGCTTTTTGTGCTTTTATGGCTTTATTAAGGTGTAATCCTCTGAGTACAGAGACTGCAGAGTTGTTGTTAAGTTAAATAAATTTTCATGTTGAAAAGATAAAACAGTATTTTATTTTGCCAAAAATGTTAATTAATTTAAATGTTTTTTTAAATGCTGTTGTTTATTTTTTGCTTAAAACTTTAAATAAAAGCTATAAGTATTATTTAATTAATATATTTTCTTTTTCTTTATTTTACAGATTTTATATGCCTTAACGACGTATAAAGAATCAGGTAAATAATTTAACTTATTTTTAAATTTATTTAAAAAAAAAAACTAAATACATAAATATATTTTATATAATTGGCTAGCAAACTTTTGCAGAAGCTGATACATTTTTTCTATAGAGAATTTAATAATTTTGCTGTCAAAATTTTACTAAATCTGAGAAATGTTTTTATTTCTGAGATATTTTTAAAAATTTACAGATTGACTTTATTTAATAAAGTCATTAATTTCAAAGTTCGAAAAATATTTCATAATTTATAATTTTACAGATTTATATAGAAATATTCGTGACAAAACAAGTTAAAAAGTTTTTATATAGTTATATATTATTTTATGCAGTTATTTATATTGATATATTGCAAAATATATATTCATATAAAATCATTGAAAATTATATCTCAAATATATAAATTTTTCTTTGTATTACACTTTATGTAGTGAAATATGTAAAGTAAATATATAATTATATATCGATCTATATATGATTACATATGTCAGATGTAATTGCATATATTTGTATACAATTGTATCTAATTGGATGCAAATGTATCACATTATATACATAATTTGATACATAATTTGCATCAAACTGTATCTATATACATCAAATTATATCTAAATGTATCTGATTAGATCTAATATTATACAATTAGTTGTTTTAATTTTTCGGATATAATTATATATAATACCGAAATTTATAAAATATTTTCTTTCACTAGAACGTGCGATATTTTTCCAAAAAAAAGAAAATTATAGAAATTTTATATTATTCCTAAAGAAAATTTCTCAAAATGTAATATTCGTTCTATAGAAAAAACTGTAGAATCTAAGGTATTTATTTTACAGAAAATTTCCCTAAGATATTTTTTCAATAGAAAATTTTGCTGATACTGAGATGTCTATGTATAGAAAAGTTTGTAGAAAATTTCTATGAAAAGTTTTTTCAGAATCTAAAACATTTTTTCTAAATTTAATATTTTGCCTATAAAAAATTTCTCAAAATGTGTAATTAATTTTTGTATAGAAAATTCTTTAAAATCTAAGATATTTATTTTGCAGAAAATTACTCTGAAGCTAACATATTTTTTTGTTAGAAAATTTAGCAAATTCTGAGATATTCTTGTGTAGAAAATTTTTCATAAAATATCTTCTGGAATTTTTTTCAGAATTTAAGATATTTTTCTATAGAAAATTTCATATTTTTCCTATGGAAATTTTCTAAAAATGTGTGATATTTTGTTTTGGAAAATGCTTTAGAATCTAAGATATTTATTTTAACGAAAATTTCTCTGAATCTGAGATATTTTTTCGATAGAAAATTTAGCCGATTCTGCGATATTTTCGTATAGAACAATTTTCGGAAGATTTTTATAGACATTTTTTTTTAGATTGTGAAATATTTTTCTATAAAAAAATTTTAAAAGCTAAGATCGATATTTTTTATTAATTTACTTTTTTCTATAGAAAATTTCTCAAAATGTGTAATTATTATTTCTATAGAAAATACTTTATATCTAAGATATTTATTTTACAGAAAATTTCTCTGAATCTGAGATATTTTTTCTATAGAAAATGTTGCACATTCTGAGACATTTTGCTAATGAAAATTTTTTATAGAAATCTATCTCACAATGTGAGATATTTCTTCTTTAAACCAATTTCAAAAGCTAATATCGCCTACACTTATTTTTTCTACAGAAAATGTTATATTTATTTCTCACAATGTTTGTTGTTTTACTTTAGAATCCAATATATTTTTTTTACCAAAAATTTCTCCGAGGAAATTTTTTCAAAAGTAAATTTAAAAGTTTTGTATCCTCCATTGCACTATGCAGGGTATATATCATAAATGATCGAAAAGAAAAAATGTTGAACCCCATAAACTACATATTGGACATGTTCCGTTTTTCACTTTTGGTTGATATTGATTTCCAATTTTTATTCAATCCAATCCAATTTCCCCCACTCTGCACGGGTTCAAAAGTTATGAGTGAAAATGTAAAGCTACTTCGAAATTTGTATACAAACACATGTGTTTTTGATTTACAGTTATATAAATTATGACATCAGTTAAACGTCTACCCGAGCAAACAAAATTTACGGTTTTTATCTGATTTTAGATTTTTAGCCTTTGCTTTAAATCCGAAACATAATTACCTTAAGTGAATTAAGCCAGGTATTGCTATGAACTCAAAAATTGTAAATTACAATTAATTAACTTACAAAAAAAAAAATTATTTTTGTTTCATACTTTTTTCCTTTAAGCCAATTATTCTTTAAGATTTTCAAGCTTTCAAGAGCTTTTTAATATGTTCTAGCTAAAAATGCTTTTTACTCATAAAAATGTTTTTCTCTTTTGAACTTTTTTAAGTGTAGTTCGTTTTTAATTTTTTTACTTCTGCTTTTTCACAATATTTTTTTGCTTAAAATACATTGAACTTTGTTTTTATTTGACTCGTGTGGTTATTTACCATTTAAAGAAGCGCTAAAAAAATATATCGATTGGAAAAAACGCTACATATTTTTTTCCAAGTTTTTCCTCGAGAGTTTTTTCAGCGAAATGCTTTTCCTTGAATATGGTTTCAAAAAAAATGTTTTATCATTTCGAAACTATATGCTCTTTAAAAACAAATGCCCCAAGTGAGGCTTGAACTCATGACCTTAAGCTTATGGATGTATAAAGTGATTGTGAAAAATGTGTGATTGAGTAAGATAGAGAGAGAGCGAAAGAGTGGGAGTGGGTTTCCATACTACTCAGTCTTTTTATTTGTTCGTAAACTCGCAAAGATCAAATGAAAACATGTTGCAAAAATTTAAAAGTTTAAATTAATTTTTATTATGTTTTTAAATAATAATTTAATAAAATTTTTAATTGTTTCAAATATTAATGATAAAATCAGCAAGATAAAATAAAAATAAATTAATTTTAATAGAAAATAACAAAATATAAGCAAAATAAAAGGGAGTGTTTTACGCAACAATTTTTTAATGTAAAAAATAATGTTTTCTTCATTTGCTTGGCCAAGTTCGGTATTTTGTTGCTGAGAGGCGTGGGGAAGTGTAGTCTCTCTATTTGTATATTATTGCAATATAAAATTCTAATTTTTCTTCTCCAATATATGACATAAAGGGGTTTGTTTATTTTGAATGCAAAATTATATTTTCTTCTTTTTACATTTTAAAACACAATTTTTAAAAGTAAACGGTAAAAATTAAAAATTTTAAATAAAATTGTATTTATTTTCAATTTTTGATTATGTAGTACGGATGTATTATTCGATTAATAGAATAATTTAGTTAAAACAACATATTTTCAAATGTTGAAGAAATTTAATGCCCGGAGTGGGGCTAGAACTCACGATATTTCGACCATGAGACTTACGTGCTGCTTACTGCCACACCAAGGTTATAAGAACTGAAGGCAATCATTTTGGAGAGAAAGAAAGAAAGAAAGAAAGAAAGAAAGAAAGAAAGAAAGAAAGAAAGAAAGAAAGAAAGAAAGAAAGAAAGAAAGAAAGAAAGAAAGAAAGAAAGAAAGAAAGAAAGAAAGAAAGAAAGAAAGAAAGAAAGAAAGAAAGAAAGAAAGAAAGAAGAAAGAAAGAAAGAAAGAAAGAAAGAAAGAAATTGAATATGGTTTATTTTAAAACAAAAAATTTAATAATAGGTTTAATTAATAGTAAATTATTCCAATTAATAATAAATTGTTTTATTATTAAGTAATTTTAAAATATTTTAAATTTTCAATTTTCAATTTAAAATAAAAAAATCTATGCCCCGAGTGAGGCTCGAACTCACGACCTTAAGATTATGAGACTTACGCGCTGCCTACTGCGCCATCGAGGCTATAAAGGATCTTGAGAATAAAAAAGGAAACATAACATCTTCTTTATTAAAAGAAAAATTCTGACTGGAAAAATTAAATGGTATTTTTAGAATTTTATTTTTCCTTTTTTATTCTCTAGACCCTTCATAGCCTCGATGGCGCAGTAGGCAGCGCGTAAGTCTCATAATCTTAAGGTCGTGAGTTCGAGCCTCACTCGGGGCATTACTTTTTTTCTCTTACTTTTACAATAAAATTACCGAAATTTTTAACTGTTAAAATTTATTGTCAATAATAATCCAATTTTTATTATTTGCTTGTTTATGCTTCAAATAAAAAATATACAAATTTGGTATCAAATGATAGGTATTTATATGACCTTTCCATAGAAGCATAGAAAATACTAAAAAGTAAAAAGAAATACGTTCCGACCAACTTTGAAACTGATTGGGTCTATAGGTTTCTTAACAATTTTTTATTACTTTTGTCGCCTTTTTCTTATATCCATTACTTTATAGATTTACTAATTTTTAATTCAAAATTTTTTAACTTCAATATATTTTGTTATTAGCCAAAAATCATTAGCGATTTCTGTTAAATTACTGACATATAAATTTTGAGTGTAATTTTTCCAAATTTTAAATTCTATTTTTAAATTAACACCCATAAAGTTTGGTGTTATTTTTCTTTAATTCATTATCAACCACAAACATAACCTTGAAAGAAATTATGTTTAAGAATTTCAAGAACACATTACAAAAACAAAACATAATGCTAAAAATATAACAAGCACGTAAAGATAACAGCAAACAATTTAACAAAAACAAAAACAACAACCATTGACAACTAGTAATGACAGCAAATTCAATGACAGACAAAGTGGTGACACCTCCACCCATAGTACCTACTCTAAACAATAACAAAACCGCTTATTTTTCATCAAATGTTAAGTGCCTCGATGGCGCAGTTGGCAGCGCGTAAGTCTCATAATCTTAAGGTCGTGAGTTCGAGCCTCACTCGGGGCATGTAATTTTTTATTATTATTATTTTTTCCTTTCCTTTCTTTTTTTTTTTTTTTTTTTTTTTAATTTTTATAAAACACTTTTATTGAATAAATTCAGTTAACTAAAGTTGTTTTACAATTTGTTTATTTTTCATTTTTTTTTGTTGCAAAATGTACACAAAAGAAATGATAAATAAATAATAAAATTTTTATTACTTTTTAGTTTTTTTTTTTTTTGTGAGGGTTAGTTTTCGGTTAAAAATATTGTATTGCAAATATTATACCATTTCATACTGAAAAAAAAACTGTGTCAGAAGTACACATAGCAACCAACCAACAAACCAAACAAATTTATGAATAAAATAAAATGAAAATGCGCGTAAAATTGTACAACTGTCAGTGAAATAATAAATAAACTTAATTTCTTTTTTTTTTTTTTTTTTTTGTTTTAAATTGCTAACTTGTGTTTTTAAAAGTTTTTATTTTTTTTATTTCATTTTCTTTATATATTTTGCGGGGAAATAATATTTATGTTAATTTTTTTTTGGCCCAAGTAAATAAGAAAAATATACACAGAGAAAAAAAATTTAAATCATAAAGAATAGATATTAAGTGGAATATTTATATTTTTAATTACGAATATTGAATTAACCAATGTTAAGTTTAAAATATTCCAACAAAAAATTTCCAAAAAGGTAAGCGGGTTTGTAATCAAGCATTTTGCGCAGAACGCATTCCTTACTAGATTACCTACTCGATTCTTTTAACAGGGCGTGAGACTAAAATAATTGATTCTTTAGAATTGATTATTTATTTTACCGAAGAACTATTTACTTTATATTTTTAAGAACTACATACATTTTTTAATAAAGAAATAGTTCCATTGTAAAACTACGAAGTACTTACACAAAAAAAATAAATAAATAGTTCCCTAAAAAAAATAAGAAGTACTTACATTTAAAAAAAAAGAAGTAGTTCCATAAGTTAATTTAACTTTTACTCACACGTGATTTTCATAGGTCACTCAAATATAACGATCTAAACTCATACGGAAGTAAAATCCTAAAAAGTGAAACTTCGAATTGTTATGATTTGGAGCTATGTATAAACCACGAAAATATAATTTTTTTAAAAAAGAACAATTCAAAATTGAAAAACAAAAATATGATTCACGCACAATCACCCTCGAAATTTTTTTTTACACTCACTCACGATAACGTCAGTAATTTCAAGTTCCACTCACAATTTTCTGCTCACGTGCGCTTCCCTAATTTATACCTAACCACAGTTTAACAAAATTTAGGCAACATACAATTTCTGTTTTTAGTATTATGTTCCTGCAAATAAAAATTTGTTTGAAGAAATATATGAGATAAATTCTTTAAAAATGTATAACTTCTTTTTTCAAAATTAGGAACTACTTCCAATAACGTCCTTTTATTAAGAAAAAGTATATGATTACTTCTTGAGTACAAAAAGTTATACATACAAGTTGTTAACATTGTTATTTTCTTTTAAGTAAATAATTACTTTGTTATTGGGTTCATGCTTTCTGGTTTAAATTTAAAGAATTGATTACAATACTACTTGCTTTTTTGACTCTATCGTTGGAATAAGTTTGGTATTGCAGTTACTAAATTTGGCAATGAGATATGTAAGCTAGTGTGGGCATCACCTTCTTTTTGGAATGTGTAATTTTTTCCTGGGATGTATTTCTACAATAATTTAAACGAAATTTAATTAAAATTCTTTCAAACTGAGAGAATTACACTACTAATCGGCCAAAAAAACCTGGCTTTGACTTACATATTTTTTTATACGTGAATTTAAATCTCGAAAAAAAAATAATGTTATTATCATTTGCAGTTTTTGAAATATCGCGATTTTTTTTTGCCATCATTCACCCCATTACACAGTACAGAGAAATAACTAAAATCGAGTTTTATTTAAAATATATGTTGATTTAATTAAAACTTTAATTGCATTCGGTCCTATTAAAGAAATGGTAGTATCAATTAAAATAATTTGTAACTATTTAATTGATTTTTAATTCAATTAAGGTTTTTATAATATCTATTGAAAATTTAATTGAATATTGTTTTAAATTACAAACAAATTGTTAGTAGATACTATTAAAAATTTAATTAAAATTAAAAACAAAATCGCTAAATTGGAAAAAATCAACAAAATTACAAAAATTACATAATTAAAAAAAAAATCAAAATTGTAAAATAGTACTTGAAAAAATGCTGTTTGAAAATGATTATTTTTTTAAATTTTAGCAATTTTTTAATTTAGAAGTTTTTTAAGTTTAAGCAATTTTTAAAATTTTGACCTTTTTTTAAATTTTTGAGAATTTTTATATCTTATCGAATTATTTTGTTTAATTGATATTTTTTAAATTTTAGCGATTCTTCTTAATTTTTTTTTTCATATTTATACTTTGTTGTCACTATGGGTTATAAAAACGGAAAATTTTGTCAGCACCAAATTCATTTTCAATTAAACATTTATAAAACTTTTAATTGAAAGTGCACACAGAGAAAAATTTAGCTCTTTGCCAACTGAAATTGGGTTACTGCTACTTAAATTCAGTTATTACGAAATTCAGTCGGTTCGTACAACTTAACATTAGTTTTCAAAACAAAATTCAACTGAATTTAAGTTTCAACACACAAAATATTCAGAAATCTAATGGTAATATCGTTGTACTAACTGAATTTATAAGTTGTTACCATTAATATACACTTTTCAATTCGGTTGGCACTTTATTTCTCTGTGTGTGAGTTTGAAATCAAACAAAAGTTTAATTGAAATTATTTTCACGATCATTTTTTCTGTGTATGTTTTTTTTGCTTAATTTATCTAAATGTTATCGAAAATTAAGAAATTTTAATTAAGAATATAAATCTACACAAAATAATCTTTAAATAATCGTCGTGACGACGATGGCGCAGTAGGCAGCTCGTAAGTCTCATAATGTTAATCGTGAGTTCGAACCACGAATTTATGTTATGAATATTTATATTGTATTTAATATTTAATATTTATTTATATTAATATTTTATTGATCGTAAGGTCGTGAGTTCGACATTTTTAATCATCAATTAAATGTATTTCAAGTACAAATCCTGGTTTTGAGTACAAATAGTAAAATCTTCTATTGTGGACAATGAAGTTCGAGTGTTTGTCTTAGAATAAAAATAATTTTCTTTAAAAGTTGCGAAAGATTTTTTTTATTCCAGTACAGTCCTTCTGTGCATCAGATTTATATTTTAATATCGGCTTCAGTATTAAAACCTTTTCTTATCAATAAGTCTTTCTCTTTTAACAGTATCCGCTTAAAGCGTAATTTACTCTAATCTTATTTTCTTCGCAATCGTTTTTAACAGTTTTACAACATATTTGTATAGCCTCGATGGCGCAGTAGGCAGCGCGTAAGTCTCATAATCTTAAGGTCGTGAGTTCGAGCCTCACTCGGGGCAGTATTTTTTTCGATAAATAAAAAATAAGTTAAAGAAATTTTTAAAAAGTTTTACTAATTCAAGTGTACCATATTGATCCTTGGGGAAAAAGAGCTTCAGATTTTTATTTTTTTGACCAAAAGTAAAAGTTATTTTTGATTTTTATTTTTTATACGTAGCAAAAATAAAAGTTATTTTTTTTTTGTACAAAAATGCATTAAAATTATTAAATTTTGACAAGCTCATATTAAACACATAAAAATGTGAGAAATGCCACTAAAAGTTACCTTCGTGGAAGTTTTTTTTTAATTAATTTTCAAAAAAGAAGACAAACAAATTGTTAAAAAAAAACCGAAAAAATTAAAACTCAAAAAATAAAAATTAACAAATAACTTTTTGCATTTGACTTTTATGATAAAAGGAATAATTACGGTCCATGGCTATTTTATAAAATCACAAAATGACTTTTTGCTACTGTCAGCATGTCAAGAAAAAAAATTAAAAATTTCTGAAAGATTTCTACATCCGCTTATCGTGAAATGAAAAAAAAAGTAATTTTTAACAAAATTTAGCTTAGAGGTTTTGCAGTTCGTTGTTTGCCGAGGAAAAAAATATTTTTAGTGTCCGACCGAATACTTCGGCCAGAAAATGTTCTTTATCGGTATTTTAAAGCATTATGGAAAAATTTGACAAATGGATAAATGTTCATTGGGCTTATTAGATTCGATTTTGAGTATCAAATTTAAAGCAATGTACTTTCCGGCCGATCATTTAACTATACAGCTAAACTTCGGCTTCTACCTAAAAATCAAATTAAAACGGATCAACAAATATGTTTTCAATATCAAAATTTGTCCACATTGTCTCCAAATACCAAAAAATCGACCGATTGTCTTTTTTAAATATTTATTCCTAAATAAGCTTCGCATTGCAAAACGTTTTATTAATTTCCCGAATAACGAACTCGAAAATTTTTATTTAAATTTTGCAATTATACTTCTTGAAATGTTACCGATATTTTAAGTATATCTTAAACGTTTTTATAACAAATTAAAAAAAAAATGTTGATGTATGCTTAAAAATGCAGCGAAGGACCAAAACTAATTCAAACAAGACGTATAAATATTTTCCCCATAACTAGGTCTACAAAACTTAACTTCTGATCCTTATTTTGACAAAAAGTAAGGTAATTTTTCTATTTTTCAAAACGTACCAATTTTAACTTAAACCGCTTGTCGAAACCTACAAGTACACTCCAAAAAAATGTTAGTTATATTTTTCGCATTCAACTCTTCAACAAGCATTGTTGTTCTATAACTTGAACAAAATTTTCAACTTACAACCATTCAGATATTCTTGTTTTCGAGTTGTCAGCTTTTTTAAAAAATAAATTCAAAATGGCGATCGTGACTTTTTGAAACAAATATGTTATAATTAACAAACTTTCAGTTCAAATAATTAGAAAACCACAAAAACTATAACAGTATTTTATTTATTGTAACAGAAATATTTTAAGATTCACAGTAAATTTTCGTATTAAACGATAACTGGTTAATCACAATAAATTTAATTTTTAAGCAATAATAAGTCTATCTGTTAAATCGAAGACATTTTATTTTGAGTGTAATATTATTTAGGCATACATTTTTATTTAAAAATTTATGTGGCATACTTTTGTGCGTAATTGCAATAAAAAGAAGTGTAACAATCAAAAGCATATTCAAGGATTATGCAAATACCGCCAAAACAAAAAAATATAAAGCATACGTTCGGTGTTTTTTGTAGCTTAAATATAAAGAAATCAAAAATTTAAAGTATTATGCTTTTAAGTGTTTAAGTTTAGTTTTTTCATTGTATATTCATTCAATTTTTTGCCATATAAATCAGTAGCAAATTAATTAAATTTATTTTTTGTTCTACTCTCTAAAGATATTTTTTTTCCAAGTAATTATTTAACTTTTTTTCCTTGGTTGCTGTTTTTTTAATTACTGTTCAGATATTAAATGCAAAATAATTTTCTCAAGATTTTAGTATGCTAATTGTAGAGTTGTGCTTGTTTTGGCCCCATCAAAAGAAATTAGTTTAGCAGTAATTTATATTTTTTTCTAGAATTTTTTTTTTCAATTTTTTTCTTCAACAAAGTTGTTTCCCTTGTTTTGTACTCTCTTCTTCAACTGTTTACTAAGTTTTAATGGTTTTTACAGTTAAAAGTTTTTAGCGTTTTTTTTAACTTGTTTAAATCTGAAGCAAAATGTAATAAGAAAAACGCAATATATTTAATATTTAATATTAAAAATTTTTAGTTTTTTTTTAAGTTTACATTGAGAAATATCTATAGAATACGAGGAATAAATAAATCAATGTTAATTTCCCCAGCTTTCATATCAGTGGTCAATATAATATATTTATTTTTTTGTTCTTCTCAATAGCGTTTAATCTTTTCATTATTACAAAACCCATCAATATTCTTTGGATACTCCTAGATGTCATATACTACTATATACATATTAGGGCGGGTCGATTTAAAAATCGCTCAACGTTCAAGGAAAATCGTATTCTAGGGATCAAAATAAGAAACTTTGCCGAAGGAACCATACCTCAAAACGAATTCTGATGTCCCGACTTTTGACCCGTAGGGTGAAATTTTGAAAAATCCCACTTTGACCCATTTAGAGTGCCCCAATGGAATCCAACCCAATCGAATATATTTATACTCTATTTCTTCCGGAGAAGAAGATATAGAGACCCTAATCTTGGAAAGACTCCTCCTACTTTCTGAAATATCTCTATCCCGAGATTTGTACATTTTGCTAAAAAAAACGTAAATTTTAACCCCTAGAATGATGATTTATGCATTAACCTGCTAGTGCGTCTCCCGGAGAAGAAGTATCTTCCATAATCTTGGAGAGATTCCTCCTACTTTCTGAAATATCAAAGTGGGCTTTTTCAAAATTTCACCCTACGGGTCAAAAGTCGGGACATCAGAATTCGTTTTAGAGGTATGGTTCCTTCGGCAAAGTTTCTTATTTTGATCCCTAAAATACGATTTTCCTTGAACGTTGAGCGATTTTTTTGCCTCCATACAAATCGACCCGGCCTAATACATATAGTATGAACAGTAGGGTTATAACTTCTTTGTTTTTGCAAAACTTTTACCTATCAACACGTGATAGGCAATGCAATATTAATAATAAAAATCGTTTTTGAAATAAAAACCTCCCGCATAAAAAATGCAGTTTTCACATGTTTTTCTTTAAAATTGCATTTGTGGACCAAAATTACTGCACAATTACTTTTTACTTAATCAGCTCGTTATTTAGAAAATTTTGATATCACTATTGCGAAATAACGATAAAATATTTTTTCTCAAAATACGCGAAAACCGTAAAATTTAAGAGCTTTCGTATTCTTTAATATCGATGCGACCGTTCGAGTCTAATTACTTTACAAATTAAGCAAATATTGATTTTAAAATTGTGCCCAATTTTAAAGGGTTTAATGCGGAAACTTTTTTGAAAGCCGCGAAAAGTAATACTATGTGTCTTAAATTTTTTTATGGACTTCAAGGTTTTTATGGACTTCAAAGTTATAACCCTAATGAACAGTGGTCACACACACAGACTTGTATATTTTCAGTCAATTTTTTCCACTTACACACACATGTTATAAATGAACATGTGTACGTAAATGATATACCAAAAAAGTAAGCTTGATTGTCATTTCTGATTGTGTATTTGTATGCTGAGATTTCTTTTTTTTTTTTGTAAGGGATTTTATTTGGTATTAAAGTACAATATTCATTATTTACCCATTGCTCGACAATGCATTGGATGTTAAAATACCATATGATAAGTTAAACAAAAAGTAATAAATTTCGTTTTATATAAATTTTAGCATAAATAACTTTAAAGAACTAACGTGAAATACTTCTTATACAAATATGATTGCCTACATTTAGGAGGATTTTATAATATTATTAAATTTTGCCAAAAAGTAAATTGTTTATAAGTTTATTAATATTAACGCTTTTCAATCTTAAAAATTAAGACTTTAACATCTTTTAAAAAAATTTAAAGCATAATTTTAGAAGCTGTGAAAAAAATATTGCATATTTAAGTGAATTTTCTACATATTTTTTAATATGTAAATCCTAAAATTTAAACTAAAATTTGTTCAAATAAACACAAAAAACACATTCAAATACATTTTCATTAATAAAAAAAAAATCGTCAAAATAAATATAGTTCATATTGCCTACTTTTTGGGAAATACTCCAAAATATTGCCTATTTTTGGTAAAAATGTTACACACCTTTTAAATGCAACCTACAATATTTCTTATAAAAATAGTATTGCATACATTTAGAAGGATTTTATAAATAGTTGTCATTTTACGAATATATAGTTGTCATTTTACCAATATACATTTAGGAGCATTTTATAAACACTTTGTTTTTGCAGAAAAAGTAATAGGAATTTGATCTAAAATTAATTTTTTATTAAGTTAATTAATATTCTCGTTTGTTAAGGATATTTCTAGGGGATGTAGGAAAATATTGCATATTTAAGTTAAATTTCTTTATTTTGTAAATCCACAATTTGAACTAAGAAACATTTTTCAAATAAACCCAAAAAATACATTAAAGGACATTTTCATTATATTACATACTTTCTGGGAAATACACAAAATATTGCCTACTTTTGGTGTAAATTGTATACATCTTTAAATACAACATTTAACATTTCTTATAAAAATATTATTGCATACATTTAAGAGGAGTACATAAAAGGTTGGCATTTTACAGAAAAAAATACTAAAAGTGTTATCGGAAATTTCAAGTTTATATAAAAAACTTAAAATACAAGCTATAAAATCTAGAAAAATTAACACTTTAACAGCTTCTAAAATATTTGGAAGTATATTTTAAGTGCATGTAAGGAATTATTGCATATTCAAGTGGGTTTCTTTAAATATAGATTTAGAGTTTGTACTCGTAAATCTTAAATATGAACTTCAAAACATTTTAAAATTATCCCTTTTTGTATTTGTAGTAAGATAAACCCTAAAATTTAAACATTCAATTATATTTTTTAAATATTTTTGTTTAAAAAATTGCCAACTTTACGAAATTTTATTTAAAATTTTTTAAATTTATTTTAATTTTCTTTTTTCTAAAGTAACTTCGGATATGTGGTAGAGAATTAAAAAATAATGGTATTTTTTTAGCTGTCCAATCTCATATTAAGCGGTAAAAACACACAATTTTAAAACTTTTTTGCAATTATTTTGCTCTATTTTAAAGTAAATAAAGACAAATTTGGTATCAAATGCAAGTTCATTCATTGGTGTATAAAATATGTCTAAAGACTAGAGATGTATCAAAAATTCGGTAATTATTCGGTATTCGGCATGTTTTTGCTATTCGGCCGAACACTATTCAGCAAAATTATTCGGCTAAAAGAAAATTGCTTAAAACCTGTATTTGTTTGTTCTAAAAAATGGAGAAAATAAAGTTTTTCACAAAATATTTTTCCTTAAAATGTCAAACACTGCAGTTTTTATTGGTTTAAGATGATTTTTAAACCTTAATAAGTTTTATTTTTATATCTTTTATTTTGTCTATATCTAAAGTACAGAGTACTTTAATATGAAATCTAAATGAAAATGTATAAAAGAACTATTCGGCAAATATTCGAATTTTCAGTAAAGTGACGAATACACTATTCATGACATCTCTACTCCAGACTTTCAAGTATTCTTATTATTCCAAAAAATGTGTTTTAAGTAACATTAAATATGGGTCTTTATTAAAGAATTAAAGTTGGATTATGCTAAAAATAATGCATAGTAATGACTATTTAATTTAATCAAGATTATGTGTGAGCTTTTTCCAATATTCGCAATCGTTCTTATGTGAAGAGGTTTTCCCCCTATATTTCGAAAAATATAGCCAATATAGGAATCAAAGTTTTTGATTTACTGAAAACTTTAACCTTGTATACTAAAAAATCAAATTCTCGTAAAT
The DNA here is from genome assembly GCA_021234595.1 of Delia radicum. Classification (NCBI taxonomy): domain Eukaryota; kingdom Metazoa; phylum Arthropoda; class Insecta; order Diptera; family Anthomyiidae; genus Delia; species Delia radicum. Next base: position 232,241,451 of record CM037854.1, read on the forward strand.
TTTAGACATGTTTTCATACAAAAACAAATTAATTTTACACTGCTCTTTTTATCACTTAAATGTGAGATTGAGAAGATAAAAAGAAACACACACGTGTCTTTTTTTTTCATGCTCCTCTAAATATATCCAAAGTTTATTAAAATGTACGGTCCGGATCGAGTCGAGATATCTCCCTTGTTAGAAATGAGCTATCAAGGCCCTCTGACTATCTAGTGACATCTCCTAGGGTCGAACAAGTTTTGTTAAAATTGTGCCGCAAGATTTTTTAAAATCGTAAAAATTAAAAATGGGACATATATAAACCATTAGTCGTTAAAGGGTAAATGGTGAAAAATTTGACTATTTACTAAATATATGATGATTTCAAAATTCTTCTGAAGATCACTTGGGAGAGCGTGAAATCAGGATATTAATTTTTCAATTTTCAAAATCTCATTCAATGCAAATTGAAAAAACTTACTTACACAAATCAGTTTGGCCATTAACTCAACAAAGATTGCTTAAGATATTCTACTGAAAATCGCCTGAAAGAGCTTGAAAACATAAAATTCATTTGTCCGTTTTCAAAATCTCGCTTATAGTTAGTTTTCGATACATTAAAAAATGGTCTACTTTTGTGAGTTAAAATCGACTTCATATTTTTTATGGTAACGGCCTTAAAAGTCTGTTATAAAAAAAACTTATTGAAAAAATCTTTCTGCATTTTTCAGAATCTTAATGTTTGTATTATAAGTTGCATTTTGTAAATCAAAATATTGGTCTAAAAACACACATTTTTAAAATTAATCAAAGCTTATATTGCCTATTTTATGGCATTTCATTAAAATAAAAATATTGCATATTTGACGGGGCTTTTCAATATTATTCAATTGTTCTTTGAATCCATTAAATTGTTAAATTGCAGTTAATATGCAGTGAATAGTCTTTAAAATAGTCTTTTTTTTATAAATTTTAAACCGTTTTCATGGAAATTGTGACAAATTTCAATGTATTGATATTTAATTAAGGCAATGTTTGCTGTTCGCAGAACTGTTTATTAAAAAACTTTTTTTATCAAATTTCAAGAATACAGTTATGGCTGGCCACGTGCTTTAAAAGAAAAACTATATCATTTAAATTTAAGAAACAAATACCAACTTTAAACTATAATGTTGCATATGTCATGGAATTTTTTTGAAACAAAATTGTGGTATATTTTAGGGCGGTGTCAACATTTAAAAGAAAAATTTATTTAATAGAAGTTTCAGTAGGATTCGCGTCGATTAACACTCGGTATTTATAATTTTTACTGCAAAAGTTTTGTTGCCTACTAGGGGGGATGTATTGAATGTATTTTGTGTTATTTTTCTGTATAACATTTCTTTGAAATTAACATGAACTAATTTTAAATGTATAAGCTTATACACATTAAATTCAAATGATTGCATACTTTTGGTTGTTAAACTTGTGTGACATACTTTTAATATAAATTTCATATAAATCATAAAATGATTGACATTTCATAAGGGAAATTATATTGCTTTTGCGAAATCTTAAAACATTTTTACAAAAAATGCTGTCATGTATTGTTTTATAAGCTTTCAGATTTTAACTTTTGGAATTACATTATTATTAACCACAAAAATTCTATGAAAAATTTCTTATATCGATGGGCATAGGGTGGGATCTCGTAATAAGCAAATGACTTCATAGTACTTTAAAAGTATATTCAGAATTTGCTTTTAAAAATGTAAACTTTTATATTACCAGTGAAATTGATTGAGATAGCATACTTTTAAGATTTGTTTTTTATTATTACTCCGATAATAGTGGAATCGAGTTTCAATCAAAATATTTGTAAATTATATAAAAAGTTTTATTGAATTCGGACCTTTTAAGATTGTTGTAGTATTAATTAAAATACTTTGTAACTATGTAATTGATTTAGTTTCAATTAAATTGAAAAACCGCCATAATTTTAAAGAAGTTTAGAAAAAAAAACAAACCCTAAAATTGGAAAAAAATGCCAGAAATTGGGGAAAATAAAAATTTAAAATTTAAAAAATTGCTATAATTGACAAAAACGTCAGAATTGAAAAAAAGCCAAAATTTTTTATTTGTAACAAAAGTTCAGTTTTTTATTTGCAATATAACAAATATTATTATTAATATATATTCTTTCGGAGTTTGAATTTGGCTTTTTTTTGCAATGCTTTAATTCCGAGCGTCATTTCCTCTACTGCAGACACATTTGTTGACGATTTTGTAAAACACATCAATAAGCTGGTGCCACATCATTTCATAGATAAGCGCAAGTGTAATATAAAATTTTTACAATGTATGTTTTCGAAAGCTAATTCAAATACCTTTCTTTGAAATCGGTTCAGCCATTCCGTAGTAATCACAGCTTGAAAGTACATATTATCGTCATTTTTCGAAAACTTCGATACCTTTCCACGCTCACATATTTTCAAAAATGCAATTTCTAAATATGAGGTTGTGTTTGTATAGGCAAAAAGTAGCTGTATGCAAAATTTCATCAAATTCTGATAGGGTCGGGTTCGACGCATATCGGTTTTGATATGAAATTCATCATACGAAAAATTTTCGATTTTTGTTTCTATAAAATAACTAAAATTTTTGTAAAACTAAGCAAGAAAAGTTTAATTGATGAAATTTAGGCAAATATTTTGTTTTGAACAAATTTATCATGAAGGGTTAAAATTTGTTAATGGCATTTATGAAATGTTTAATCCTGGAAAATTGTAAACAATATTTGTTTTAAAAGCAGAGGATCTTAACTTTCATTTGGTACAAATTTTTATCATATCTATCATGAGTACAAGTAGTTTAATATTTTTTTCAAAAATTTAAACTTTAAAGCCCTTTTAAAATTAATTTTGTCGTGATGGCGAAAACCTGAAAACCACGTATATATTGATTTTTTCCAAAGTGAAAACTACTGTTGCGCGGTGTAATGAGTTAAGATAATTATTTTCATTATATAACACCTTATGTGGTATAAAAGATAAATGTAAATAATCTATAATTTTTATTAAAAATAAAAATTATATCAAATAAAAATTAAATTATTAAAAATAAAAATTATATCAAACTTAAAATACTTTAACCTTAAAATAAAATTATTAAAGTTAGGCCGATATTGAATTTCCTTAAAGTAAGTTTTTTTTTTGTTAATTTCAATAACTCAAATTTTCCTAAAGTGGTATACACACGTTAAAAATTATTGATCAATTTTATGTTTTTTTTTTTTTTTTTTTTTTTTAAGAGAAGCAACACTCAGGAAATTCTTCCTATTAATTAATGTGTTGGTTTCTTTGGAAAGGGGATAGTGGAGAGATGAAAGGTGGTGAAAGATGAAGGGCTTCAAACATGGCAACACTGTAATTGCGCGAAATAATAAGTCTTAGAACAGTTGTTGCTCGCCACCTGATGTAGAGTTGGCGAATTTATTGAAGCTTTTTGTTTCATAGCCCTGATTCATTATTTTACTTCGGTGGGGTTAAGTGCTATGGGAACGCCGAAGGTGGGTGTAGCGATACATATAAGTGATAAAAAACTCATACATATTATTTTTCTAAATTGATGTTGTCGTCACCGGGAATCGAACCCGGGACCATCCGTGTAACAGTCCAACGCGCTAACCATTACACCACAACGCCAATTAAATTGAAAAATTCAAAATGATTTAAATTTTTGTTTTTTCAGTTATATATTATTGAAAAGTGTTTTTTGAAATTTGTTTTGTTTTTTTGATCTATGGAAATTAATAAATTAAATTCAAAAATTTTTCAAATTTTCAATATCATTGAAAGTGTATGTGCAAATATCAAAAAAAAAACCGTCTGTGCTCGGCTTAAGAATACTTTCATTTCAAAAAGCTTCGTGTTGTTTTAAAAATTAAAAATTTTCAGAAACAGTATGTCCTTTATTAATATTCTACTATAATTTTAAACTCGTGTCATGTTTTTTTGCTTGCATATTTCTTTAATAACTCTTAACCTCCGTCAGCACAATAAACTATCAAATGAACTTTTTTGTAATATTTTTTTTTTTTTTAAATCTTTCTTGTTTCATTCTAACAACATTTAAAGTCTATTTATAACATCATTTGCACTTTGCTTAAACAAACACACCAACAAACTTGTTTCATTTCGGTATGAAAATTGTACTACACCATTTCCAATTTAAATTTAAATACATTTATAAACACTTTCAAAGTGGCTATATCGGCCAACGGTATTGAAAATTTAATTTAATTTAAAAATATTATTATTTTACTCTAACATTGTCCATAGTGTATAGTGCATGTTATTAACTGTTATATACAATTTAGTCTATCTACAATAACCAAAAAATCCTATAAAAATCATTCACGTGATATATTTTTTTTCTATACTAGAAAATAAAAAAAATTCCTACTAACACATGTAGTATAAGGGAATGTCCCCTAATGTAGCCTGCTCTCTAAAGTAGAATTTTCGTTTTTTCCAGTAGTTTCATGAATACGTCAAAACTGTTATCAAAAATGTATTTCCGCTATCTCTTTTTTAAAAAGTCTCGACGTAAATGCACACATTTTTTCTGTTTTTTTAGAGTCGTTGTAAAAAAGATATGCAACAAAAAGTATTATTTTTCATTAACATAAAAAGTGAATAACAAGCCAGTTTTAAAGAATTTTTCAAGTCGAATTTTTGCAAACGGTGATAATTTTATTCACAATTTTAATAAAACTAATTGATTCCATAAAAAAAAATATAATATATATAAAAAAGTGAAAAAGTAAATTTTCATAATGTTAGCTAAAGTGCGAAAAATCTCCAAAAATGGACCTTTGATATATTTTCTTGTTTTTTTCAAGTTTTTTTCCTTTTTTTTTAATAAATTTTAATTTAAATAAAACTTTTTGTCTACTTAATTTTTTAACAATTTTATATGCTTTTAAAGAGTTTTTTATTTAAGGACCACTTTAGAGTTCATGTGGACCTTTTGAGTTGTTTTGAAAATTGTAATATAACTTTGTTAGATTAATTGTACCAGGAAAATTCTCTGTAGCAAAAGCTGATGTATTTGGATTTTAAATATTCAACTTAGTTGTAACAGATGTTAGGCCACATTAGAGAACATTCCCTTACAAAAAAAAATAAAAATAACTAACAACACACAACTTCCGTTATTATATGTAATGTTTGCTTTATGTATTTGTATGTGTGTTAAAGAATTTACACATACACACACACACACCCACTTTCGCATACAAAGTTGTTTTGTTTAAATATGTATAGCATGTATGTATAGACACCAATGCTTCCTGTTTACATAAAATTTAAAAAAAAAAAACTTTAATATGAATAGAATATAAACAAATATTGAAAAAATTTATACCACGAACAGAAAAAAATAACATCAACATCATCATCATAAATGTCAATATTTTTTTATATGAATATGTGTTACACGAAACCAGTATAAATACTACGTTATGTTAATGTGTACATAGAGTTTAATGTGTGAGTAACCCAATAAACAATTAAGATTTAAATAAATTTAGATACTCAGAACTCTAAAATCCCAAAAAATGTATAATAAAATATAACAAAATCCCCAATAGGATTATAACTGAAATCCCCAAAACTATAGGTTCACTGATAATAAATTTCGATTCCGAACATAAATGTTTTACTCTTGGTAATATTTTTTTTAATCTATTGACATCTCGAACAGGGTTACTAAAGGGTGATTAGAACTTTAAAATGGAATAAAGCAAAGATGCATTTTTTTAAATTGACATGAAATTTACTTTATTCGATAGATAATATTCTGACATATGACCGCCACGGCTGGCTCGGACGTAGCCGAATCTGGAGGTCAAATTTTCGTTGACTTTTAACAACATTTGTGGCCGTATATTGGCAATAACGCGGAGAAGGTTATCCTCCAAGTGGTCAATCGTTTCGGGCTCATCGGCGTAGACTAGCGACTTCACATATCCCTACAGAAAATAGTCCAGCGGCGTTAAATCGCATGATCTTGGAGACCAATTCACGGGTCCGAAAAGTGAAACTATGCGGTTATCAAACGTTTCCTTCAATAAATCAATTGTGACACGAGCTGTGTGACATGATGCGGTGTTTTGTTGAAACCACAGCTCCTGCACATCATGGTTGTTCAATTGCTTAACGAAAAAGTCGATAATCATGGCTCTGTAGCGGTCACCATTGATTGTGACGTTCTGACCAGCATCGTTTTTAAAGAAGTACGGACCAATGATTCCACCAGGCCATAAAGCACACCAGTTAGTTTTTCTCCATGTAACGGTGTCTCAACATACACTTGAGGATTATCATCACTCCAAATATGGCAGTTTTGTTTATTGCCGTATCCATTTAACCAAAAGTGAGCTTCATCGCTAAACAAAATTCGCTTATGAAAATCGGGATCATCAACTGCAGTCTTGTTTTGGGCCCGAATCTACGCCTTGGTAGGTGATCGTGTGGCTTCAATTGTTGCACGAGTTTGATTTTGTTAGCACGCAAACCAAGATCTTTCCGCAAAATCTTCCATAAAGTGGATGGACACATATCCAATTCCTATGCACGATGGCGGATAGACTGGGTATCAATTATGTATCTTTTTTACGACACACGACAATGAAATGACACCTAAATCATTATAGTTTCGGTGATGGAACTAATTTTGTTTACTCATCTCATGGCTTACAAATGTCATATGAAACCGATGCAACAAAAATTGTCACATATACGCTGTTAAAACGAGAATGATTTAGGTGTAATTTCATTGTCGTGTGTCTTAAAAAAGATACATAATTGATACCCTGATTGTGCACACAAAAAAATATTTCTTAAATTGCGCCAAGTAAACATTTTGTTGAATAAAAAAAACATAATCAATTACTTTTTTAATTGACTCAATTAAAAAGTAATCAATATTTTAAATAATATTGATTACTTTAAATAAACAAAAATATTGATTACTTTTTAATTGAATCAATTAAAAAAGTAATTGATTATTTTTTTTTATTCAACAAAATGTGTACTTGGCGCAATTTTTTTTTTTCTGTGTGGTCTTCCTCTACGCTTCGCTCTACAGAAGCAATGACGTCTTCTGTACGCACTGTGAGACGTCTCTGTGGATGCATATTATCATTTAAAGTAAACGTGGTACGAAAACGTTCTATAGTTAATCGAATTAATTGCTCTGATGGATGATTATGTTGACCAAAAAATTTACATAGTACGCGATACGTATTTCGAACAGAACCATGATTTTCAAAATAAATTTGCATAATTTGGAAGGGTTGTCCAAGCGTCAGTCGATTCATGTTGAAATGCCAACCAAACTAAATATAAATCACTTGACAGCTGACAAAATGGCCGCCAGTTAAAAAAGTGTTGTCAACTTAAAGTTCTATGTCTGTATAAAAAACACTCTTTATAACCGAAATTCAGATTTTTTTCCAATTGGCAATTTTAAAAACTTCTTTAACATATCAATTGACATATAATTAATATTCTGATTACTTATAATAAGCTTTATAACTTATTTTTACATTACGCATTTTTGCCTGCTGGGATATATTTATGTTCACAATATGAGTACGGCCGACGCACAGTGCTTTGTTCCATAGACAAAAATCAAAACTAAAACGTTGGCTCAAATTGTGATTAAAGGCATATTTTTTGAAAGACAAGAAGGTAACTCAAATAAATATGAAAAAAAAAATTTGGTCTGATTGCTTTCGCCGCCATTAGAAGGCGCCATAGTTTGATAATATTTAGCAAACATTACTGAACAACAAAATTAGTTTCTGTTGTTTCACGAAAATAGTTCTCAAAAATACATTTTTTTAAATACTGGTCCAAAGTTTTGTTTTTTAATTACTTCGATATATTTGCAGTTAAATTTAAATACAAATTTCAGTATATGTTTGCAAATAATATTTTTTATAGCTCCGGAAAAAACATTTCTTTTTTTTGGCTGAAAGTTCAAAAATTTTTAAATTTTGATGGAGTATAAAACAAAATTATATAAAATTAAATAATTTTTGTTTTCTGTTTTTATAAGCCTATAATATTGTCTCACTTACCATTAAAAAAAAGTGTCGGGTTTTTACCGGAAATTAAAATCATCGGCATTTGTAAAAAAGCAAAATAGGCATTTTTACATATGAATATATGCACACTTAGAATACTATTTGTATTTGTATTTATTATCAAATTGCTTTTCTAATACAACAAGACACAATATCTTATAAATTACAGTACTAGAAGGTAAAGTACTATGTAGGTAAAGACCACTGCAATTGTAGTTGAAAACAAATTAAATTTCATTTAAAGAAAGGACGACTTACATTTCATTAAATTCAACTAGCATTGTCATTTGTTTTTTAATGTTTAAAAAATGACTAACATTTGTAGTAAAAATGAACCACATGGTAGTAAAAAATAAACAAACATGAAAAAATGGATGTAAAATCATAAAACAATCATTTGATAATAGTTGTTTTTTTAAATGAACTACAAAGTTAGTAAATATTTTAATTTGTTCTTCAAATGACTGACATTTACATTAAAAATAATGAAACTGTATTACAACCCAAACAACTACATATTTTTAAAGCAGAAGTTCCCTGAGTGCATATATGTATGTAAATATATTTCAATTATAATTAGTAAAGGTGTTTGTTTTTGATGTTAGATCTTAATATCTCAAGACCTGTTTAGGGCAACTTAATGATTTCTACAATACCTTATAGTTCGGAATAATGTTAAATCAATACAAACAATTTTGATCAAAGATATAAAATGTTTATACATTTTTTATTTAAAAAATAAAAATTTTACACAAATCAGCATTGGTGAGCCTATTTATTGGTAGGATACCAATTTTTCTAAAGCAAATATCTAAGAATATATAAAAGTCAATCATTATAAATGAAAACCAGTATAATATTCTGCGTGAAATTTTTTTTAGCACCATCAGAACTTCCAAACTTTTTGAAAAAATTTATCATTTTCGAACAATACTAGCTGTGGGGTACATTTCTAAAATATTATATAAAATACATTCAGAACTATACCTAAAGCCTCTTCTTTAAAATAAAAATTAAAATAATAACAAATAAAATCTCACACATAAACTTATAGATCAACGATAAAATTCACTATTAAACCACTCACCAGGTACAGTGTAAAAATCGTTTAATGTATATGCTCGACATATGTATTAACAAAAAATCTTTAATGTTTGTTGATATGCTTTGCTCATGTAGAAGGATAGTATATGATGACATTAGAGAAAAGAATTGCCATTTAAAAGTTTTAACTGAAAGTTAAACTGGCAATTATGATAATTACTAGAGAAAAACAAACACACTTAAAATAGAAATTGTTCGTGGTAAATTTCATTCTAACTCAACACACAGAGTAATGTGGGATTTAAAGTCATCCAATTCCTTTAACGTGTGAGTTAAATAGAAGATATTTACGATTAACACTAACTGGCACGAAGAATGTTGATGAAGACCATGGTGGGTCAGAAAATGCATTCCATTCATGCTAGTGTCTAATAACTTTTTCTGTGTTTTTTTCTGATAGTCAAATGAAAATTATCATATAAAAATTATAATTTTTCTGTTAATTTAGAGAAAAATTTGTCATGATCTAAAACCGAACAAATAAAATCTCACATATAAACTTATAGATCAACGATAAAATTCACTAATAATCAAGTTTTTTAACAATTTTTTTTTGTTTTGTTTTTATTTTATTAATTAATAATCATATAATTACAAATTATATACTATTACCCCAACCGAGCACTAGCTACTATGGCCTTCGGCGCGTTGTAGCGAAAACAAACCAGTGCCTCTGGTGGGAATCGAACCCACAACCCCCGCACTGATAAGCCAGCACGCTACCAACTGGCCTACCGGAGCGCACTTTTTAACAAAATGTGAAAAAGTATCACTTTTGAAAAATTTTTAAATGTTGGAAACTTTTTTTTAGATTTCAATATTGATCGTTTTTCATTCTAAAACGGTCTAAGATAGTTACATGAAGTAAACACAATATTATTTCAATTTTTATTGGTAAACTTAAATATTTTTTCAAAAAAAAATTGTCCCCGTTATGAAGAAAATGTATTCGATCGAAAACAAAGAAAAGTCTGTTAAAAAATATAAAAATTTTAATTTTCAAAAGGAAATATCTATATTATTATCTATAAAATTTTGAAACTAAATGTGAAATAGTAACACTTTTGCAAACTTTATAATGTTGGAATATAATTTCAAGTGTTTTTCACTCCAAAACGGTCTAAGATAATTACATGAAGTAAACTCAATATTATTTCCATTTTTATTGGTAAACTTAAATATTTTTTTTAAAAAAATGTTCCCTGATTTTAAGAAAATGTAATCGGTCAAAAACAAAAAAAAAAGGCTGGTCAAAAAATTTTAATTTTAATTTTCAAAAGGAATTATCTATATAACTGTAATGTATAGAACGTATTTGTTTTCCTATTTTGCATTTATCTTACCAAATGCATTATTTTACTGAAAAAAATCTTAGAAATTGGTACATAGTTGCAAAAATTACAGCCCTGTAAAGGTTTTTTCACACTTTTTTTAAATTTCACGATATATGGGAGGTAGGCGTGTCCTTGCACCGATTTCAAATTTTGTATATGTTCATCTTTGGCGCAAATAAAATAGTGTACCAAGTTTCATGTATCTACAACAAATTCTTCTATTTTTGTCCATTCGGTATAGGGGAACAAAGCACTGTTCGACGTGTTCATGTATATAAACATGAATGAATGTATATTTTATGACTTGTTCCTTGTATTTTTTCAATGTTTACTAAATACTTTTTTTTGTACATGGAAAACAAACTCTCATCGTTGTCGTCGTTGTTCAGTTCAGTTCAATGAAAAGGATTGTAATGATCTATTAAAAAAATATTACAGTCATAAAAAAATATGTGTACTTTAATAGGTTTTTTTTTTAGTCCAAAGAACAAAAGTGTTATAGCAATTTATGTAGATGGTAAAAAGAAAACTGTTATAAAAATAAATAAGTTATTGCAATTTATTAGAGTGTTTTTTTTAACGATTTTCTAGACTAAAAACTGGGCTTAAGATTGATTTTGTTATAATAAGGAATATTTTTCAAAGTTTTAAAATTTAGTGGTATATTTTTAGAATTTAAAATTCAATTGAAAAAGTATGTTGGCGTTCAATTTTGAGAACAGCATAAGAACAGCAATTTCAGGTGAATTTACAATTTCAATATAATTTAATGAATTTAATATAATTATTTTAAAATATTTGTTTTTATATATGTATATGAGGAATTTCAAAAATGTTCGACACTATGACGCAAAATATTTTCATTATATTAAAAACATATATTCTTTATGAGGCCTATAACACATCTCCATATTTAGTTTTTAAATTTCTCGGTTTTAATTAAAACAAAAACTCAAAATATCCCAAAAGTATGTACACTTAGAATACTATGTAGGTACAGACCACTACAATTGTAGTTGAAAACAAATGAAATTTCACTTAAAGAAAGGACGACTTACATTACAGTAAATTCAACTAATATTGTCATTTGTTTTTTAATGTTCAAAAAGTGACTAACAATTGTATTAAAAATTAACCACATGGTAGTAAAAAATAAACAAACATTTTTTTTTTTATTTTTTTAAATAACAAAAAACAACTGTAAAAAATTAATGTAAAATCGTAAAACAGTCATTTAATGTGAGTTGTTTTTTTAAATGAACTACAAGGTTAGTAATTTTTTTTAATTTGTTCTACAAATGACTGACATTTACATTAAAAATAAAGAAACTGTTTTACAACCCAAACAACTACATATTTTTAAAGCAAAAGATCCCTGAGTGTATCTTTGAGAAGCCGTATACTCGAAAGTTGTTATCGGATAACGTTATTGAATATCACTTTTTGGTTTTTACGATAGTCCATTTTCAAAAATAGTTTTTTTTTTTTAAAAAATGCATTTTTTCTGCAAACGCAGCTTTTAGATGCATTTTCGAATTGTTCTCCCCCTTCAAAATTTTTTAAATTTCGCTTTTTCTGTGACGTGAATGTCATCTAATTTTCTCGATTTTTGTAAGACCTTTATTATTTGTATACAAAAAGTTTATTTATTGTATAATTTTTATATTTTGAACAGGGTTTAAAACTGTTTAAAATAAAATGCACAACAAAATTTACAAAATTACAAAAAAATGTCCAACATATTGGACCTGCCATTTTGAATCATCCGCCATTTTTAATTTGAAAATCCTTAAACCAAATTCGTATTCAATGAAATTTAATAAGAGCTTCGTATTTAGCGACCCGCAAAACACTTCAGTAGTTCTTTGGATACGATTTCGAGAAAATTTTAAAAAATCATCTGCCATATTGTTACTCCCATTTTTAAATTTGAAAACCAAATTTCAGATTCGTAGTCAGCGATCAGAAAAACTATTAAATATCAATTGTAAAGCAAATTGCGAACATTTTTAAAGTCATACGCCATATTAGGTCTGCTTTTATGTTTTTTTTTTAATTATCCGCCATATTGAATCCGGCATTGTTTATTTAAATAACTTGATATCAAATGCGTATTCAGCAGTCCCCAAACCGTTCCAATAAATAAATTACGAAAAACCCAATTCTTTAATGTCAGATTCGTATTCACCGATCCTTAAAACAATAATGTATCGATTAAATAGTAAATTCCGAAAATTTTCAAAATCTTTTTAAAATTATCTGACGAATTGGATCCGCCATTTTTAATTTGAAAAGCCTGGTGTCAGATTCATATTCGGTGATTCTTGAAACTTTTTGAAAGAATATTTTTCAACAAAACCGATAACTTTTCAAAAAATAATATTTGATCCGTGATTTTTAAATTTTAATATTTCTCAATATGTTTTCGTTGAGGTAATTTTGAATTTTATAAATCGGATTAATACTGACAGCGTTACTATTATTTAAACTTAACTAAATTAATTAATTACTATTACTCATATTTGAAACAGTTTAACTTTGAAAATACTCAGTTTTGGTTCAGTTTTCATACATTTTTTTATAAATAGGTAAAAGTTAATGGTAAATAAGTTTATTTTGATAGTAATTTTTATTAATTCCTAGCAATTTAATAAACATATTCGTAATTAGCAATCAACAAAACACTAGTAAGAAGGGTATCCCGACAAGGACCGGCATATCTTAATGAACTTCGGATATGTTGTAGAGAATAAAAATTTAAGGGCAACGTGTTTTTAGCTACCCAATCTTATGTATAGGCGTTACTAAGTGGGGTCAAAAATTACTCCATTTTACTTTTTTTCGGTTTATTTTGTTCTGTTAAAAGTAACTATGGACAAATTTGGAAAGGTTTTTTGACGACACATTCACTGGTGCGCAAAAAAAAATCCGGCTTTTTATTAAAGAATTGTAAGGAGTGAGATCATAAAAATATTAACACACATTTTTGCCTATAACTTTTGTTTAAAGCTTCTCATAGTTTTTTTTTTCGGCAGTTTACATTTAAAAAATATGTCAGTTAATAAATTAATTTACTTCATGAGTTTTAATTTTCAATTTTTTACACAATGGACGATGAAAGAAAAGTGCGTTCAAAAATAATTAAACAAAAAAATTGCCAAAGAAACTAATGTATGCCGCCAAACAGTTTCAAAAGTGGTAAAAAGGTATCTGGAACACCTAACAATTGAAAGGAAGCCGGGAACAGAAACAACGTCTGGTTATCGTAACATTGAAAAGGCATATAAAGTTAAAAGCATCCTTAAGAGAGCTCCTAACACATCTGGCAGAAAAACAGCTCGGTTAGTCCAATGCTCGGATTTGTTTGTACGCGAAGTGAAGCGTAATGCAGGACTAAAGTCCTACAAAGTTAAAAAAGTTCCCGATAGAAACACTTTTAAAAATTTAGAGGCCAAAAGGAGAGCTCGAAAATTGAAATCAAATGTTATACAAAAATACAGCTGTTGTGTAATGGACGACGAAACTTATGTCCTGGCTTATTTTTCGCAGCTCCCTGATCAAGAATTTTATGTTTCCGATGTTCGAGGAAATGTTGCGGAAAAATTTAGGTCGAAAAAGCAAACGAAATACCCTAAAAAATTCCTAGTATGGTAAGCCATATGTAGCTGCTGCCAAAGAAGCCAGTCATTTGTGACATATGGCTCTATAAACACACACAGAGAAATAAAGTGCCAACCGAATTGAAAAGTGTATAATAATAGTAACAACTTATAAATTCAGTTAGTCCAAAATTGCTATTAGATTTCTGAATATTTTGAGTGTTGCAAATAAAATTCAGTTGCATTAACCGAACTTTGTAGTGAAAACTAATGTTAAGTGGTGCCAAACATCTGAAACTCGTAATAACGGAATTTGCGTCATAGTAACCGAATTTTAGTTGGCAAATAGCTAAATTTTTCTCTGTGTGCAGCGAAATTATATCAAGGAGTGTTTGCAGAAAAGACTTCTTCCATTCTTGAGTCAGCACAATGTATCCACTTACTTTTTGCCCGATTAAGCATCTTGTCACTAGAGCAAGAAAGCGCTTGAGTGGTATAATGATAATAATGTGGTTTTTGTACCAAGAGAACAAAAAAGGTCTCCCAGGACATGTAAGATTTCAAACGTAGATGCACCACCTGCTCTAAAAAGGTGACAGAAACTACCATAAAAGCCTTAATGAGATGGTTTCCGGAAAAAGTGGATAACTTTGTTCGTAGTGGTTAGAATTCCATGTTTGATTTTGTATTAAATTTTATTTAATAAAAAATTGGTTTGAAGTCTTAAAATTCAGTGGTTTGTTTTTTATTTAACTTTATGTGTGTTAACATTTTTATGATCTCACTGCTTAGTTATACTAAGCTACAAATAATGCATATTAATGCTTAATTCATTTTATCGAGGTCGTGTCTCAGCTTTTTCGGATATTCGAAACCATCCGGATTTTATGCGACTTTTCCCGAAAAGCCTTTTTTCCCTATATTTCAAATAATTCAAAAATATGGCAACTCTTTCTCCACTATATAGGCAATATGGGGTATCAATTTTTGTTTTCATAAGTACTTTAATCCTGGGTACAAATAAATCTAGTTTTCGTAAATTAAAGAGAATTGAACAATGTAATTTTTAACCCCACTTTTTAACTCTTAAACGTGAGACTGGGCCATTAAAAAAAATACGTGTCTCTTTATTAATAATAATAATATAATTTAATAATATTCGCGAGTACGGGTCGGGATACCTCCCTTGTAAGATAATTAATTTTAATCTGGTCAATTAGAAGTATTTCAAGTCTTGCTTCATTATTGCATTCCTTTACTCGACTTTTAAAAGTTGTCATACGATTAGATACATATACGATTCTGTTGGTCAAGCTTAATTTTAAAGAGCAGGCGTTCTCTCGTTGACATAAATTGCTTTATATATTTTTTTAAGTGTACTTTATTTCCAGAACTATTCATTTGATATTGTTTATTATTAACAAATCATTATTTGTGGTTTTATGCTATAAAAATCGCCCATGTACTTCTAACTACTGTGTTTAGTATTGTACTATAACAACTTCTACATACATAAATCTCAAAAATACTTGTGGTTGTTATAAAACTTAACAGTAAAAAGTCAAGTACAACATAATTCTTAATTATTACCACACAAAATGACTGTTCATGGTCAAGTAATGAATGGATGGAGTGTAATGAAATAAAATGGTTTTGCAAAATAACAGAAAAAAAAAACTTTTCTATCTATTCAACTTTGAGGCAGAGCCAGAGATTAAGAAAATTTAATTAAGAGTATCATATTGTAATCTGTGAGATATAAATATAATGCAGACCAAGTAAAATAATGGGGTTAGATACAGCGGAAAATCACAATTTCTAAAATATTCAAACACAATTTCTAAAATATTCACTTTTAGCCCCCCTTGACGTATGAGTAATATTAATTGCAAATTCGTTTTAGCACCCACTGGCGTATGATTAATATTAATTCATATTCTTTTTAGAAAAATGGTCAATAACTTTCTTATTATTAAAGCTATTTTGAAAATTCAAAATAAATTAGAAATATTATTCAAAAATAAATACAAAGCATAGATAAATATTTAAAAAAAAATTAAATGATCTTGGAAAGTTATTGATTACAATCATAATATTCTCAAAATTTTTAAAATAATTTTTTTTTAGTTTTTAAAATTTATATTAATGGTAGTCTAAACACTTTAAAAATTATGTCTATAAATTGTCATAAGATTATAAGAAAATTAAAAGGCATTAATTTATATACAGCTCAATAAAAAAGGCAATAAAATACAACAGGAAATAGGAAACTAAAAAATCAATACAAATAGACAAATATCTAAATCCTTTTGATTTAAATCTTATAAACATCATCACAATTATTTCTGTTGTGTTATATAAAAGAAAAAAAAAATCTTATTACATATAATTTAAACGAGAAAAGTTCTGTTGTTGTTGATATTAATTTGAAACATAAAGGTTTATTTTATAAATTAAACTTTTAAATTGTTTTTTTTTTTATATTTCTATTTGTTTTTAATTCTTTTGTTTATATATTTCTTTTGTAAGTAGAGCTAGTAGATTTGTTTGATTTAGTCATGTATAAAACAATTTCATTTGAAATGATAGATACCAGCAACTGCAGCAGTTGCAGCAGTACAACCAACATTCGTAGCAGAAACATTTGCAAGTGACCTTTATTTCCGTTTTCCTGTCTCATAGTCTAATAAATACTCTACTCATGTTTTGTATATAAACTAAGATAGAGTATATAAAAAATCACAATACTATATATTGTGATGATGATTTTTTTTTCTACTTTTCAGTTGTTGTATAAATAAAATATGTTTGTTTTATATTTCAAACAATTTTTTTTTTTTGTTTAACAAAAGCCATAAACGGATGACAAAAATATATATGAACTATTGTTTAGAAAGAATTGTGTGTTGTATTTTTTGTTGTCACACAAAAAACTGAAAAAATAGTATTATGCTACAACGAACTTTAAATACTTAACAAAATTTAGATACTGACACACAACTATTATTTAAAAACATCAAACATGACTTGATTAGGTCAAAGTGTTCAGACTTTTTTATTATTTTTTTTTTTATATAAACCTTGTTATATAATTTTTTTTACATATTTTTTTAATATTTCTCAATATGTTTACTTTTTTAAAAATTTTAAATTTTTTAAATCGGTTTAATAGTAACAAAGTTATTTAAGCTTTAGTAAATCAGCATCTGCATTAATATTACCCATACATAAGAGAGCTTTAAAATTTGTAATTTTGAAAATACACAGTTTTGATACAATTTTTATGCAGTTTTTTATTAAAATGTAAAAGTTAATTGTAAATAAGTTTATTTTTATCGTAACTTTCATTAATTTCTTGCAGTTTTTCTAATATTAAAAACATTTTTTTAAGAGCGTGATAACTGATCTCTTATTGTGTAAAATTTAAGAGATTACTAAATTGATTTAAGAGAAAAATTGTGTAATAATATTTTGTTTGTGTTTCATAACTATAATTACATATAACGGTAAACAAAAAAGAATAGCAAATAAAGAAAAATTAAAGAATTATTTTAGTTTTTTATGCAACTTTAATCAATTTTCAATAAAATGCAGCTTGGTTCATATTTAAGTGATTGAGAAAAAAGGCATATTTTAGCCTATGATGAATTTCATATCAAAACCGATATTCGTTGAACCCGACCCCCGAAACCAAATTCAAACGGCGAAAGACCTTTATCATTGGGCTTCACCATCTTATAAGACCTCCATAGAAGTTGCTTATGCAGACGCTGACGACTATAACAAAACAAAAGAAGAGCTATTTTAAAGGTATAAAAATGCTAAAACTATTACAGGAACTCAAAGCTTCCATTCTTTTATACCTTTAGATGAAACTTCACTTAAAGTTAGCAAATATTCCGAAAGCCAACAGTATGCGCAAAGTTATATATTAAATCTAAAAAATGAAAATAAAAATAAAAAAAAAAAAAAATTACCAGGGGTAAATCCATATTTTGGGGGTGTCTGAAAAATTTGATAATACGATTCTTGTGCTAATCTATTAGAATTACAAAAAAATCTGTATAACTTTTTTGTCACACAATGATATCAAAATATAAGGAAGTTAACAAGAGATGCATTTACTTAAAAAGAATAAAAAAAAAATAAAAAAGAACGCCATTTTAGTTTTTAGATACGTTGTATACATTAAATAGACCCTTCTAAAAAAATTTTTTTTGGAAAAAAAAAAACACTTGGCCTTTGAAGTATTTTCCCAGTTTAAAGTTTTATTTTTTGCAAAAAAAAATTTTCAGTGTAATATAAAATTTTTACAGTGTATGTTTTCGAAAGCTAATTTAAATACCTTTCTAAGGGTACCAAAATCTTTGAAATCGGTTCAGCCATTCCGTAGTAATCTCAGCTTGAAAGTACATGTTATCGTGATTTTTCAAAAGCTTCGATACCTTGCCACGCCCACATATTTTCAAAAATGCAATTTCTAAATATGAGGTTGTGTTTGTATAGGTAAAATATAGCTGTATGCAAAATTTCATTAAATTCTAAAGGGGTCGGGTTCAAAATGTGCCTTTTTTATAGGTTTTGATTTGAAATTCATCCTATATAAAAAAATTACTTAAGTTTTCGGGAAATTGCTAGAAATATAAATCGTTCACATTTAGTTGTCATAAATTTTGCAAATAATCTGAGTGCGTATGGCAAAAATAAAACAGCCGGCCAAAAAAAAAAACGCTTTCTGATCGGGACCGACGAAAAATAATCAACTGAGCCAGCAACACAATGAAAAGTCTCAATCAGATAATCGATGAATGTAAGTTAAATGTGTCCAAATCAACCATAAGTAGCATCTTAAAGGATGTCCAGAGAATTAATTGCCAGAAGCTAATGTCTGTGCCAAGATTATTACCGCGCCACAAAACTGCTGGACTTAAATTCGCTAAAAGGAATTTCCAAACCAACCGGAGAAAGGAAAGTCAATAATCGATGGACTGTTTAAACATAAATTTCTTTTGAAGGTGATTTGTTCTGATGAGAAAAAGTTCAATCTTAATGGTTCAGATATATAGCTATTGGAAAGACCTACTTAAGGAACCACGACATTTCTCAAAAATAAATTTCGGAGGCGAATTCTTAATGGTTTGATGCACTTTTTGTTCCGACGGTGTGGTTGGTTTGGCATTTCCAAGCACCAGAATGAATTATTTCGAGTACACTTTAATTAATTTCTGTTGAAATTTACCCAACTTATAGTAGGAAACTGTACTCCTACTATAAGTTTTGTAAATGTACTCTATGTGTGTAAATGAAAAAAAAATACACACATTACGTGTAAGTTGCTCAACAAAATGTGTGTAAATTTACTATTCAAGTGCGTAAAAATGTAATTAAATTTAGAAATAAATGAATAATTTTACTGAATTTTTGAGTTAAAAAATATGCTTTACTTGTAAATATACGGATAAAATGCAAATTGGTGCGATTGGGAATTCATTTTCCAACAAGACAATACCTCAGTACCTGTAAGTCGTCAGACGATGGAATAGCTATCATCAAAAAAGTATTGGAATGACCCGCATGTTCTCTGGATCAAAAACCCATTGAGAATATTTAGGGAGTATTAACTCGTCGAGTTTACGCAGAAAACTGTCAATATGAAAGCGTTTTTCATCTTAAAGAAGCAGTTATTGATGCTTGGAGATCTATAACGGAAAAACTTCGAACAAATCTGGTAGACAGTACATCTGATCGAAATTGCGAGTTGATTCAACAAAGAAGGACTCACGCATTATTAAAACTGCTGGTTTAAAAAAATTTTCTAAAATTTTTGTAAATTTTAATATATTAATTTAAGTGTATTTATAGTTATGAAACACTTATAGATTTTTGAACTCCTTTTTTAATAGTTAAATAAAAACTAAATGAATTGTTTTTTTTTTAAATATTATTAATTTTCCATTGGTTTTATATTTATGCCGGTTAAACAAAAGACAAAATTTTATTTTTTTTTATTTCACTGTATAGCTGATCATATATTCGTCATAAATTCACCATAATTTCATTCCTATCTCCTTTTTTATATTCCAAAAAAAAAAACTTATGATGATGGTTTTTTGTGTTTTATATTGTGGCTTTTTTCCTTTTCGATTGTCTTAAATAAAAAAACACAAGTAGACATTAGACAAGTACCTTTTGTCAAACAGAAAATATGAATTTTTACTTGAATTATCTAAGATAAAGAAAAACAAGACAATTTTCTACAAAGCAGCGAAATATACAAAGACAAACATAATGAGAAAATAATTGTCAAACAAAACCGAACTTAAGATATCTTAAAACATTTTAAAATTAAAGAAAGTGTGCAAGATAAAGAAAATTGTAAACACTTTTGAGTGTTTGATGGAACAACATACATAAAAAGGAATTTTTAATCGAGGAAATAAAAAAAAAATGTCAATTAAAAATAAACAAATAATGCTGAAACCCTTTTTAATAAACTAAAGATATTGTTTTAAAATGTAATAATTAATATTTTTGGTACCTCATGTCGTATGATTTATTTTTAATTTGGATCAGGGATCGTAATAATTATTAGTTTTATAATAAAAATTACACAATAATGATTATATTATGAGTTATAAGGATTTTCTTCAATGGTAATGATTATTTTTGAATAATATTTATAAAAATCAGCCATAATCGAATATAATTTATACATTCATCTGCTAGAAACACGGCTAAAAAGGTCCTCTTTCAACTTGAATTTTAACCCCTTAACGGTCATCTAGAATGATGATTTATGCATTAATCTGCTAGCGCGTCTGCCGGAGAAGAAATATCAAAGTGGGCTTTTTCAAAATTTTACCCTACAGGTCAAAAGTCGGGACATATATTTTTCACTATTGCTTCACGGATTTAAATTATAAATTTATGATGTGAGCAATTATAAATTAATTTATCAAACTTAAAAAAAAACATTTTGTATGTTAACCAATATTGTTTAATTTTATGTTTTTTTTTTTTGATATAAAACTTTGGTCCCACTAAAGTTTGAGTGGTAAACAAAAGTAACAGTCTATTTCGTGATTGTACAAATTAATTTTAATGATTTCAATTTTACAAAAAAATATGTTAGTTTACAACAATTGCGACTATGTTATGAATTTAAACACGTTAGAGTTATGTCTACATAGCAAAATTCATTTATTATCTGTTAAAACGTTAAAGATTTACTGATTTTAAGAACCTCAAATATGTTTCTTGGTGTCCTTATTGCTTTTGGATTTGAATAAATGAATTTCACCACATCGAAGTTTTATCTCCATAACGGAAATATTTTAATTTCTTTTGAAGATTTTCTGATGTTTTCCAGAAAGAATTTTATTAAGATTGTGTTATAATAAGAGCAACCAGAAATATGCCCAAGAATCCATTTTATGCCCTAAAATGCTTTTTTTTTATTTATAAAATAAAACTTTAAATAAAACTTATTTTTTAGTCCACTTGGAGTAAGTTTTGCGAAATTTATTTAAACTGCTTACAAAAAAGCAACAAATTAATAATTATTCCGAAATCGTTATAGTCTTAAAACAGGAAATTTAAATTTGCAGAATTTACTTGAATCTCCAAAATCGTTGGCGCAAACTACAGAAAATATAATAAATGTTAAAAAAAAAAAAATTTCATTCATGCTAGTGTCTAATAACTTTTTCTGTGTTTTTCTAATAGTCAAAGTAAATTATCATATAAAAATTATAATTTTTCTGTTAATTTAGAGAAAAATTTGTCATGATCTCAAACCGAACAAATAAAGTCTCACACATAAACTTATAGATCAACGATAAAATTCACTATTTTATATATTTTTAATATGACATACAGAAAAACACATTATACTGTATATTTCTGGTTGCCCTGGTTATAGTCAATAAATCGAAACCAATTTATGTTCAAAAGTGACCAAATTTATAAGTAAATCGCAAGGATTAAAGTTTAAAATTAAAAATGAAAATTTTTCAGGATCCTAATAAAATCATTAAAATATCCTTTAATATTTTAGCTATAATTATATTCAAAATTGTTCAATTTAAACCAATAAAAACATAAATCTCCTTTTATAAATATATCACATTGAATTTGTTGGTTCCCAATTTTAAAAAATAAAAATCTTATATTTTTATCATAAGTAAACGGGATCTTAAAGATCTATTTACATACGAAAATAAAAGGTGTTCTGTAAAGATAAGTGCAAAAAAAATCAAAGACTTTTTCTAGCACTTTCTAGCGCTATTTTTTTAACATTCAACTTATGACAGACAACCTTGGTAGCGTCATTAAATAACTCTTAAAATATTAGATTAAAACAGAAAATTTAAAATAATTTAAAAACTTAACAAAACTAACGAAATTAAAATGATATTAAACTCCTCAAATATCCTAATTAATAAAAAAAGAAATTATAAATATTATGACAATTTCAATTCCTTAAAGATGTTGCAAAAATTTGGCCAAACTCACAATATCAAATACTTTAGAGATAAATGTAAACGAATAGTGTTTAAAAAAAATATAAATAAAATAAATGGACTGTCTCTTGACATACTGATATGTTTGTTACCTTTTTTATGACAACGATTGAAAGAAATAAAAGGAAAGAAATAAAAGGAAAGACATAAAATCAATGAAAAAGCTAGAAATGATGTAGTTAACTTAAATTTGTTTTCATTTATTGGGAATTTTTCTATAACAAAAAATTGATATAAACTAAAAATTTAAAGACTTTAGGGCCCGATTACTGAATGTCCAGTTAAAATTTAACAAACAGTTGAATTGAAAATTTGTAGGGGAAACAATAACATATGTGTCAGTTAAATTTCCCAGACATTGTGAAAATAAGGCTAAATGAGGTTTATTTAAATTCATCAATATTGTAAAATGTTTTCGTTTTTAAAAAATCTAGTGAATTTTTGGTATAAAACTCAATTTTCTAATTAACACCCGAAAATATATTTTACATTTGTGCGCCCCGGTAGGCTAGTTGGTAGCGTGTTGGCTTATCAGTGCGGGAGTCGTGGGTTCGATTCCCACCAGAGGCACTGGTATGTTTTCGCTACAACGCGCCGAAGGCCATAGTAGCTAGTGCTCGGTTAGGGTAATAGTATATAATTTGAAATTATATGATTATTAATTAATTAATATATTTTACATTTTACATCTAAAAGTATACTATGATTTTTATCGATAAAATTTAACTACCCGGTTTAAAAATAACAAATATGCATCATTTATGAACATGTATGAACTCATTCATGCTTTTATATGAAGAGATTCTAGGTCATACATATCCATATACCATATGATTAATATATAGGATTAATATCTGTTCATAAGAGTTCATATGTGATCACGTATATTAATATTACCTCAATTTTCGTTAATGTACACATATGAACATGTATGGAAATGTGTAGACATGTATGATTATATGTGTAGCTACCCTGCAGGAAATGTCAATAGTGAAAAAGTATTGATTCACTATTGACTGTGTCACCAGTACTACTAACCAAATATTCCCCAGGCAATGTAATTTGCTATAGACATTTAACATTTACGTGTCATTGAAAATCACTAGTGACATTAGAACTATTGACTAGGTAGTGAATAGGTAGTTCTTATGGGACCATATGTAGACATTGGAACCAAAGATTCACTAGCGACTAGGTAGTTCTAATGGCACCATATGTAGACATTATAAACATAGATTCACTAGTGACTAGGTAGTTCTTATGGGACCATATGCAGACATTGGACGAAAGATTCACTAGTGACTCGTTAGTACTTATAGGACCACATGTAGACATAAGAACCATAGATTCACTAGTGACTAATTAGTTCTAATGGGACCATATGTAGACATTACATATTCCTTATTGTCTAATCAAAACGACTTTCATGGAACGCACTCTAAGAGCATCTGATTTCGATGAAATTTTTATATGTTAATGATTTTAATTATGTTTCTTATAAAGAAACTATACAGGAAATTTGTATCTTTGACAAGAAAATTGTGAGAGCCGCTCAATGGCACCACAATTTTTGGTGCATTTCTTGGCACTTTTTTGTGGTAAATTATTAAAAAAAATATTTTGTGTAAACTTCATCATTATTTCATTATTCATTATTTTAACACTCAAGTTTTTCATCCAAACACGTGTATAACAAACAAAACTTTAAAAAGAATCAAAAAGAAGAAGAAGAAGCAGAACTACAAAATTCATCTGTCACAAAATGTCTCTACCCATCAAAAGCAAAATAAAAAGTGTAGACGCTTAGTTGACAATGTCAACAAAATAGTAGACAAAAGTGGAGACTTGGAGATACTTGACCCCAAGCTTCCTGCAGGGTATTACCTCAATTTTCGTTAATGCACACAGATGAACATATATGATTCCTCATATGAACATATAAGAATGGTTTATAAACACATATGAATCATGTATGGATACATATGGACACATATGAAGCATGTGTGTTTATGTATGGATCCATGTATGTCGGGTATAACTAAAGTATACTACAATTTTTTATCAATATGACAAATTTTAAAATCAAAATTGCTATTCGTAAAACAAGTTTGTAGATTCACTTTTCAGCAGAGTAATATTATGATTAAATCAATTTCCCTAAAATCATGCTTCTTCTCACTTATTAAAATTTATATTTCGTGTATAATTTCATTTTTGTTGCTGAATTTTTGTGTTTTAAAATTTATTCATCTGATAATTATGCTATAGATTTTTAACGTTTATTTATTATTTTTATTTCCATGAAAACTATAGCAAAAACCATATATCAATCATTTGTATAATAAAAATATCAATCATTGCATAGACTAAAAATAAAATCCTTAAAGTATGCAAAATTTGTTATTATCATATAAGCCCCAAAAGTATACTACAATTTAAAACCTCATACTGGCCTACATTTACATCATACTTGGGAATTTTTCATTGGCATTACTTGTAGTTAATGTCAATGCCAAAAAATCTCATTACCATTACAATGCCAAAGAAAATTTTTTAAATTGCCATTGCTTAGACCAATGGTAATGAAATGGCACCAATGCCTAAAACAACCAATTGTAATTGATTTTTTTTTTTTTTTATTTAAAAAATTATTATTTTTCATTCCTGCTAAGCCGGTCTGCAGGAATGAAAAAACATGTGAGTTGTTTTGGAAAAAACGATACAAATTTAAACTTTAAGTTCTAACTTGAAAAGTATACCATATTTTATACAAGTTTTATCACGTATACAATAGTTATTCTTGTTTGGTAACATATTAGTCATAATAGATCAGCTTTTAATAATATATACTTGATAAAAATACCGAATATTTATAAAATTAGTTCGCAAATAAAGGATTTTTTCAAAAGTTGTAAATACATTTTTTTTTGTCTGTTAAGCACATTGGCATTGATCAATGCCAATTAAAACAAAATTTAATTTTGATTCTTTAAAGCAATTGTAATGCCAAACAATTTAATTAACATTGACATCAAACAATTAATTGGTCCATTCAAATAACTAGTACCAAGTATGATTTACATACAAATCCAACAATTTAAATATTCTATATTATATTTTCTTTTTTGTTTTCTTTTTAAAGTGGTAAATGTATAAGAATTTCGTATGAAAAAAGTTTGGTTACAAGAATAACTAATGAATATGTATTCTCTTTAGTTTTTAACCCAACTGTTTTGAATTTTTCATATACTGTTACAGTATGTTTTTATTGACCTGTTATGGTATAAATTTGGTTACATTAAAAATTCCAAGAACATATCCATATCAAATATTTTTTAATTGTTGAGATTTAAAGTTTCCTTACAAGTTTCAAAGTATACACAGAAAAAAAGTAATTCATACATAGAATGTATTTTTTTCTTAAACTATATGAATCGAACATGAATTTTTTTCCGAAAACTTTTTCATTCAGAGTATGAAGTTTTTGCTACATATAATTAAAAAAATCATGATCGATTTTTTTTCGTATTTTTCTTTAAATGAAAGTTTAGATCAATATTATGTCCAAATTTCCGCAATTCTAGTTACAAAATATTTTATCACATAAATCAAAGAATATTAATCTACACATTTGTTAAAAAATAATTATAACACGACACAGGAAAAATTATCAAAATAAAATATTTAATTAAAGATTTGATTTGAATTTAATTTGTTTCTAAACAAATATTTAATTGAATCAATTAATATTTTAATTGACTTTTAAATATATAAATACATATTTTATTTTAGACGCAATTATCATATTATTTTTTCATACACTGTATGTATAAAATACCAAATACATTTAAAGTTAACAAACAAAACAAGCACACACTCAAACAGACTCAGCATTGCAAAAAACACACATACGAACGTATAGATCACACACTTTTTTTGTGAGTATCATTTTTTTTTTTTTTTGTAGAAGTTATTTATAACTTTTTTTCCTTCTTAATTTTAATAAAAGGTTTAATTGATAGTATCATTGCCGTGATAGGTGCAAAATCAATAAAAATATTAATTGATTCAATAAATTTTTTAATTAAACCCCGTTTTTAGTTTTTTCTGTGGACATACAATTTATTCAATTTTTTGGTGGAATTTATATATTTTCTAATAGAATTTATACACACATACAGAGAAAAATGTTGCTATTTGCCAATTGAAATTCAGTTACTGCGACTTCAATTCGGTTATTACGAATTTCAGTCGTTTGGCACAACTTAACATTAGTTTTCACAGCAATGTTCGGTTAATTCAAAAAAATTTTAGTTGCAACTCCCAAAATATTCAGAAATCTAATGTAAATATTGTTGTCCTAACTAAATTTATAGGTTGTTACCATTAACTATTTTGAATTTTTTAATTCCCAAGTTGTATACCAAATTTTCTGTATATTTTACAGACTTCATCGCCATTATCGGAAGAATTTGGTTATCAAAACCTAAATCTGTTTTCGATCAATGGATTTTTTTAAGCGGCTTCAGTTTGATTAAATGTTAATTTAAAATGTATCTAAAAGAACCAAAAATATGATTGTGTATAAAAAATGTTTATCTTTATATAACTGAAGTTGCACCAACCTTTTAATATATAACTGAAAATGGTACGAATTGATTCCCAAAGTTACTATTTTAATACAAAAATACACTTCGTAACGATTACAAAAATAAATGAAAATTTTAGACTTTTTCTAAAATGAAATCAGGGCTCCAGAAGAGCATTAAGTAACCCTCATAATACAATATGCTAGAGACGGGAAAGATCCCGAGAGATTATTTTTTTATGAAAGCGCCACAGGGTGTCATAATTATTTGTTCACCCAAATACGTACTTAAAAATACAAATTTAATCACTTCGATAATAGAATGGAACATTGGTCTAAAATGGAAAGATATGGAATGAATCGGTAAACGAGTGCAATCGGAACACTTAACACATTTGTATTGTCGCAACGCGTTGCGTCGGTTAAGTTTTGATAAAATTTTGTCCGTTTTGCGATTTTTCGCTGAGTTTTTGAGATACTAGGCATTTTATAAAGTTGCGATTTTTTAAAATGACCAGTATCTCCGAAACTAAGAGAGTTAAGGCAAAACGGACAAAATGCTTGCTCGATAGGAGTATTATTTAACCCTCATAATACAAAAAATCTAGATCGGGGAAAGATTCCAAGAGATATATTTTTTGTGAAACAGCCACAGGATGTCTTAATTATTTGTTTACCCAGTCACGTACGTGCGCTGATAATAATCCATGCATAAAAATACGAAAAAATGTCAAATTAACAAAAACTTTCGTAAAATACACGTAAATTTGTATATTTTACAAAAGATTTTGTTGTTTAGGTATTTTTTTTCGTATTTTTAGCATGGATTATTATGAGTGTGAAAATACCAATTTAAAATTAAAACTTTGACGCTTTTAATATTTTTAATTAATATAATTTTCAAGTCAAATTTCTATCAAAAATTGAAAAAATATTTTATTATTGCTTTCGAACTATGAATGTTTTAGATATTTTGGTATTTTTTAGAAATTTTTTCAAATTGTTATTTGGCAACTCTAATTGCGTAAATTTGTATGGTCCTTCTGAGAAAAATTGTTAATTTTATGAAAAAAGTACACGTTGAACAAAAAATGTTTTATAAAAAAGTTTAAAAGTGTCTCCTGAGATAGTTTATAAAGAATGTGTGGTTTTTCAAAAGTTTTTTCATAAAAAAATCTAGGAATTATTGGATTTATCAATGGCTCCAAATCATTACAACTTTATAACTTTTTATGGAAAAATTGTTAATTATAAAAGTTTTGAGAATTCATTTAGCAATTCTGCCTTAAACTTTGTTTTTTTTATTTTATTTTCTTAAAAAATCTTTTTCATCCCTAAAGTATGCTTTAAACTTCCATTTTTCGAAACCCATAAAAGCATGCTGTATATTTTGTAAAGTAATTATTTTTATTTCATAATAAATATATACGCATTGTATTTCAATTTTAATTGAAATGTTTTTAAATTCTTTTTCAAAAGCATTTATCTTTTGTTTTGTTATACGAGTTTCGATACATACAAGTACCAGTGTATCTATTTTATAATCACCCATCTCATTTAGAGCTAATTGCCATTCATTTATGTCACAATAGCCACACATTATTAACATCCAGTTAACATATCAATCATCCATCCAACCAACCATCTGTTTGTGTTGCAAAAATTCGTTGTTGCTATGAAACACACACATACAACTCTTTTTCATACCTACGATGATGATGATGAGAATTGTAAAAGTAATATAAACTTAATGCAAAAACCCACACTTTAACCCTCTACTCCTCTTCATTCTTCTAGATTTTCTTGTGAATTGTTTTTGTTATCTTTAAATGTTTACAATACCTCTCACACACACATCCACTGACCTTTGTGTGTGTGTTTTATGAGAAAGAGAAGCTATACAGTAGGGTGTCCCTTAAAAACGATTTGTCGATTTTCGTTCATTACACCCTTACTTTTATTGCAAATGGAAGCAATAGAACAAACCGTTCCGAATTTCGCCCGACAATGGCCTGTTTGTGAAAAAGGTGTATTTTTATTAAAAATTCCCAAAATTCGAAATTTTGTAAAATTTATTTTCCGTATCATTCATATCTTTCATATTCTCTGAAACTATGAAAATCTGACTTCATCGGATATAATTAACTCACTTAAGCTTGGAATAAAAAAATTACCTACGAATTTGATAAAAATTCAAAAACCTTTTTTTAAAATCTTTTATATTTTTATTAAATTCGGATATGTGATAGAGGGTAAAAAAGTAATTCTTTATAGTCCCAATATTGTTTTTAAGGCTTACTTTTGACCCCACCTTTTTAACCCTGAAAACTAAGACTGGGAGTATAAAGAATTACGCGTGTTCGTTAGTAAAGTACCCTCTACCACATATGCAAATTTAATAAAAACCAAAAATAGTTTTATTCTCTAAATTTCCTAGTGTTTTATTGTGAAAAGTGAAAGCACTAGCCCTATATGGATCAAGTTGCACAAACTAATAATTTTAATCAAGTGAAGAACTTTTTTGCTCCATTTAAAGGCTTTATATTTGTAGTCATAATTTAAACTAAGATTCGTGGATCTTTTTTATCCCCCGAAAACTAAGGGTTAAATATTTCTGAATAAAAGTATAGATAATAATAAAAGTCTAATAAAATTTAAGTGCTATTGTCAGAAAATTATAACAGATTTTATTCTGTAAATTTCCTAGCCGGCATTTTTGGGGTCAAAAGTGTAAAAATTAAGCCTATATGGATCAAGTTACATAAAATAATTATTTTTATCAAGTGGATATTTTTTTTAACAATTTAACGGCTTTGCAATCTTGTAGACATTATTAAAATTAAGTTTCATGGGTCTTTTTTGACCCCAGAAAACTAAGGGTTAAAGATTTTTTAGAAAAAAGTAAAGTTGATTATTGTCCTATCAAATTTAAGTGATATTTTTCCGAAAACTCCAAATTTTTTGTTAAATTTTTGATCAAACAAGCACAAAATGTCCTGGAAAGGAGTCGCTCCAAACAAAAACTAGAATTATCATTTTCCCAATTCATTTTTTTTTCTATAATAAGAACTATTATATTATAAATATAGCAATCGAGATCTTTAAATTAGCCATTTTAAAAAATGTTTTAAATTAATTTAAAAAAAGACCTTTTTCATTTTTATCAAATTTGTGGGTGATTTTTGATTCTAGGTTAAAGTGACCGATGAAGTCAGAATTCCATATCTATATAATTTTCAGTATCTTAAATGAATAAATAAAATAAAAAAAATCTTCAAAATTTAAAAAGATCATTAAAGTTAAAAAATTTCCGAAATGAATAAAACAAATTTATCAAAATTGAAAAAAGGCTAAATTGCAAAAAAAAGCTAAGGCAAAAAAAATCTTTAAAAATTATAAAATATACAAAAAAAAAGGAAAATAAAATTGCATTAAATATCCACCAGAGGTGGACCTTGCACATAACAAACAAGTTTTCAATTTATTTTATGATTAATGGTTATAATCTTTAACTTCAAGCTCATATATTAGTTCTCATGTAGTGAGTAAACTAGTTTATATGAATGTTTGATGTTTGGCATGGGATTGTTACCGCTTTCAAAACGTGTTCTGATGATGGGAACCTAGAAAATTCCCGAAATAGATCTATCAACACATTCCTGAAAGAGTCAAATAATAAATTTAAAAACAAAAAACTCTATATATTATTTGTTAGGACAATATCCTAATAAAGAAATATAGAGTATGGCCTCGAACTTGAATAATTTTCATTTTCATTATAAAATATATATAATTATTTTAAAAAATCTACAAAATTTAAAACAAATCGGCTACCGAAAAAACGCAGAAAATAAGAAAAAAAACACCATCAATATGGTGATTTTTTTCAATTTGTCAATTTTGGAGTTTTTTTTTTAATTTTGGTGATATTTTTCAAATTTTTTATTTTTGTACGTTGTTGTCATTATGGGTTATACAAACTGGAAATATTGTGTGCCTCAAATTTATTTTTAATTAAACATTTAATAGATATTGTTAAACTTTTAATTAAAATTGAGTTTGATATTAAACAAAAGTTTAATTTTATTGGCAATTATTTTTTCTGTGGGGTTAACGTTTTTCAAAAATAAAACGATTTCTTCCATTTGGATTCATTTGCAATAAAACTAAGGGAATGAACAAAAACCGAAAATTCATCTTTTAAAGGGCATCCTAATGTTTGCGTATGTATTGTGTAGTGCATGTGTTTTTTATATGTCTGATTTGATCTATTGATTTGAAATTAATTAATCATTTATAAACACAAACAAGAAATGTGTGGTTTATTTCCTATATTTTTCCATTTTCTATCATCATCATCATCATCATTTACATCAGGCCACACTTTTTATCAACATCATCAATTCAATTAACCATTATGTTTTTAATTAAAATTTTACAAAAAGGTAACAATTATAAACTATAATTCAATGGAAATATATGGGCTTTTGTAAAATGCAAAAAAAAAACACAACAGAAAAGTAAAACATAATTGTCTATTAACAACCACAAATATGTGGTTTACAATTTTCTTTTACATACATATAAATTAAACATAAACTCAAGTATTGGTTAAGAGGAAATGTAATTTTCTTTTAAAGAAATATTTTATAATAATTGTCCTTAAAATTACACTAAAAGATACAACAATGTATACAAATGGCGCTCAGCAAGGGGTCCTTCATCTTTAAGAATGCATAAGAGTTTTGTAATTAGTGGCCAGTTCCATTATAGTGAATATTATCACCAAAAATTTAATAAATAAATATTGGCGCCCAATCTGGTACCTCAAAATAATATGCTGAATAATTTTCCCAAGTTTGTTATAATTTTTATTAAAATAAAAATTATGTTTTTTCGACCTTTAATTGTGCAATGAAAATGAAAATTATTCAAGTTCGAGGCCATATACTCTATATTTCTTCATTAGGATATTGTCCTAACAAATAATCTATAGAGTTTTTGTTTTCAAATTTATTATTTGACCCTTTCAGGAATGTGTTGATAGATCTATTTCGGGAATTTTCTAGGTTCCCATCATCAGAACACGTTTTGAAAGC
Source organism: Delia radicum (assembly GCA_021234595.1). NCBI lineage: Eukaryota > Metazoa > Arthropoda > Insecta > Diptera > Anthomyiidae > Delia > Delia radicum. The sequence goes on from CM037854.1 coordinate 232,273,810, forward strand.
GGTAACAATCCCATGTCAAACATCAAGCATTCATATGAACTAGTTTACTCACTACATGAGAACTAATATACATATGATTTTGAAGTTAAAGATTATAACCATTGATCAAAAAATAAATTGAAAACTTGTTTGTGTGTATGTCTACCTTTGGTAAATATTCAATACACGTTTTTGTTTTTTTCCTCCTTTTTATGTTTTGTTAAGTTTGTAAACAAAACAGGGGAAGTAAACTAGGCGGTACTTTGCCTTTTTTTTTCCCAAGTTTGTTATAATTTTTATTAAAAATAAAAATTATGTTTTTTCGACCTTTAATTGTGCAATGAAAATGAAAATTATTCAAGTTCGAGGCCATATACTCTATATTTCTTCATTAGGATATTGTCCTAACAAATAATCTATAGAGTTTTTGTTTTCAAATTTATTATTTGACCCTTTCAGGAATGTGTTGATAGATCTATTTCGGGAATTTTCTAGGTTCCCATCATCAGAACACGTTTTGAAAGCGGTAACAATCCCATGTCAAACATCAAGCATTCATATGAACTAGTTTACTCACTACATGAGAACTAATATACATATGATTTTGAAGTTAAAGATTATAACCATTGATCAAAAAATAAATTGAAAACTTGTTTGTGTGTATGTCTACCTTTGGTAAATATTCAATACACGTTTTTGTTTTTTTCCTCCTTTTTATGTTTTGTTAAGTTTGTAAACAAAACAGGGGAAGTAAACTAGGCGGTACTTTGCCTTTTTTTTCCCAAGTTTGTTATAATTTTTATTAAAAATAAAAATTATGTTTTTTCGACCTTTAATTGTGCAATGAAAATGAAAATTATTCAAGTTCGAGGCCATATACTCTATATTTCTTCATTAGGATATTGTCCTAACAAATAATCTATAGAGGAGGAAAAAAACAAAAACGTGTATTGAATATTTACCAAAGGTAGACATACACACAAACAAGTTTTCAATTTATTTTTTGATCAATGGTTATAATCTTTAACTTCAAAATCATATGTATATTAGTTCTCATGTAGTGAGTAAACTAGTTCATATGAATGCTTGATGTTTGACATGGGATTGTTACCGCTTTCAAAACGTGTTCTGATGATGGGAACCTAGAAAATTCCCGAAATAGATCTATCAACACATTCCTGAAAGGGTCAAATAATAAATTTGAAAACAAAAACTCTATAGATTATTTGTTAGGACAATATCCTAATGAAGAAATATAGAGTATATGGCCTCGAACTTGAATAATTTTCATTTTCATTGCACAATTAAAGGTCGAAAAAACATAATTTTTATTTTTAATAAAAATTATAACAAACTTGGGAAAAAAAAGGCAAAGTACCGCCTAGTTTACTTCCCCTGTTTTGTTTACAAACTTAACAAAACATAAAAAGGAGGAAAAAAAACAAAAACGTGTATTGAATATTTACCAAAGGTAGACATACACACAAACAAGTTTTCAATTTATTTTTTGATCAATGGTTATAATCTTTAACTTCAAAATCATATGTATATTAGTTCTCATGTAGTGAGTAAACTAGTTCATATGAATGCTTGATGTTTGACATGGGATTGTTACCGCTTTCAAAACGTGTTCTGATGATGGGAACCTAGAAAATTCCCGAAATAGATCTATCAACACATTCCTGAAAGGGTCAAATAATAAATTTGAAAACAAAAACTCTATAGATTATTTGTTAGGACAATATCCTAATGAAGAAATATAGAGTATATGGCCTCGAACTTGAATAATTTTCATTTTCATTGCACAATTAAAGGTCGAAAAAACATAATTTTTATTTTTAATAAAAATTATAACAAACTTGGGAAAAAAAAGGCAAAGTACCGCCTAGTTTACTTCCCCTGTTTTGTTTACAAACTTAACAAAACATAAAAAGGAGGAAAAAAAACAAAAACGTGTATTGAATATTTACCAAAGGTAGACATACACACAAACAAGTTTTCAATTTATTTTTTGATCAATGGTTATAATCTTTAACTTCAAAATCATATGTATATTAGTTCTCATGTAGTGAGTAAACTAGTTCATATGAATGCTTGATGTTTGACATGGGATTGTTACCGCTTTCAAAACGTGTTCTGATGATGGGAACCTAGAAAATTCCCGAAATAGATCTATCAACACATTCCTGAAAGGGTCAAATAATAAATTTGAAAACAAAAACTCTATAGATTATTTGTTAGGACAATATCCTAATGAAGAAATATAGAGTATATGGCCTCGAACTTGAATAATTTTCATTTTCATTGCACAATTAAAGGTCGAAAAAACATAATTTTTATTTTTAATAAAAATTATAACAAACTTGGGAAAAAAAAGGCAAAGTACCGCCTAGTTTACTTCCCCTGTTTTGTTTACAAACTTAACAAAACATAAAAAGGAGGAAAAAAACAAAAACGTGTATTGAATATTTACCAAAGGTAGACATACACACAAACAAGTTTTCAATTTATTTTTTGATCAATGGTTATAATCTTTAACTTCAAAATCATATGTATATTAGTTCTCATGTAGTGAGTAAACTAGTTCATATGAATGCTTGATGTTTGACATGGGATTGTTACCGCTTTCAAAACGTGTTCTGATGATGGGAACCTAGAAAATTCCCGAAATAGATCTATCAACACATTCCTGAAAGGGTCAAATAATAAATTTGAAAACAAAAACTCTATAGATTATTTGTTAGGACAATATCCTAATGAAGAAATATAGAGTATATGGCCTCGAACTTGAATAATTTTCATTTTCATTGCACAATTAAAGGTCGAAAAAACATAATTTTTATTTTTAATAAAAATTATAACAAACTTGGGAAAAAAAAGGCAAAGTACCGCCTAGTTTACTTCCCCTGTTTTGTTTACAAACTTAACAAAACATAAAAAGGAGGAAAAAAACAAAAACGTGTATTGAATATTTACCAAAGGTAGACATACACACAAACAAGTTTTCAATTTATTTTTTGATCAATGGTTATAATCTTTAACTTCAAAATCATATGTATATTAGTTCTCATGTAGTGAGTAAACTAGTTCATATGAATGCTTGATGTTTGACATGGGATTGTTACCGCTTTCAAAACGTGTTCTGATGATGGGAACCTAGAAAATTCCCGAAATAGATCTATCAACACATTCCTGAAAGGGTCAAATAATAAATTTGAAAACAAAAACTCTATAGATTATTTGTTAGGACAATATCCTAATGAAGAAATATAGAGTATATGGCCTCGAACTTGAATAATTTTCATTTTCACTGAATAATTTTCGACCATCACAGAGCCTTCGGTCTGTGTGTGTCTGTGTTCACAATATACCATTTTAATCTCTCAAAATACAAAACTTTATTTGAGGCCCTTAGTTGGGCGCCAATTTTAATATTCTTGTATCCTTAAGTTTACAATTAAAACAAATCCTTTTATTCTTAAAATTTACTTAAATTTTAATATAATTTCAGAATTCACTGATTTCAATTAACATTATAAACTGAAAGTTCCTTCCCCCTTGAATTTTTTCTAATGAGTTACTGACAAATACAACAGACGTTTTTCTTTTTGTTGGTTTCATGTTTCTGCTGTAAATTATATTTAAATGCATATTTTTTACAAGAAAATTTAATTGTTTTTCCAAAACAATAACTATTGTTTGAAGTTTTTTCTTTTCATGAAAGTTAATATAAAAAAAAAACATTACTTTTGCTCTAGTTTTTGATGTATTGTTAAATATTTTTCTTTGTTTTAGTTTTGTTAACTTTTTTCCCCCGTATTTACTTACAATAAAAATTGTAATATACGTAACGTTGTTGTATTTACAAAAAAAAAGTATAGTCTACCTCAAGGGAAATTAAGTGACTTTATTGAAATTAAATGAATGTGCTGCAGCTACTAAGTATGTTTGCTGGCGATCGCTTTAATTTCTTAAAATTATTATGGTAACCCTGGTTTGAAAATTTTCAATTTTAGTTTTTAAATTTTGGGATCTTTCATTTGACACCCATTTTGTATACAGTTTCTTGGAATAAAATAATATCTTGAAAAACTAAAAAGTTGACCTTTTTAAAAATTCCCGAAACATTTCGGGAATACTCTTAGAAAACACAGTTTATTTTCAGGGGACCACTAAATTTTTTTCCGGAACGACCCAACTTAGTGTGCTAATATTATAATCCTCATTAATGTGAATAATATTCACAGGACCTTGAATGATACTCCCAGGACCTCAAAGGATACTCACAGGACCTTCAATGATACTCCCAGGACCTCAAAGGAAACTCACAGGACCTCGACGGGTGCTCGCAGGTCCTCAAAGGATACTCGCAGGACCTTGGAGGAAGTTCAGGGGATACTCTCATTTTCTCAAATTAAACTCACAAAACTTAAAAGGATATTCACAAAATACTTGCAGGACCTCAAAGAATACCCGCAGGTCCTCAAAGCATACTTGCAGGACCTCAAAAAGGATGTTAGGAGGACCTCAAAGGGTACTCTAAGCACCTCAAAAGAAAATACTCTCAGGATTCCAAAGGATGTTCCTGTGGCTCAAAAGGATGTGACCTAAAACAGCACACTTTCCGGCTAAAACGAATATAAGTGTTAGTTAAATAACTTAAGCATACTCATTTAAAGATAATCACTCCTTATGCCGACAGCGACCAAGAACACTCACAGGACCTTTAAAGGGTGTGACCTCGTATTGCAAACTTCATTGTGAAACCCACGTTTTAGGATATTCAAACGATTCAAGGATATGCATCTCGTATGGCAAACTTCATTGTAAAAACCACGTTTTAGGATATTCAAACTATTCAAGGATTCTCACAGCACCTCAAAGATGTACGTAGGATATTCACAATATCTGAAAATATATAAACAGGACCTTAAATGATATAAGCAGGACCTAACAGAAAATTAACAAGACCTCAAATGATATAAATAGGACTTCAAAGTATATTTACATTCACAGGATTTCAAAGGTTAAAGAGAAGACTTCAAAGGATATTAACAGGGCTTTGTAAAAGGATATTTTAGGATACTCACAAAACGTCAAAGAATTCTCGCAGCACAGCAAATTAAATTAGCAGGACGTCAAAGAATATAAGCAGGGCCTTAAAGGAAATTATTAAGACTTCAAAGGATATTAACAGGACCTGAAAGTATATTTACAGAATACCCAAAGGACCTCAGAGGATTCTCACAGGGCCTCACCAACAGAACCTCAAAAGATATTAGCAGGACCTATAAGAATATTATCAGGAACTCAAAGCATATAAATAGAGTACGCACAGGACCACAAAGGCTACTAGCAGCAGTTAAGACACAGAAGCTACCTTAACGACACAATATTTAGAAATAGACTATTTAATCTACCTTGTGGTAACATTTATGACTGCTATATTAATCTTAAATTTAATAGAATGCAAATAACAGTATTTATTGCTAAAATCTACAAAAATGTTTGCTAAAAAATTGTAGATTGCTAATTTTAGAATGGCACATTTTATTCGCAGAAATTTTTTTTCAAAATTTCACATTTTTATGTTTCTTTTTGTCTACTAATATTTAGCAAATTTTTTTGCTGATTTTAGCAGATTAATTTGTTACTTTCAGGTAACTAAAACTTAGCTCAAATATATCAAAATATTTGTAGATTCAACAGAGTTATTTTTGCTACTCTTATCTAACTAATACTTATCTAAAAAATTTGTTTATTTTAGCAGTTTTTTCTGCAATGTAATTTTTAATTTATTTTTAGTAGTTCTATCAGTGTAAATGTTAAAGAAATTAACGCAATTTTGGACACACGCCTATAAATTTTGAGTTTCATTATGTAACCTTTTCAGTGGTAATAAAATATTTTGCTGGGTTCTTTTAAATTTCCAACCCGCCTTAAAATATGCAACGTTTTTTTTTTTTAATTGTTGCCTACAAGTATAGTGCACTTTTATTAAACCATTTTATAGCCTTCCACTTAAAACCAAACATTTCTATGAAATAATTTGCATTTGTTGATTTTTTTTTTATTATTACAAAAAAAAACAAAAACTAACCAACACACGGCCATTTGAAAACATCATGCAAATTTAACAAAAAAAAAAATCAATGTAAATTTGCCACAAAATGTTGAGGGATTTGGTTTAATTTTTTTTTTTTTTTGCAAAATTGCAATTATAATGACAGAACTGAGGTTTAAACTGTGATGCATATGTATTTAATAACAAAAACAGCAGTACAGGTCATTTTAACATGCAGTTAAATAGATATTTTTTATTACAAATTATGGAATTTATAAAAAGAGTTAAGAAAATTAATAAAAAAAAAGCAACATACATTTTGATTGAATTAAATGTACTAAATAATTTGAAAATAGCTGTGATAATTTTATAAATTTTTGTTCAATTGACATTATTGCCGTATTTGTAACCAGTTTAGTAAAATTCTGACTTCATCGGAAATCATTAACCCACTTTAGCCTGAAATCGGAAATGACTCACGAATTTGATAAAAATGCGAAATCGTGTTTTCATAATTCATTTTAAAGATTATTAAAAATGCCCAATTTGAAATTCCTAAAATTGGTATCAAATTACCGATTTTTGTATATTTACCTGGGACCATTTTTGAGCCCACAATACATTAAATAAAAAATTAAATTTTTTAAAGTATTGACTGATTGTAGCACATCGATTTCACTTTAAGTTGTTCTAAAATTTTATCAAATTTAGATAACGGATACTACTTCTTACTCTCTACTTATAATTATAGGTAGTTTTTGCTAAAATTAGCCAAATGGTCTGCTGGCCTAAAATTAGTTAATTTTTCGTTAAAATTACAGTTTCTTCTGTAACTTTTACAGATGTTTTTATTTGAGTGTACTTTCAAATTTCTTACAGAATGTAATATTTCTCACGTGCTAGTTTTTGCCACATTTTTCTCTCCTTTTTTTTTTTGCTAAACTACTTAAACAATTGCATAATTTACGAGTTGAAAACAAGAAAATGAACTTAATTTCTTTTACGATATATTAATTGTTTCTGACTAAAATAATGTAGAAAATTGTAATTTTTAAAAACTTTTTATTCCTTTTTATATGACGTTCAAATGCATAAGTCTTGTCCAATTAAAAATAATGTAACATGCAATTTTATGGGTTTTCTTGTGGAATTGTTTTAGCTAAACAAAATTGGAGGAATATTTTAAAGAAATATTTTTTAAAAATGAAAACTTTTAAAACTAGTAACAATTTCTTTAAAAAATTTACAAATTTTGTAAAATTTTAATTTTTGTTGAACAATCATTTTGAATTATAAAAATTTTTTTACAAAAAATGTCTTGAAATTGTGAAATTTTGTTTTGAAATAAGACTTGCAAACTTAAGTTTCCTATAATTTTAAGGTTTCTTTAATTTCAAAGAAATAAATGTTTATTAGGGCGGGTCGATTTAAAAATCGCTCAACGTTCAAGGAAAATCGTATTCTAGGGATCAAAATAAGAAACTTTGCCGAAGGAACCATACCTCTAAAACGAATTCTGATGTCCCGACTTTTGACCCATAGGGTCAAATTTTGAAAAAGCCCACATTGATATTTCAGAAAGTAGGTGGAATCTCTCCAAGATTATGGGAGCTACTTCTTCTCCGGGAGACGCGCTAGCAGATTAATGCATAAATCATCATTCTAGGTGACCGTTAAGGGGTTAAAATTTAAGTTGAAAGAGGGCCTTTTAGCCGTGTTTTTATAGCAAAGTGTACAAATCTCGGGATAGAGATATTTCAGAAAGTAGGAGGAGTCTTTCCAAGATTAGGGTCTCTATTTCTTCTGCGGAAGACGCTCTAGCAGATGAATGTATAAATTATATTCGATTAGGTTGGATTCGATTGGAGCACTCTAAATGGGTCAAAGTGGGATTTTTCAAAATTTCACCCTACCGGTCAAAAGTCGGGACATCAGAATTCGTTTTAGAGGTATGGTTCCTTCGGCAAACTTTCTTATTTTGATCCCTATTTTTTTGCCTCCATACAAATCGACCCGGCCTAATGTTTATATATCGTTTCTTATTAACTTATATTTGATATTTACCAAGCACTTTCATATTTTGTTTTCTTCCACACTTGATTTTTTCATTTCCGTTTTATTTTAACCACTTTAATAGACTCTTCTTCATCGTACATATATATATATATATATATATTAATGGTATTCACTTCAGAAATTTTATATTTGTGAAAAATGTGAAATGGAAAAATGTTAACTTAGAATAATTCCAAATTAAAATGGAACATATTTTCCAAAAAATTTATTTTATTTGATCAAAACAACACCAAATTAACTTTATTTTTATTATTTCTTTCTTTTTCTTGTGTTTTGTTATAATTTTTTATATAAAACTTTTTCATTAAATATTTCTACTTACGATATTTCCAAGAAATATCCTTCAAACATGTAAACAAAAAGTGCTGCCAAGTTAGTTTTTTCTACTTTCAGACTTTTTGTATACTCTTTCATACAGTTTTGTAACTTTTTTTTAGTTTAATAAAGGGTGCTAACACTATTCAAAATAATATAGTCTTAATATATAGTCAGTAATATATAGTCTTGTGAAGGGTCCGCCATATAACGTTTTTTTTTCAACTAGTGCTTATGTCGTGAATGGTAACACTTAGCTCATGTCTGATTTGACAGATAATTAGTTTTATCCTTCCGCTGAACGAATATGGTCCGTATGTTCGTTATCTTGTGAAAAAAGTGAAAGAAACTGGCATCCTCATCGATAAACCAAAGCGTGAAAAGCCAAAAACAGTGCGTACACCCGAGAATATTGCTGCTGTGGCAGAAAGTGTGCGTTAAGCGCCATCAACATCAATTCACCGTCGTTCTCAACAATTGAACATTTCGGAGACAATTGAGACGAATTTTGCATAAAGACCTTGGTATGACGCCATACAAAGTCCAATTGGTTCAGGAGTTCAATAAAAAAAAAGTTATTTGGCAGACCCTTTATATAAAGTCTTGTAATATATAGTCTTGCAAAATTGCATAAGAGTACAATTGTTCATTGATACAGCAATAAACGCATGGAAATAATTTTCTACAAATTAAATAATTTCACTCTTTCTCTAATCAAATGGATAATTAGATCCAAATTTTACACTTGGTTAGCAATAGTGTAAAATATAATTTTTGTGGAAAATTATTTCCAGGTGTTTGTTGTTGTGTCTATGAAAAATTTGACTCTTGCAGTTTTTCTTTAAAAGGTAAAATTTTTAATTATCTTTATTCAACTTAAAACGGCTTGCAAAAGGTACTAAAAGTATTATCCCTTTATAGAAATTTTTATTTGGCATCACTTTTAGCATGTGTTATGGATATTTCTTGGAGTTAAATTGTTCAATACAAAAATTTGTTTTATAAAAAAAAAAGTAATAATAATAATACTTGTAATAAAACAACCAGAAAAATAAAGAAATTAAAATAAAATAACGTAATTTGCAAAACATTGCTATCTGACGTGAATACCCTTATTGTATGTATGAAGTAAACACCTATGATCCATAATTCTTTCGGGGTATAGAAACGACCAAAAAGATGTTGAAAAAAATTTCTAGTTGTTTATAAACAACAATGGCATCTGCAAACCAACTAAATAAAGACATGTAAACATAACGCTGCCAGACAAGTTAATAAACAAGAAACCATCATGGTTAACTTGTTATAAAGAGATTTATTTGTTATTATTCCGAATAAAGAAAAACTGTTGTTGACTTAACAAATGATTTTAATAAAATATTAATCAAAATAATATTATTGAAATACTTGCATTAAAAAAAATAATAGAGGACCATTGGATGAAGTGGGAAATTGGATATGTGGGAAATCGATTTATTTTTAATATTACATGCGACAGTAATATATAAACTTCATTGAATTTTGATTCAAATTAAAAAAATATGAATAAAACGTGAGGGAGTGTTTGCTGCTATAATGGCTCATATTAGCGAACACTCCTGCTAAAGTGAAACATTCGTTTTTTTTCGTGTAGTTGTATGAAGATGTCAAAACTGTCTGGGGTCATATAGTTTAACTTTCTTTATCTCTATTTTACTAAAAACTCGAAGTTTCGTGTTATATTGTCTTTGCATAAAACGCAACATAAACTGTAATTTTTTTTTTAATAAAAAGTCGGAATAACAAGCATTTGCCATTTTTTCAAAAGTCGTCATTAAAATAATTGAATTCATTATTTCATATTTTTGGGGAAAAGTAAAATAAAATTCGATTTTTTTAAGATTTACTCGATTTTTTGTTTTACTTTAAACAAATTTTGCTGTCAAAATCGACCAGAATTCAAGTTTTATTCAAATTAAAAAGTAAATTTAAAAATTCGGCTACGGCTTCGGCCGAATATTAAAAAATTGTCCGAAATTTAGCTACGGCTCGATGGGATCGTATACTACTACAAATTGTTCAATAGTACAATGAGAGAATTCTCTACATAAAATTAAATGAAATTTTGCATATTTCTAATGCACTGGTACTCGTCCATTTAAACTTTTCATTAAAATAATGCAAATTTTCATAATAATTATGAAAAATAATATTTTATTTATTTAAAGTTTTATCCATCCACTCAATGAAGAAATTTCTTTAAAAAACTAGTTTTATAAAAAGTATGTAGCTTTTCATTAATTTTAAGAAGATTTTCGTTCACATAGTAAAGAAAAGTTTCATTAGTTTACTGAAAATTTTCATTACTTTTCGTCCACTTAAATTCTCTCTGTGTAGTCGCTAGACAAATAGAAGAAGCATGCTGATTATGCGGAGGACTGAATAAAGACCAAATATTCTTGACATTTGGAGTAAACAAATGTTCAACCAAGAAATTACCAAACCCACCCCAAATCGAAAAGCTGGATCCGCACCTGACTACCATATTACCTACTATTTAACATCTAATTAAAACACTATTAAAAAGTTGATTGGAAGTTTTATTTGTTGGTAAACAATAAACAAACCAAAACTATAATTTAAAATTAATTAATTCTAAATAATTGAGGCAAAATAATGAAAAAAAAAACAAATAATTTGTAATGCGTAATAAATGTGTAATGAATTTTGGTATACGTAATTATTTAAGCTATTTACATTTTATACTAAAGGATCAACCCATAGGTCATTCTATTTCGCTGTCATATAAATTTTATACAAGTGTCGCATTTTTCCCATGAACAGCACTTTTTTATGTGAAATATTGGGTCTTAAAAAATGCTTTGATGCTTTGGAAAATTGGATGATAAATTGTGCAAAAATAGTCAAATATTGTTAAATCTAAGAAAAGCCAAGGATTAACTTATTTTTTCTGAATATTTATTAAACAAATTTATACCCAAATGCTGTTGAAGGTCTCATCAGTATTTAGCATAAAAAATTAAGAAAAATTATATTATTTTTTAATTTTTATATATAAAAAATTTCTTTAAGCATGCAACACTATAATGCAATTTTGTGACAATTCTAGTCCATAAGTGTAAAATCAAGGTGGGTGAAATATTTAGTATCAGTAGTCGGCAGGGACCGGAATTTCATTCAAATGCATGTTTTTTTTTTTTTAATCTGAGAACAGGGTAAAAAAAATATCTGTGCGAATCAAAAAGTTTGCGTAAAAATGCCATCAATTTGTTAGTGCATATTTTGCTATAAATGTAAATTTTTTGCATATTTCACTTTCAATGCATATTTTTATTGCATATTTCTAATTATTTTGCTTTAAATGCATATTTTTATTGCATCTTTGTACTTATTTTGCAATTTTTTTTTTTAATTTCTTAGTTTTTCATAAAAAGACACTTTTAATATTATTTCCCGAGTAAAAACGTTTACATATTATCATGCATTATTTTATATAAATATATATGTTATTGCATGCTATTATATGCGAATATATATGTTTATGTACACACATTTTTTTCCTTTAAATTTTTTTAATACGATGCCACATATAATTACATCTTATTACATATCGACCAATATATGATCGTATATGACATATACAATTATACATGGTTAATCTAATCATGTACGAATACATGTATAATTAGATATATAGTGTAATATCAAAAAAAAAATGTATTTTATTTTTTATAACACGATATCTTGACGTATTCATAGTTATATATGGAGAAATGTAGATCTTCTTTTGAATAAATCTGTATATTGCCTCAGGCTAGACTGTCCCGAACTTTAAAAATTTACGAATATCGTCATGTACTCAAATGATAGATACTGTTGAGCTGTTTATGGATAAAAACAAAAAATGTTGTTGAAGGTACACTTTTATAGTCGCTACTCTCAGTTTTCGTAATGTATTTTTAATTTTTTTGAGTTTAAAAATTCGGCAATGCTGAGCATATTATGGGAAAAACATCTATAAATTTTACATAGATTAGTTTTGGTCCATTACCATTATTTAGCTTGAAACAAGTAAACTTATTTATTACTTGTATTAAATTGAAAGATTTAAAGATTTTACTCAAAAATCTAAAGATTACGAGTAGTATAAGTATTCTGGATTTTTTTTTTCCATAATCAACGGAATAATACTCGTCGTTTGAGCACTATTACGTAGAATTGTACACTTTCGGGACACCATAATGTGTATTAAAACTTGAAAAGATTTATGCCGTCACTTTTTTAAAAACCGCTAAAAAGTAATATGTTTCTTAATATGTCTTTATGGACTTGAAGAATATAATAGAATGATCATATATTTGTATGAAATTGCGTATATTTTCATACAATCAAATGTAGTATTTACAGCAATTTTACTAGACTAAAACTTGGAGCTAATTATATTTAGATGTATCGGTTTATATAAAATCATATACAATTATATCAGGTCAAAATCCGGACACAATAATATCTTGTTTTTATTATATCTATTTTGTATTTAATTGTATCAGTTTATATGAAAACAAATACAATTAAATACAAAACTGATACAATATAATATAATTCTATCGGACCATAATTCGGGAAAAATTGTACTGAACATTTATCTTATTGCATCAGCTTAGATCTTAAATGTAATAAGATTACATATAGCGTCATATATAAATTTATATGACTACATATAAACCGTCATATACATTTTTTTTATCGGGTTTATATATTAGTACATTTTTTACAAAAACAACAAATCGGCAGATGCGTCTCTAAAATCTCTTACCATCGATGCCACATCTACTTATGGTTTCTTAAGAAAAAGTACCAAAAACATGCAAAAAACGAAAAAATTGGAAATTTTTGACCAGACTTTTTCGCGCTGAAACCTTCGAGATGGCACATAAAAGAAACCGCGTATACAATAATGTTGATGCTCTACAACATATCCAAGTTTCATTCATATCGGCGTATACGCGTTGGGGGGAATTCCCTTGTAAGTAATCTAGAAGCCGTTCTTGGTCAAGCTTAGACTTTGTTTTTCTTGCGCAAATTTTATCAAAATTTAAGATTTGTACTTACAGGATATACCTTATTATTTTACATCTTTTCTATATTATATATAGCCAGTTAGTTTTGCAACTATTGTATATATTCTTTCCTTTAATTTAGTTCGGATTTTGAGGTTTTATTCTCACCAAAATAGCTTGTTAAAAAAAAATATACAAAAAAACTAAAACAAATGTTGGAATATGTATTTAGCTTTTTAACCAATGTTAGTTTTTCATGGCTTTTTCTTCTCCAGGAAGAACTTGAACATGACGATGTTGTAGTAATCAGAAAACGACGCCAACGACAATGACGATGTTGTTGAAGAAGAAGAAAAAGTTGTACTACAACAGGAAATTGAAACCCAACCAACCAACGGATGTTATGGCAAATCATTATGATGACTTTGAAGAAAAGAAAAACATCTTAAAAAAACATTGTAATGGTTTAGGAAAAGTGTTTGTTTAGTACTTAATGCTTTTCGTAACAAAACGAAGATTTTATTGATTTAAAAATGGTTGAAAGAAGAGAAATCTTATAAAAATATATTGTTAGTTTTTGGCTTCTTTGGGAAATATTTACACTCAAGTAATGCTGTAATTTATTTTATTTAATTGCTAAAAGATTTTTGTTATAATTCAACAAATTAAAGGTAGATTATTAGAACAAATAATGGAGGGAAGCTAAGAAAATATAAGGGAAATTAAAAAATGTTACAGGTAATAAATTTTGAAATTTTATATTGGGAATTAATTGATTTTTGTGGATAATTAAAAAAGAAGAAGCTTTAGAAGCCAGAAGTATCTTTTTTCAATGTTAAATCAAAATTATATATATTAATCAACAATATGGCGCCTAAAGTTAGTTAAACACTTCGTTGGTCGCCATATAGTTAAGTCCCTCTAAAGGCACTACAACGTCAGATAGAAACTTATTCACATATTTAGGAGGCATGAACCATTTTGACAAAGTTTTACCAAAATATTTTTTAAGAACCACACAAGGCGCCATATTTCTTATCATTAAAACACTACCATTAATTTTCGAGTTAAATCGATGTCCTTTAAAGGTATCCAGATAAGATTCTGTTAGTCCTTGTGTCAATGTAAATACTTATTGAAATTGCAACAGTTTCAAACTTATTTTGTGTTCGTAGCCTATGGAAAAGAAACCGGTCGCAGGTGTCACTTAGGTCATAGGTCGGACTTTTTGTCATAGTTAATGTTGGCTGGCTTACAGTAAACCGTGAATTTTTGCGTATATTCAAATACAAAAGAAACACCACAAGAAAATAAAATTAAAAAAAAAAATGGAAAACATCCCCAGAGGTTTTTCTCTTACCAAAGTACACCTGAAAATTAGAAATCAGTATTGCTAGAAATTTTTAAATATTATTTTTTTATTTTTTTGGACAATATTGATATAAAATAAGTTTTATCAATAAAAAAGTGTTATAGCTTTAAAAAGTTTAAAGTTAAAAAAATTAAAATATATTCCAATATTTAGTCTAGCTTTTATAGAACCTTTACAACTCGCTTTTAAATTTGTAAAAATAAAAACGTTTACACCCTTTAAATACACTTAAAGTGGCAACACTGCGTATGATTTATATTTTAATTAATATAACTCATACGTTTGGTTTGAACTTAAGGTCAATAGAGTGTATGAAAGTTTTTGATATACAAATTCCATAAAAATCATACAAGAAAAAAGAAAAATCATATTACAAAGTACCAATAGTTCAAAGAAATTTTTCATTTAAAACTAGAAAAAGAATTCTTTTATAAAACATCAATTAATTTCAATTAACTATTTTTTATGCTGGTGAATTATGTGACTACATTCCTGTTCTATTCTGTACGTTTTGCATCCTAGAGAGCAAAATGAAATTTAATGAAATATAAATTCTTAATCAAACAAAACTACATGGAGTATATATTTTTCTCATGAGTTCCATGATACATCACAAATGGAATTGACCGAGTGTCTTCAAATCTGATTAATTTTTTGTACACACATACTACATGGAGCAAATAACAGTTTTTCAAATTTTCAAAAACTCGCGGTTTTAATTTTACAAAAAAATTCTAAATATTACAAAAGTATGTAATTTTGAAGAGCTCTATATTCGAAAGTTCTTATCGGATTTCTCTGATTTAAGGGGGGACATTACATTCGCGGCAGAGAAAACAGACCTTTTTTAAAAATTCATAACTCAGTCAAAAACAAACATTTTTCCAAATTTTTTATTATTGTAGAGAATTGAACAAATTACAAGAAAAAAATTCAAAAATATATATTTTTCACTCCACATGGTTTTATAGAGCTCCAAACTGGCGGCAGAGAAGAAAACGGGGCCTCGTGGTTGCAGTGCTGGGAGTCGTAAAAATTATCCAATCTGAAAAAAAAATTACTTTTTTAAATCTTAACAAAATTGGTTATCGTATGACACGAGCTTTTTTAAATTTTTTTTTCAATTTTTGGTGATGTTCCAAATTTAAAAGTGTGTTTTTTCGAAAAAGATATTAACTTTAAAAATTTATAAAAAATCGAAAGAAAATTTAAAAAAAAGCTCGTGTCATACGATAGCGAATCAAGTGTCAGGTTAGTGCCGCAACCAGAACAAAAAACATGGTTTCGAGATAAACGCGTTCAAAGTTTGTGAACAAAGAAAAAAAGGTTACCTTCAATCTGCCTGCGTCGTACTGTATGCCTTCGTTATCTTGTGTTGTGCTGTTTCTTACAGTTTTTTGCAATCGTTTAGCAATTCGGGCTTCTTTTGAAGCTTCATATGCCTTCACTCTGGCGCATTTTAAACGATTTGCATCATTTCCTTTGCAAAAATTCAATGCTGTAGCTAGGTATCGCGAAAATTAAAAATGCGCTCTTAATAATCCGGCCGTAACTTTTGAACCCGTAGGAATTTTTCCATGAAATTGTTTTTCTTAAAATCTTAAGAATATTTACTAAAATACAAAATTATAAAAACAAAGTCGATTTCAAAAAACGGCCAATGTCATGTTCCCCCTTAAAAAGCAATCGATTTATGAGCTTGTCATTTTTCATGCAATAAAAAAATTACATATTTAAAAAAAACAAATTTTTATGCAATTTTAAGATGCATTTAGTTTTTTTTTTTTTGTGACTCGAATGTCATCTAATTTTCTTGATTTTTTACAAAAAAAACTTATCCATTATTTCCATACAAAAAATTAAATTTTTTTGTATTATTTGTAATTTTTATATTTTGAACAAATTTTTAAATAGTTTAAAACTCGGTATGGTTTAGGTTTATCTTACCAAAAAATGCAATTTTGCATCTGAATTAAAAATTATTTTTTGCGACAAATTAACTTAAATAAATCACGTTTTTGTCTTTTGTTTTATTGAGCTAAAGATCCTTTATTTTATAATTATTTTTTTTTTTTTTTTTTTTTTTTGTTTTATTGAGCTAAAGATCCTTTATTTTATAATTATAATTATTTTTTTTTCCGCCTTTTTTGTAATTATTATTTTTAAGTTTTTTAATTATAAAAAAATTTTCCCTGAAGAAGTCTTCCAATGCGAAGACGAAATATTGAAAATAAATAATTATAATTATAAAATAAAGGATCTTTAGCTCAATAAAACAAAAGACAAAAATTTATTCAAAAAGATCGAAGAAAAATAAGAAAATTTAAATCACGTTTTTGTATCGTTAATAGTGTGTTCTGAAAATAGTTTTCAAAATATAAAAATTAAAAATTATACAAAAAATTTAACTTTTTGTATGGAATTAATGGATGAGCTTTCTTAAAAAAAAATCGAGAAAATTAGATGACATTCTCGTCACAGAAAATGCGAAATTAAATTTTATAAACAAAATGTTAAATTTTCAATTTATCCATGTTTATAAAATGTTGAAAGGGGTAAATCAATTTCGAAAATTTATCTTAAAATTACATGCATAAGAAATGCATTTTTTAATTCATTTATTTTATTGCATTAGTGTGAAAGAGGATAATCGTAAAACTCGAACGCTTTTTGAACCAGCGAAATCCCATAACAAATTTCCAGTATACGCACATTTGATTTGTGCCATTTACAAAAATCAAAAAAAAAATTTTCTACGACATTTTAAGAAGAATTGTAGCTTTTATACAAAATTCAATGTTCAAGATGTATGGGAGTGTGAGTATTCTTGCTCCGATTTTCTCAAAAATTATGATTTTTTCTAATTTTGGCAACAGAAAACCTACTTATATTTTTGCCCAACCCTTATAAGGGGCCAAAGCTCTGTAATACGGCTCTTCATAGTTACATACTTTTGGGATATTTTAAAATTTTTGTTTAATTAAAACAGTGAAAAGTCGAAAAATTTAAAAACTGAATATGGAGATTTGTTATACGCTCCATACAGCATATATGTTTTTAATATAAAGAAAATCGGAAGACATGGTCACAAAAAATTAAAATTTTTCGTCTTCTTAAAAAGAATGAATGATATAAAAATTTAAATAAAAAATTCAATAAAACTTTAGTTTTTTTTTTTTTTCATTGCTGTCGTTTTGTGTATAGCGTTTTTTAACGATAAAAATTAAATTCACTACGTTTTATTTAACAATCAAACACAAGCACACACAAAATAAAAAAAACTAGAATAAATGCAAATTTACTAAAAGAAATATAAAGGAACAGGAAATCTTATATTTTCTTATTCTATTATAAAGTTTTTGGCAACAGCTACTGTTTGTATGTTTGTAAGGATATCTAATATTGTATACAATATACATACAAAAGATTCGAGAACATTACCAATTACTTTTGCCAGAGTCTTAAGACTGACACTAACAATAATATACACACACACACACTTATACAACACTCAAATACAGATTTCAAATCTTTTGCAGATACATACACGTTAAAAGGAACTATTGTTATACTTATACAATATATAAATGACGTCAAATGTGTTTGAAAATCTCTAAAACAAACACGCTCTTACTTAAATTCACACAAAAACACTTATACAAAGACAAACCAACAACACACACTCACACAAACACACACTGTTTTAAAATTCCTGTTAAATTTATGAGTTCTTTTATATAATAAATGTTGTAGTAGTTGTTTGTTTGACTAAAAGTAGTTGTAATTTTATTATAGAAATGGTTCACGTAGCGAGTGCATGTGTGTGTGTGTACGAGTGTATTTGTGTCAGTATTCAAATTTTTTATCGTAGTGTTGGTTTTTTTATATACCTCGTAACTATATGTTTGTAAAATTTTGCGCGCCAAAAATTTTACATCTTTCTTGTCTTATCTTTGAGAAAACCTATGGATTGTTAAAGGAAGTAAAAAAGGAAAGTAATCAGAATATAAAAAAGAATGAAAAAAACGCCCTTCAAGCTGTTAAATTATATAGAGTGTTTACACCATAAAATAAACTAATAATGTCTTATGTAGAATTTCCTTAAAATCATTTTAATGTTTAAATAAACAATTGTAATAATTTAAAAGAGTTAAAAGGCAGTTAAGCTTCTTATCAACAAGTCTTACGAAATTTGTCACAAATGGGTAAAATTATCATTTAATAACACCACTCGACGCCTAAAAATCCTGCCTTTGAAACACATCTTTTTTAATAGACCTACACTAAAAAAAAAATTCAGTAAAGCAAGCAACAATTTTGCCGGGAGGATCCTTGCAAAAACATTGCTAATAGCAGCAAAAAGTTAGTAAATTCAGCAAAAATGTTGCTAAAAATATGTCTTGCGACATATAATTTCTTATTAATTTTGACATGACAACATTTTTCGATGTATTGCGATTTGATTTTCACTAAAAATTGCGTATTTTCCTCTATTCTAGATTTTTTTTTTTAAATATTAACTTATAATTTTTTGTTCTTGTACACAAAATGTTATCTAAAATATATTTTTTAAAATTAATTTTCATTTGTTTTCATATATAAAACTCTTTGTTCGCAGGTATTTATGGATTAAGTTTTCTAATTTTTTTTTTAAATTTGGTAAGTGTTAAAATAAAAAATTGTTTGGATAATTTTTTAAAAATTTCGTGAATGGAGGAAAAAACGTAATTTTTAGTAAAAATCAAATTGCAATATCTCTAAACCCGTTGGTCTGATTTAAAAAGTTTTTAAATACTCGTGCTAGGCATGAATTGAAATTAATAATAAAAAATTGTTTTGTGTCGCAAGACATATTTTTATTAAAGAAATTTAAGAAAAATCTATAACTTATAATTATAAAAAAAATTATAAGAATCCTTTTTATGTTCCTCAAAATTTTAACTCCAATTTTTATATTTTAGAAAAAAAAATATAATTTGTTTTAATAATTTGAGGGCCATACAGTTTTCGCAGAAGCAATTTTAAAATTTTCACGATTTTGGTGATCTCTGACCTAATAAAAGTTATGTACAAAATTGGATCTATACACTCTCATTAGAATCGAAAGATTTCATCCAACAACTGAATTCGGTTGAGACAACCGAATTTACGAGGTTGCAGCAACCGAGTAAATTCGTTGGATGAAAATCGGTTGACACAACCGAATTTGTTATGTGAGTGTAGACATTTGAAGAATTATTTTTAACCAACTTTGAGGGGTCCTCACCGTTAAGTGCGACCAGAAGAAGATTTACCGCCCACTTCATTTTTGTTGCCCTAACCCTCCGTTACAAATTTCCACATGTTTACTCTATTTTTTACATGGACAATTATAAATGCCAAAACTGTTTGGCAAGCATACTTGACTGTGCTCATTATAGGGCTAAAACTTGTTTGAGTCAAAAGAAAGTATTCGTTGTCTCGAAATTGTTGATGGTATAAGTTTTCAGTTTAATTCAATTTAAATCATAATTAATATTAATCATACGTACCGTAGTATTAAGTATATTTTTTAAACTTCCATTCAAGTCTAACGAAATCTTATGGCTTAAAATTTAATGTTCTTTATTTTCTATTTCTTTTCTTACAGATTTCCTTTCAATGCCCACATCTTTAATAAACTTTTTATATAACTTATAATAAAAAAAGGATTAAGAATTTTTATGTTGTTATCAACTTCGTTAAGAGGAAACTAAACAGCAAAAAACAGAAATTCAAACTGTTCTCTTTAAATTGTAGTAAAGATATTAAAAATATTTTCATTTTTATCATTAAGAACATTATTAACATTGTCAACATTTGCCAACAACGAGAAAAATCGTTAAATAACACTCACCATTCTCATCACATTGGATTACGCTCAGTTTTATTTTTGTCCAGAGCCAATTAGTGGCCCCACCAGACCGCAACAATTACAACAACAATTTCAATTACAACAACAACTAGTACCAACATCGTACGAGTCGTTTTATAACAATTTTGCCAACAACAACAACTACATTAACAGCAACATTCAGCAATCACGTTCACTATATCATCCTCAGCAACAACTACAACATTTTGAACAACATCAGGACGCTACAACGCCTCCAACATATTATAACTACAATTATAATTATTATCAACAACATCAGCAGCAACAACAACACCCACAACATTATAATCCCTTTTACAGTCAACAACATCTACAGTCAGCCGCAGCGCCGTATTTTCATAAATCGGCCGTCGGCTTAGCTCCCTTCGGTTGTAGCAGTTATCTAGGCGCTGGCCGAGAAGCAACAGGTTTTGGTTTAGGTCTAACCGGACTGGGACTGGGAGGATTAAGCGCCGGATTGGGAGGTTCAGGAGGAGGTAATTATACCCCCTTAGGACGTAGTTATCGTTATTATAAACATCATACTTCAACGGGTCTGGGCAATAGTAATTATAACGGTTATTATAGTTTAAGTTTTGGTGAAAGTTATTATCCATTTCAATCCACCGGAGGAGGAGGAGGAGGAACACTAGCCAGTGTTCAGGGAGGAGGTGATTATTTTGGTAGAATATCACCAGCTGCCGCACATACAGGACCCTTATTAGCAACTTCGGTATCGGAACCACGTAACAGTCTATTAAAATTACCCCCACCACCACCACCGCCATTGCTGCCACCCCTAGATGACGATTTACAAGTAAATACCGAACCATACTTGTCCACCTATTCGTCCAGGCCTATAGATTATATACCCTCACCACCGGCGTCTTTAAGAAGCGATACATACGCTTGTAGACCCCGACGTCCTAGGGATAACGGTGGTAGATATTCAGCAACTGGCTACTATACCCGACAACGTAGCCGTGGGTTTTCGCCTATAATAGACTGTGATCGTTTTAGAGATCGTGAATTTTTGGGACGCCCTTCAAGACTACGTACAAATAGTTTACAAAGTAATTGTAGTCTGGGTAGATCTTCATTTACGGCTTTTGATCGTTTATCACCGATTAGAGTTGGTTCATCGCCGAGATCTCTAAGAAGAGATAAATATCTATCTCCTTGCGAGAGTCCTAAATACAGCAGCAAAACGTCGTCCACACTACAGCAACATACACACGATACCTCACAATATCATTCACAAACATACGACACATCAACAGCAACACCAGCAGCAGTGGGAGTAGCAGCAGTATCAGCAACACCAAAAAAAGCCGCAGCAATACCGCCACTTCAGCAACAAACACTACCACCAACAGCACAACAACAACAAGCGACGCACTATCATCATAATCCCTCCTCTCACCAACATTCTCATCATCAACATCATACTCATACAACACCACCACTACCACCAAAATTGGAACAACCTCAACCTTATCAACCATATACACCAAGTGAAACAACATATCATACACATAAAAGAACACATCATCATACAAAAACGCCCTCGGAACAAAGAGATTATTCTCAACCACAACAAACACCTTTACAAAAACATTATCACCAGCAGCAGCTACAACAACATCAACAACAATCTCTGCCACAACACTCTCAACAACTTCAGCAACCAGCAATTAACACCACCACTACCAACAGATATAACAACAGCAGCAACATATATTCCACCAGCAGCAATCAGTATCCACCACATCACGACGATAGTTGTGAAGATTTCCATCATATACCTTCAAATCTCAATTATTTTCAAAGACGTAGAATGATGGTTAGTAAACTGTGGAAAGGTTGTTTTCCCGATGTGACTCCCGAGCATGTTCATCGTCATAATTTCTATCTCTGCCAATGGCAACGTAATACCCAAGTTCGTATAATCTATCTATTTTATCGATGGATTACCGCCATTATTTGTTTAGCTGCCCTGGTTTGTTCACTGCTGGATATTGGCCGTACGGATGAACGTTATGAAAATCATTATGCTAAATGGTGGATTTATCTAACGCATTGGGGTCTGCTATTTTGTACTGTACAGGCATGGTTGGCGGCTATGATTGTTACGCAGGGTATGATGGTGGAGAGAGAAGACTTTGAGTTGATGCGTCAGGCAAAAAAATCAAAATTGCATTATCTCTATTGGATAGTATATACGTTGGCAACGGTATATGCTTTTATAATAACCATGTGTTATTGGTTGTTGGTGCATGATCCGGGTAAGTGGAAATGAAATATGTTAACTTTTCCTTTTCTTTACAATATTTTTTAACTTTCTATAAAACATCTTAATTAAGATTGGAAAGCTTAAAAGGATGTCCTTGAGTTTATTTTTTCTTTAACATTTTTTTAAAATTTCTGGCAGGAATTTGAGGAACTTAAAATCAAATTCTTTACAATCCTCCCTAGGTAACATATTTTTAAAGGACGCAAACTCATTATAGTTTTCATATCCCTCGTTGGGCGCCATATTGCTATAAACTTCAAAATCATTGTATAAGATGTCACAAGTTAGCATATGGGCACTATTGTATCGACAATGATGAAGCACAAACTTACCACCCTGAGTCTTTTGTTTCACCTACCAATCTATCTGAAATGACTACATAATTACAGAGCATAACTAGAAATTATGAGCTTAAAATTTGTTATATTGGTGCCTCCTACCAAGTATGCATCCGCTAAGACGAAAATTCCTCCTTGACGTCCTTTGGCGTCCCCTTGACCTCTTTGGCTAGAACTTTGGATCTCTGTTCCCTGGTACATTTTAGAGGTTTTTTTGTGGTTTAAATTATGTAAAAAAAAAAGAAAAGTCTTGCACTTAATCAATCACCCCAAACCGCTGGAGTTATGAACTTTTGATTTGAAATGAAGGCATTTGCTAAGGATCAGTTTTTGAAAATTTTAACGGAGATGGACTAAAAAGGGGAAGTCTCTCCCATAACGTCCTGCCCAAAATATTTTAGGCTAAACGTCTAAAATTTAACATATCAGCAGTGTTCTACATTTCGAAGTGTTTTCAAATAGCAGTGAAATTCAAATTTATGTCACTTTTACCCTGGGTTCTAAAATTTAGATGGTTCCATATCATCTTTATTCCATTAAATGATTAATGTACAATCATAATTCGCATAAACTTCAAATGTAAATGTATTAAGTGGAGAAAAAAACTTTATTAAATTTTCACTTTCACCCTAAAGTGAAATAAGCTATGGGCTAATTCATGATATACTTTTTAGATATTTATAAATTCTTAGTGTAAACGGAATTTAAAAGAGAACAAATTTCTCTTAAACGGCCTAAGCAAAATCTTTAATTCTAAAATTAAAACATCCACTACACGAGATTTTATAAAAGAGGAAGCTTCTTAGGAAAAAAAATAGTTTTCTTCTAAATATATTCCGGTTATCAAAACTTCTACAGAATTTTATAGAAAAGAAAATTCAATTACTCTAACTTTCCTCGCCAAACACTTTTTCTGGATCCGTACATCGAGAAACAAAATTGAACACCAAGTTGGACGCCATGTATAGTATTTATCAAGGGAACACATAGTTTTTTTATTAATATGTCTTATGCAGTAAAGAATGTTATTGGAAGCAGATTGTTGCAAGTACCAACGAAGTTCAAATATTCGTATTATTTTAAAGCAAAACCGAGTGAAAACTTATATTTTTACAAGTTTTAAAGAAAATTTCAGCTTTGCGTTTATAGTTTTAGGTCTGTTTTGCACCATAAAAGTTCTTAAATTCTTGGAAAATCACAATTTAGATTTGTTTTCCAGATTCATTTTCAACAGTATCAAATCTTAATATCTTAAATATAAATTTTTAAGGCAATGGAAATTTTTTATTTCCATCTTCTTCTATATAACTTATATTACACAAGGAACATGTTTTAATTATTCTTTCCTATTTTAGCCTGATCTACACTACCTTAAAAATCAAATAACTTTTTCGGTTAAGTTCTAGGTGTATCAACTTGGCAATTGCGTTTATGAAAGAAACAATCACCAACAACTCTTTCCATATATTTTTCGAACAAATATAGTAAGAAGCAGATATGAAGTTTCCAGTTTTCAACTTTGACATCCTGTTTCATAGATGCTCCTATATTCTGTCAAAGTATATATTTTTAGCTTTATTATAAGGTTTTCAACATAATAATATCTTAATTTCATCAAAATATAATAATGCCTTAAAGGATATTTCTCCTAATTTTTAATATAATATATAATTAATAACAAGTATACGCTCCAGTGTCGTTAGACATCTTCATTATCTAAATATCTTTCAGAAAGTCTTCTAATATTCATAATTGTACTTACAAATTATGACAACTTAAATCCTATAAGATCATCTTTATTGATATTATCCTTTAACATCCTCAATTAAAATGTCATTTTATAAATTTGTTTACCATAAAATTGTCTACTTGCATTTCAAAAAAACCTTTTGCATAAGGTCAACTATACTGTCACAGGATAATACTTTTCTGTGTGTGTATTGTATATGATATAAAGGAATTCAGCATTTAAACTGAACACATTTTTGGTAGTAATTACTTTGTTTATGTGTGTGTGTGTGTATTTTTCCCTGAGACACATTTTCCATGTTTGTCTATCTCGGCCTCTATACCCTTTTAATTTAGTATTCATATTTTGGTTTGCTTTGTAATTAGAAGATGGACAGATTTTTTGATTCTGTTTTTGATAATGACCTTTTATTTTTTTTTCCTTTACAGAAGTACATAAAATTGACACATTAAACATAATGGTGCATGTCTTAAATTCGATTATAATGCTTATCGATTTGGCCATTGTTGGACATCCAATTAAATTAAGTCATGCCTATTTTACTACTGGTGTTGGCTTAGCATATGCCATATTTACTGGAATATATTTTTTGGCTGGTGGTACTGATAGGTAAGTTAAATTTTTAATAAAAAAAAAAACAAAGAAAAAAACTGATGTGAACAAAGAAATTACATGAAATGTAATTTAAACAAAATTAACTAATTTTCAACAAATCTGGCAACAGTGCTGCCATATTGTGAATGAGTCTTTAAAATGAATAGCTATGAAACACGCGCTAGATTTTGAAATCTAGAAATCTCGGCTGTAATGTAAACGCAACCTTAAAGTGCTTTTGATTATTCATTGCTAACCATTGCGATTGTGATATTAATTCTAAGACTATCCTGCTTAAAAATCATTCAAAATGTATACTTGAAGCCCGTTGCAAATGCAATCTCGTTTAAACTAGTTTATGGCCATAATTTTTTAAAAGATATTGTTATAAAATATTTGATTATAAAATATATTTATAAAATTAGAAAATATTATAAAATTTCTGACAGATTATTGGATGATCTTGAAAAACATGATCATACTATTTGTGTACACTTTGTATTTTTACCACTTCTAAACGGATGCAACATTGCTTTTTATCCCCTTTTACCGTTTTTCAATGTTGCCAACTATCAAGAAAATTATAAAAAAAAAACGAAAAATCTGCTGTGTTTTAGAGCTTTTGAAGCAAAAAAGCAAGTTTGTGTTCATTAATGTCAAATAGAAAGGCCTGATTACAATTGTAGAAATTGTAGTCGAGTTTTTCGACTCCTTAAAAAAATGGTTTAGCTTATAAAGGGTGTTTTTATAGAGGTATAGATCTTTGAAATGGAATAAAACAAAGGTGAATTTTATAAATTGACATGAAATTTACTTTATTCGAAAGATAATCTTCTGGCATTATAATTTAAATATGACTTCTGGCATATGACCGCCACGGCTGGCTCGGACGTAGTCTAATCTGGAGTTCCAATTTTCGATGACTTTTTTCCAATATTTGTGGCCGTATATTGGCAATAACGCGGCGAATATTGTCCTCCAAGTGGTCAATCGTTTCGGGCTTATCGGCGTAGACTAGCGACTTTACATATCCCCACGATCTTGGATTACAATTCACGGGTCCGAAACGTGAAACTATGCGGTTACCAAACGTTTCCTTCAATAAATCAATTGTGCCACGAGCTGTGTGACATGATGCGCTGTTTTGTTGAAACCACAGCTCCTGCACATCATGGTTGTTCTATTGATGAACGAAAAAGTCAGTAATCATGACGGCCACCATTGACTGTAACGTTCTGACCAGCATCGTTTTTAAAGAAGTACGGACCAATGACTCCACCAGCCCATAAAGCACACCAGTTAGTTTTTCTCCATGTAACGGTGTCTCAACATACACTTGAGGATTATCATCACTCCAAATACGTGAGTTTTGTTTATTGACGTATCCATTTAACCAAAAGTGAGCTTCACCGCTAAACAAAATTCGCTTATGAAAATCGGGATCAACGGCAATCTTGTTTTGGGCCCATTCACCGAATCTGCGCCTTTGTAAGCACGCAAACCAAGATCTTTCTGCAAAATCTTCCTGTGCACGATTTCGGATAGATTGATTGGGGTCTTCCTCTACGCTAAGCTCTACAGCTGCAGTGACTTTCTCTGTACGCCCTGTACGACGTCTCTGTGGACGCATTTTATCATTTAGAGCAAACGTGGTGCAAAAACGTTCCAAAGTTAATCGAATAAATTGCTCTGATGGACGATTATGTTGACCGTAAAATGGACGTAGTGCGCGATACGTATTTTGAACAGAACCATGATTTTCAAAATAAATTTTGCAGAATTTGGAAGCGTTGTTCAGGCGTTAGTCTATTAATGTTGAAATGCCAGACCAGACTAAACATAAATCCCTTAACAGCTGACAAAATGACCGCCAGTTAAAAAAAGTGTTGCCAACTTAAAGTTTTATACCTGTGTAAAAAACACCCTCTATATAAAGAAATTAAACCCTGCTAAAATATTTTCTATAAAAGGATTGCTATTAATGATAACTTCAGTTGTAAAATTGTTTAAAAGTTGTGTTTTTTAATGAATAATAAAAATAATAGCACCACATCTGTTCTTTTAAAAATTACACGGTCCTACAAAATATACCAATTTTATTATACCTGAAAAGCTACCTAGTGGATGTTGTAGTGGAAGTCTGGTAGAGTAAAAGTTATTGTTAAAAAACGGACTTTTTATACAAAAAAAAAATCAAATTACAACGTAGAACGGTTGATTGGTTCCCTCCGATTACCCCAAAATTTGGATATGTAATACACTCAGAGAAAAAAGTTGCATCATATTGATGATATTGTTTCAGAAATCGCTTGTTACGAATTATTCATTATATTTATGAAATTGTCATAAATATGAGGACAAACTTCATAAAAATTTTAACAAGTGTTTCATAGACCTTATCGTTTCATAAAAAAGTTTGAAATTTAGAAAATATAATTTGCAATTAAGGGCTGTAATATAATTATCTTAAGTGACTTCATTCAGGTCTTGGTAGGAAACAAAAATTTGGAAATGGAATTATTTAAATTTAAAAAATTTTAATTCTCATTTCATACCAACACTGACTTAAGTCACTTAATTAAATTATGTTTGAATTATTTGAAATTCTGAAACTTCAATTAAATATTATTTGATGTGTTTTTAATTTTAAATAGCATTTTTTGATTATAATATGAAACCGTGCCAACATGTCATGAATATGATGAAGCTTTTCTTTTGAGTGTGGCTTCACATATAACCATATTAATTTTATATCGAAATCATTTTCAAGTGATTTCTTTTATATAATTTCAAATAAAAAATGGATACATTTTTGATAATTTTTTAAAAAATTTCTTTGTTTCATTTAAAAAACTTTGGGTCTTTAAAATTGTTGATTTCTAGAAATTTTAATTTTTCAACTGAAATACTTTTAAGCATTACTTTAAGTTATAACAAGCATACCTACTATCGGCTAAAATTGTATAAAATTGGATGTATTTTTATCTAATTAGATATAATTTAATGTCCTGGATATGGACAAATCTCGGATTAAATTGTAGATAATCCAATTTTCGGACCAATTTGTATGTGTTTATATATGGGAACTTATCAAATGATATATAACTATATTAGACCCCATATTAAAATGTTTACTCGGCCTTACAACTGATTTCTTTGGTATTACAGATTGGTTGAAAATTAGTAAATTTTGGGTGTACTGTAAGGGAAAAGTTTTAATAACTTTAATTCCTCTTTATCTCCCTATAGAAAACTGCAAGTAGCAATATATCCTATGCTAGATTGGACTAAACCCGGTAAAGCTATAATTGTTACTGTATGTGCCATAATCTTTGTATTTATTGTGCATTTTTGTTGCTTCCTGATGTATCGTGCCCGAGTTTGGCTTTTTACTAAACTCTGCATACGCGGTTTTTAATCATCGTGATGGTGAATTTTGTGAGGGACTTCAAGAAGATTCTTGTACTCGTCTGGGTCCGGGTGGTAGTAGTGCCGATTATTCACATCAACAACAATTTCCAACTATGGTACATTCCGAACAGCCACATCGTACACATCTAACGGTGGCGACTAGTGCAGCTGCAACCCAGCAATTGTCAACGGAACATGTCTACGCCAATGCTCCCAGTCATCATTCTAGCCAACAGCAGTTGCATCAACAGCAACAACTGCAACAGCCACTGCAGCCGCAACCCCATCAACATCAGCATCAATCGCATCATCCCCATCAATATCCGCCCCAATATTCGGGTTATCAACAGCAACCTGTTGTTGCTGGTGTCAATGTTGGTGTTATCAGTTCTGCGGATATTTATCAGCATCAACATCATCAACATGACAACAATAATAAGCATCATCAACATCAGCATTCACAACAGCAACAACAACAATTGCTACCCCAGCAACAACAACAGCAAAAGACATCGAGTACAGTTGTTGCTGGTGGCGGCGGCGGTGTAGGGGTCGGTGGTGCGGCTGGTAGTGCTAATGTTGGTGCTGGTGGTGGCGGTGCAGCTACTGCCGCTTCGGCTTCTACTTCTTCGTTGTCACGTACTGTTGCTCATTTAGATGCTGCACAGCGCGAACAATTCCTAAATCCCAATCAAATTGTGGAATATAAAATGTAAAGACGTTGTACCCGGCACCGATATACATTCCATTTGTCCATGAAATTTTTAGAAAAACATTGTTCCCAGTGTCAGGCTTATAAAGAGAAAGCCGATAACACCTATGGCATGTTAGATGGAGATGGTGAAGATGGCGATGATGGCCATGAAAATGATGTTATGTGTAAGGTAAAGCCGGCTACAAATGTTGAGGGTAAGCAATTGTTATATAAAGATAAATGTTGTTGAAATGTGATTAGGCTAAAATTGATTGATAATAATCTTAAACAATAAGAAAAATGTAGTAGTTTAAAAAAAAAACTAAGTTTTAAATTTTAAATGAATTTAAAAAAAGAAAGGAATTTAAAGAAATTTTGTTCTCAAACTAAAGTATTTTTTTTTTTTTTTGGTTTTATGAATTTAAATCATAATTTTGATTTAGCAAAAATATGAAATTTGAGACTTGAGCGCTACTTATAAAATTAAAATAGAGCAACATTAACAATAAATTATATTGTTCGATTGAAACATTACTATATTGTGCAATATTTTTCTTTTTCTGTTACATTTTTCTAATATATATATATATATATATATATATATATATATATATTTTTTTTTTTTTTCTAATCTATATTTTTCTATATATATTTTTTCTTGTTTTAAAAAAATAATTCACTTTTTTATAAAATCATTTTATTTTTTTCCATAAATAATCCAGAACACATTTAAAAAAAGTGCTGCCAAGTTTAATATTTAAATATTGTTGCTAATGTTAGTACTTTTTAACACACTTTTTAGTATATTTTGCATACACATTTAACTTTTTTATTTTGGTAAAAAATGCAAACATTATTAAAAGTTGCATTTAAGAAAATTTTACCCTTTTGCAATTTTACAAGACCTAAATTACTGACATAAATAGTCTTATTAATTTTCAAAAACATAAAAAAAAATTTGCAATCTTTTAAAATTTGTCACAATTTTCAACAATTAAAATAATGCTTAATAATT
The DNA here is from genome assembly GCA_021234595.1 of Delia radicum. Lineage (NCBI taxonomy): Eukaryota > Metazoa > Arthropoda > Insecta > Diptera > Anthomyiidae > Delia > Delia radicum. Next base: position 232,304,664 of record CM037854.1, read on the forward strand.
GTCCATTAAGGGTGCATTTATATTATGCTCGAAATCCAGTTTAAACGAAATTTTGAATTCTAGTTCGTGTATAATTTTATAAACTACCATATGATCGAAATAAATTACCATATGATCGAAATATTGTTTAAACAATATATTGTAAGTGCAGCTTAATACTGAAAAAGATATCTTACAGTGATGCCAAGTTTTTGAGAGTTAAGAAGGCGTTAAAAAAGCTTCACGCGTTTTTTTTTTTTCATTGTAAAAAGAAAATTTTCTGGAAAATTTGAAAACGTTGCAAAAACTGAATTAATTTACACGTGATTAATTTAATAACTGGGAAAAAAATGAAAGTAAATTTTAAATAGACACTTAAATTAAACAATTTATAAAGTTTTATATTGAAAAGTGTCACAAATTAAAAATTTCTCATCCAAAATATACGATTTTGGTTAATTTTTTGGAGCTTTAAAATTTGTTAGCTACAATTTGCGAGTAATAAACATAAATTATTTGAAAGCGCTAGAAGCACCAACGAAATATTACAAAGGCACTAACTTGGTGATTTTTTTTTACATTTTTGAAAAAAAAAATAATATAAGTTTTTTTTTTCGATTTTAAAGTGTCTTTAGAAAAGATTGGAGAACTAATTAGGTGTCTCAAAAGTCGAGAATTTGATGATAACAATCCCCTTGGAAATTATTTTCGAATCTTTTGTGAACATCTTTTGGGTTTACTTTTTTGTACATAAATAGAAAAAAAGTTGTAAAAGTGTTTGACAAAACTACTACAAATTTGTTCAAGATGACGTGCAGGAAAAACGGCTGAAATTGGCAAATTTTTTAGTCTAATATCAGTAAGATAAGAATAGCAAAAATAAATCTGTTAAATCTACAAAATTTTTGTTATATTCAATTTTAGTTAAAATAAGCTCAAAATTGTGAGATTTTCAAATTTTTTTTTATGTGAATAAAAATATGCCCTTCTGAAATCAGCAGTCTAAAATTTTTTATCAAATATTTCGGTTAATTTTATCAGGATATACTGTTATTTGCATTCAACTAAATCGAAGGTAAATATAACAAAAATTTTGTAAATATTCCAATTTTTGTTTGTTGTTTTTTGTCTAGAAATATTCAGCAAAAGTTTTTAATAATTGTAGCGGATTAAATTTCTATTTTCAATTAACTAAAATTTAACTCGGATTTAACTAAAATTTTGTAAATTTAACAGTTTTATGTTTGCTGTTATTGGAAATAATATTTAGCAAAGAAATCTGGTAAATTTGCCATTTTTTTTTGCAACGTCATTTATAACTAATTTTTAGTAGAAATTTTGAAATATTTTCTACACAAAAAAAAACTAAAATCGAGTTTCAATTAAAATATTTGTTAATTCAATTAAACGTTTACTTGAATTCGGTCAATTAAACTTGTAATCAATTAAAATAATTCGTAACAATTTAATTGATTTGAGTTTCAATTAAGATTTTAGTCGTGTCTATTAAAATTTAAGTGAATATTGTATTTAATTTTAAATAAATTCTTAGCAGAAACTATTAAAACTTCAAGAAAAATTGTAAAAAATTGCCACAAATTTGAAAAAATTGATAAAAAAAAAAAGTCGTTAAAATTGAAAAAAAAAATCTCTGAAATTAAAAAAATCTCTAAATGGGGGAAATAGCTAATATTTGAAAAAATCGCCAATATTTAAAAAAAAATGGGAAATACCGGCAAAATTTAAAATAAAAATCGCCTAAAAATCATAACGTCAAAATCTCCAAAATTGAAAAAAAAAATCGCCAAAAATGTAACCCTCTAACCGGCAAGCCCTCCTCCAGGCGGAGTATTTTAAATTAGCCATAAGTGCGCCAAATGAGTGTTTTATAATAAAAACTTAAGCTATTTCTTTAGAAAACCAAATTTATAAAATATTTTGTGTAGCAATTTTTTGCGTGCATGTCACGGTTTGAAAGCGAGAAGGCGTTAAAGTAAAAATTTCGTATAATTTAAAAAAATAAATATTTTAAAATCAACACAATTGTGTGTGAAATATTGGTTAGTTCGGTTAAAGATCATGAATATTTTTTCCATATTAACAGAAAAATTATAATTTTATTTGTGATAATTTACTTTGATTAAAAACACTTAGAAAAAAAGTTATTTGACACCTGCATGAATGGAGTTAACTTTCTAGGCCGCAACGGCCTTCATCAACATTCTTCGTGCCTTAAAGTGTTAAATTGTAAACATCATCCATTTAACTCAACTATTTAAGTTATAAACATAACTTGACTAAGTTTGTTCAGTATGACGAAATTTACTGCGAACTTATTTTTCTATAAGCTACACTCAAAAAAAAAGTTTGTAAAGTCAGCAAAAAATTTTGCTGAGTCAGCAAAGTTTTAGTCAGGAGGGCGCTAGCAAAAAAATTGCTAATGTCAGCAAAATCTTTTGCTGAAAATCAGTGAGCTGATTTTTAGCAACAAAATTAGTAGATTCAGCAAAAGTTTTGCTAACACTTAGTAGATTAGAAATAAAAAAGCGTTGGTAAATATTAATAAATTTTTTGCTGAATTTTAGTAGACTGAAAAAAACGCAAAAAAAATTGTAAAAAAATTGGAATTTAGTTAATATATTTGCTGAAAATCATAAAACATATTTTTGTGATTCTTTTAAAAATAATTTACAAAAATTCGAAATATAAAAATTTTCATTTTCCCACATTGATGTCATGAATTAATTTAATATCTGAAAATATATAGAAATAAATATATATAACATAACAAAAATTTTCTTTCAACTACTTACATCAATGGTAGTCTAAATGATGCTTTCTTTTAAAGGACGCAACTGCCAAAGATAAAAAAAAACGAAACGAGGAAAACAACCCTTTTTGAAATAAGAAAAAGGAACCATACTAAGATGTGTCTTTGTCTTTCGCTTTACTCTGTCTACATGTCTGTATATGTTTGTTTGCAATTTGACCACACTAGATTATTAATCTATTAACATTTATTATAGAAATACATATTAAATTTAAATATTTTCTTTTGTCTTTTATTTTATTAACAGACAATTATTTTCACAAGCCGGTGACAACGCAAAATTTAAGTTGTTTTAATCCTCAATTTTGTTTTATGTATGAAAAACAGATACAAAAGTCTTCCATGGTTGATTTTTTTTATATGTCTTATTAGAGTTGTACTTTTTAGTATCATTTTCCTCTTCTCTACTACATCTTGACATGCCGTGACATCTGCTTCATTGTGCGTATAGCTTTCAATCTGGTTGTCGTCCACACTATTAATGTGCTTATCAGCACAATTTTTTTTAGCAAAATTAATTAGTAAAACATTAGTATATTAGTAAAGCATTAGTATAAAACAGTTAAAAGTGCTGAATAAGTACAACAAAAATTTTAGCTGAAAACACGATTTTAGCAAAAAAATTTGCTAAAAAATAGTATACCTGATTTACAAGACGTTTTACTAACTTTTGTACTAACTTATTATTTTTGAGTGTATGTTTAGTTCAGTTAATTATTTCCACAGTTGCCAGTTCAACTAATTAAGTTGAAAATTTGACTGGCAGTTATTTTCAAATCTCATCATATTTTATCCTTTACATTGTAAGTGAAAGAATATCAAACATTGAAGATTTTCTTCGTTTTTCAACATATGTCGAGCATATATATTAAGCGAATTGTTGCACTGTACCTTGTGAGTAGTTAATAATGAGATTTTATTGTTGATCTAACACAATTTTCAAAAATCTTGAAAACATACTTATGATGACGGTGAAAATTTAAAAAATTAGGAACAAAATTTGCTTCCAAAAACAGCGTTTTTATAAAAGTTATATATTTTAATTTATTTATATAGTTTTAATTAAGTCTGATTCTATGACAAAGTTTGCTAAAGTTTGAGAACATTTTTTTTTTTTTAATAAAAATTTAGAAATTTTATTTAAATCTTTTCAAACCTTTTAAGAATTGTTACAGGATTGAATAACAGAGTTGCGTCGTGACTCATAATACGATTCATTTTAACATGTTTAAGAAATCGTATAATTTCATGGACATTTGGAAAAAAAAACGAACTATTTCTAATTTATTTTAACTGTTTTGTTTCTTCTTTTTAAACTATAAAAACTTAACAAATAAAACAATTAACTATTAAATTCCAAAAACACAAAATTATAGTCTGACATATTTATTCAAAAAAAACACTCGTATTATATTAAAATTTAAGTTAATAGATTTTATAAACAAAGTTTAGAACAAATTTTTTTTTTTAGAATATTCAAACACATTACACCCAAGTAGTTTTTTAGTTTAGTTTGAAAGTTTAAAAAAAAATATATATATTAACTCAAAAAGTAAATCTTATTATAATTTTAGCTAAAATATGTTTGAAAAAAATTATGCTATAAATTTTGATTTTCCAAATTTTTCCTTTAAAAAAAAAAAAACTAAGAAAATCAAAGCTAACTAAATATCGGTGCAAGGGGTTTTTAATTAATATTATTTAATAATTATTTACATAAAAAAAATGACACAAATTTAAGTTTTAATTAATACAAAACAAATTTTTTTGTGTAAGTAGCTTAAAGCCATTGGTGTTGAAAAAATTTTTTAAATTTAAAAAATACAAACTTTTATATTGAAAAGAAAATGAAAAAAAAAATAAAGATCTACAAGATCATAAAAATATTAAATTTAACAAAAGATTAACAAAAAAAAATTCCAAAAAAAAAATATATATATATATATTTATACAAAAAAAAAACAAACACTAATTTAATTTAAAATACCATAGTTTAAGTTCATAAATTTAGTATTGATTTAAAAAAAATAATTCAAAATTTAAACAAACAAACAAAAATTAAAACAGTATTATAATATAAAAAAATCGCAAAATACCCCCAAAAAAAAAAAAACAAATTAAAAAAAAATTTAATTTAAACTCAAAATCGAACACCTCATTAAAACTCAGCTTCAAATTAGTTATAGTTAATTTTTTTTTATTTGAAATTGCTCAAATATTTAGTGGCCGAAATAATTATAAGTTAACCCATGAAATTGTGAAATTTTTCCAAAATATTTGCAATATTTAAAAGTTTTTGCTACCACATAAAAGTAACAATAATACCAGTAGATACCAGAGAACAGAATGAGACCATTCGTTTTTGTTGTCCATTCATACATTCATTGCTTTTGCATTGCTTTTATTCAACAACAACAGCTTATGCTGTTGCTGTTTATTTCATTTATTGTTTTTGTTGAATGCCTTTTTAACATTCATTTTTATAATGCCGTTACATGTCAAGCAATGAAATGAAATTATGACACATGAATAACATGATATCAATCACAACATTCGCGTAGTATTCGTTAACCTGTAGCAATAGTAATAATTTTTTTTTAGTTTTATTAAACATGAAATATGTAAAGGGTCCGCCATCTAACTTTTTTTTTTCAACTAGTGCTTATTTCGTGAATGGTAGCTCATGTCTGATTTGACAGATAATTAGTTTTATTCTTCCGCTGACGAATATGGTTGTGTATACGCTTGAACAATAAATAAAGAATAAAATAAGAGAAAAAGGAAATGGCAATGTAAATTGAAGAGGAGGATATTGGCAACATTTGGTTTCAACAGGACGGCGCTACGTGCCACACAGCCGAAGCTACACTCGATGTTTTGCGCCCTGTTTTTGAAGATCGCATTATCAGCCGCAGAGCTGATGTCGTTTGGCAACCTCGGAGCTGCGATTTGACACCGTTGGACTTTTATTTGTGGGGTGCCGTCAAAGATAAGTGTTACGCCAACAAGCCAGAGACAATTGACGCTTTAAAGGACAATATTCGTGAATCCATTGGTGAAATACAGCTGCACACAATCGATAGTGTGCTTAAAAATTGGACCGATCGTGTAGGCTACTGCATGGCCAGCCGAGGCAGCCATTTAAATGAAATTATTTTGCATTATTAACCGAAAGGATTGTACTTTCAAATAAAAAAAAGAAATTTGAGAAAATATTCAGTAGTTTTTTTTTATAGCATTTTCAAAAAAAAAAATGTTATTTGGCGGACCCTTTATAAATATTTGTTTAATTTTATTAAACATGAAATATGTATAAAATATTTTGATTTTCTTACTACAGTAATATGTTTCACAAAAAATTTTGTTAACGTTTTATTCATTAAACATTGATACCATTCATACCAATCGTTGTGTATTCGTTGTTTTCGTGAGTGTTAAGTGAGGTTAACACTAGACAAGCAATGCAATGCATGGTTTTCGTTACACTCACTTTTCTCAATTCTGTCGATTGTTGCTTTATTGAAACGATGTGAGTTGACAACAATGTACTCATTTTTTTGTGATTGCATTCAAAAGCATGAAATAAATCAGTCAAACCGTTCTCTGGTAGATACTAAACCTCTTTAGATCCACTTGCTGCAGTTTTGCTGTATTTTTAATAATTTTTAAAAATTATTCATTGTATGGCAGCGAAATATATAGAAACATAAGTTCAGTGACATAAAACTGAGTTTTTTCGGCAAATATTTTAAATATACCACGGTCAGTGATTGCACAGAAAAATTTCATATAGACGCAATCGAACAAATAAAAACATAACAAATATTACATTATTCAAAAATTCAAAAAAACAGGGTCACTGACGAAGGTTTAATACCAGAAACTGCGCAGTCTGATTCAGAAAAAATTGAAAATTTGCAATGTAGAAAATATGATTTTTAGAAAATACACTCATTCTTCTCTACCACGCCTTTCACTATTTTAAATTTGTTTTACTTTTTGCTCAATATACAATTTATTTAAAAAAAATTTCGTCAATCGATGTTTTTAGTAAAAAAAAAAATTATATTTTAGAAAATTCAGCGCTCGCTAAAAGTGTTCTCATGATTTGATCAATAAAAATAATAATTAAACTGTGCTACACAGAAAAATCACTCATCAAATGACCTAGTGTTACAAAACCGGTTTGAGAAGTTGCAATATACCCTCAAATGTTCGAGATAACGTTTAAATTTTTTGCGACTGGCGCATTTAAACGTTTGTTAATCTGTAATTTTTTATCTGATTTTAAATTTTTAAACGGTATTTAAAAGAAAATTTCCTGGGCTTTCTATATTTTTAGAATATAATTTCATGGGTAAACTTTTATTTATTTCTTCCACTTTAGTTTACGGATAGTATAAGAAAAGCTCATTTTAAATGAATTTATTAGTTTTCTTTAATTTATAGACTGAATTTATAAATAATTTATTTTAGATAATATTTTTCAATATCCTTAAGTCTAATACTGGTTTAAAACCAATATAAAACAAAAAAAATTAAATTTTTTAATTCATTGAAACACCCCAATTAAATAATGTTCCGCTAAGATAAAAAAGTGTTTAAACTTTATGTAGAGATTTTGTGATTGGCAGCACTGTTGCTAACAATCATTTAAGCCAACAAGGTTACCATACTTTCTGTTCTTTTGTTTCTGTTTAGAAAAGGAAATCTCTAAAAATTCCACATATTTTTGTTTGCTAAATTCCAAAAGTTTCTTATATTTTATTTTAAAAGAAAAGAAAGAAAAGAAAAGAAAAGAAAAGAAGAAAAGAAAAAAAGAAAAAAAAGAAAAGAAAAGAAAAGAAAAGAAAAGAAAAGAAAAGAAAAGAAAAGAAAGAAAAGAAAGAAAAGAAAAGAAAAGAAAAGAAAAGAAAAGAAAAGAAAAGAAAAGAAAAGAAAAGAAAGAAAAGAAAATCTCTAAAATTCCAAATTTTTTTTTTTCTAAATTCCAAAAAGTTTCTTATATTTTTATTTAAAACCGTTTTTTTTTAAATCCCTTAAAACCAGTATTTAACCTCTATTATATTTCTCTATTATAATTGTAAATCATTTACATTTTAAAAATAGGTACTAAATCCTCGCATTATTAAATATAGTAGCTCTTGAATTTGATTTACATATCAATTCAAATTAAAAAGAAGATGACAAATTAAAAAAAAGACACAATTTAATATACATACATATAATTTCCATATATAACTAAAAACTATCTCAAACATATAAATCTTTAGAAAGAAGCCTTAAATCAGTTAAAATTTGTAAAATGAACCTAAATTCCGAAACAAACAATACAAATTTTAAAATTGTTCAAAAGTTTAGACAATTTTTAAGTTTTTTAAAAGTTATTAAATTACCCAGCAAGCATAGCAACATGAAGAAGATTGAGCGATCAAATCGAATTGAGTAAACCTTATTGCGGCAGCAATACTTTTCGTATTGTGAAAGTTTTTGCCGTTGGGAGGAATTGTTACCCGAATGTAGTACTGCCAGTGTTGCCATTTCGGTGCTTTTCGGGTAATTTTTGGTGCTTCTTACCTCTTCGTACCCGTAGATTTTTTTAAAATACCCGTTTTAAAAAAGCGGGTATTTACAGTGCTTTTTATAATTTCTGACAGTGCTTTTAGTGTCTTTTTTGTACAACGATGAATTTTTTTTATTTTATTATTAATTTCATTAATCGTGCCAAATAAAGATTTTGATTATTTAAAAGGTAATTTGGATGAACATATAAACCAGTTATGTCATCTTGGTTACTTATTTGAAAAGTCATGCAAAGAATATAATATAAGTGCAAATGACAAACAAATCATAACAAATAATTTAATAGAATTTACAAAAAATTTTTTAATAAAGCTAAGATTCAAATGTCATTAGTAAAATCGAAGTTTGTTTATCAAATCTTAAGCTACATACAGAAATACAGAAAGGACGGATGAGTTTTGGATAGAAGTCCACAACTTCAAGGATTCTTTGGGTGAAAACCCATTTATTGAACTCACAATGTTTGTTTTAAAATTACTTTCATTGCCTTCAAACGCCTCATTGCCTTCAAACTTGGAGGTCGAAAGGACATTTAGTTTGATGAATTTGTTTAAAACAAAAATTAGAAACCTGATTTCACTAAATTCAGCAAATGCGTTATTACACATTAAATACGGTCTTAAATTTGGAAATGGAAGTTGTAGCAGTTATAAACTACCTTCAAATGTTTATATTAAAATTAACTCTAACGATACTTACAAAAAGTCAAAATATTTTATAAAAACTGTTTTGTGGCCTAATGAATGCCAAGACGAAATTGATTTTTTTGAAATTGAACATATTGATTTGTAAATGTTTTATAAAAACTGTTTTGTGGCCTAATGAATGTCAAGACGAAATTGATTTAATTTAAATTGTACATATTTTTATTTAATGTTCTTTTTAAAAAGTTATTTTATGTTTAAATAAATTGTTATTTTTTTATTTAATGTTATTAATACCCTGTTTTTAGATGACGTTTTTCTTCACACAAACGAAAAAACAATAACAAAAAATACATGCAATACAAAAACATAATACATTTAGTTACTCATTCGGGCAGCGGCGAACGTCTTGTAAAAACCAGTGGTAAATTAAATTTTTTATCTCAAACCATTTCTTTTTAATTTCAGTTAGACCTTATAGAATTTTCTCCCTAGTTTTACATTACTTACAGTTATTTTTTAAATATATTTAAAAAAATTTATTTGGTGCTTTTTACCCCTTTTTTTTGTAAAATTTTACCCTTTTTTACCCGTTTTTGCATTGCTCACGGTGCTTTTGTTCTTTCCAGAGTTGGCAACACTGAGTACTGCCCTTTTATCAATCGTCAGAGTTGCTATCGAAGTTCCGTCTGTTAAATTCCTTTAATATTGCTTTTACATTATACCCGAATTATTCTAAACTGGATTTTGTAAAACTGGAATTAAACCATATTTATCATTCAAAAAAAGACTCCAGTTTTATAGCTAAAAAAGTTTTATGAAAAATTTCATACGCCTAATAAAAAAGTATCATACATTAAGAAATTTTTCATTCACTTTGTAAAGAAAACTTCGTTGGTTTAGTGAACAATTTCATAAAAACTCGTCCACGAAAATTCTCTGTGTAATAGTTGTATAATAGTTGTGAGGGGATCTAAAAACAAGTTTTCTACCAGGTCACCCACCAATTTAAATAAATGGTATTGATAATCCTTGCAATATTAGATCAGGTTATTAAATTCATTTCGATTGGCACACAAAATTCAATGGATCGATCACAAGACGTCGTATTATATTTTTTATTTTTCTCAAGCTGTAGTTTGAAAATTTTATATTTTGCGATGTCGATCCTTTTTTCCTGCTATATTTTTTTTCGCGAATTTAATTTTTCGCTGAATTTGTTTTTACCCGCAATTTTATTTATTTTTCTAAATCATCATTTTTTTCGAAATTTTTAGAAAAAAATATTACTCGAAAGTTTTTCCGCAAGTTTAATTTTAATGATCCTTTCACAAGCAGGTGAGTTAGCGATGTATGTCCATTTGAAATTTATTTTCCGTAAATTTGTACATAACATTTTTTTGTGATTTCGGCAAATTTAGTTATTAAATGCATATCTTTCTTCTCAAAACTTTTATTTTTAATGAACTTTTTCCGCCATTTTTTTTTTACTGAAATAATTTTATTTATCTAAATTTTGTTGGTAACATTTTCAGCAAATTTCTATTCAATGCATGGTAATTTAATCGATTTTTTCGGTTATTTTTTATAATTATTTGCAAAAATATTGTGAATTTTTTCATCAAATTTTCTTGTCTACAAAGTAAATTTACTCGAATTTTTTCGGTTTTTTTTTATAATTTTTTTCGAAGAAATTTTTTCTAAATCTTTAGCAAAAATGTTATTACGCTTACTATAAATTCTCTTTGGAAACATAAATTAGAACCCGGTTTTTTTAATATCTCATTAATTTTTGGTCGGGATTTTGAAATATTCAGAATATTAAAGTAAATGTAAAATTGTTATTTATATAAAAAGATGTCGTTTACATGTAGTTTTTTTTTTTTTTTGTTTTAGTTATTTAAAATTATTCCCTATTTTTTTAGATTTAAACTTGAAAAGTAACTAATTTAGAAACTTTGTTCTGATATTATTCAGATTTTTAACTGACTGATTTTCTTGTAATCATTCCAATTTTAAATTCATAGTATAGCTCTATCTATATAATTCCTTTAATACCTCTCATATACTCAGTAGTTTGAAAATTAACCAATAAAGCAAAAAAAAGCAAAAAAAAATAATGAAAGACAACCAAAGATTGCTCATACATATATTCTAAAATGAAATACAAATAAAAATATTAAAAAAATAATTAACATTTACCTCATCATTACCAATATAAAAATCCAATATGTATTTAGAAAATATTTATAAAAAAATAAAATAAAAAAAAAGATATTTACACTTTAAACAAAAAAACCAATATCTATTTGCAAATTCCAAAAAATAAAACAAAACTTTAAATTATAATTTAAACAAAAAATCTAATTTTAAACTAATAACTAAAAATCAGCATAAAATCATTAAGAAAATAAAATGTTTAAATTAAAATTGCTCAGATGTATTTAATATAAAACAAAGGGACAAGATTTTTATTTTAGTTTTTATTATATTTTAAAAATTGGGAAAAGATTATTAATTTAGATAAGTGTTACTTTATTACGACATTTTTTTGTTTTAATTTCAAAAAATTAAATAATTGTCAAGCTTGAGGCCAGTTTTTGGTTTTTAATATTTTTGTTTATTTCAATATTTCGCCTTCCAATCGAATTGGCATCATCGGGGAAAACTAAATAAGCCGATTAACAAATAACATTATTTTAATCATTTAAGATTTTAGTTAAAATGATTAAAATAATGTTTTTTTGTTAATTGTATAATATAGTTTTTTGCTCGACAATGGCGAAATATTGAAATAAGTAAAAATATTAAAAACTTGCCTCGAACTTTTGGCAATTATTTAATTTTTTTAATTTCTTTTTAAGTTTTTTTTTTTAGTTAGAATTATTTCGAATTTATTTCGAATTTATTTTATATTTCTGTTTTAAGTTACAAAATATTATTTTATTGTTATTTGTGAAGGTTTTAAAGGACTGGTAAAGCTTTATAGAAATTAGATGAATTAATAAAACAAAAAATTGGTGTAAAGTTGTTAACAAATCTAAAAAAAAAAAATAATATTAATTGTAGTAACAAAATTGTATTGTAAAATAATTTTAATAAATTATTTCCAAAAAAATTGTAACAAATATGTTTTTTTTTTTTGTAAATCATAAAAAAAGATCATACTATAATAAAATAAAATTTATAATTATTTTTGTAGCCAAAATCATAAAAAATATAGTTGTATTTATAGTGTTATAAACCAAAAAAAAAAAATAAGAAAATAAATTTAAACTTTAGAAAAACTCCTATATAAAATTAAAAAAACTCCTATATTAAAATAAAAAAAAAAAGATATTTGTTAAACAAAAATAATATATACAATATATATATAATATAATTAATATAATAATATTAACAACAGCAATGCCAGATTGAACACGCCGATAAAAAAAATATGATTGAACATGATTGGCGACAAAAAATTGTCATATTATGATCCTAGCAATCATAAATATGATTCTGACTGATCATATTGTGATCACTGAGGACGATTTTAGCATCATCTAGGATCATAATATGATTATTAGAATAATATTATAACTGTTTCGTATTGCAACCATAACCATAGCATAATGCCATTAATCTATCATAACATGATGCTCTTTTCCATGCGTAAATCATTAATTAATAGAATTGAAATCAAAAACGTTATTACAATTTGATTATTATTTAATTGTTTTAATTTTTGTTTAACAAATATCTTGGCAAAAACATAATTATAATTCAAAAAAAAAAACAGTTACCGAAAAAAATTCACAAACAATTTATAAAAAAATTATTAATTAATTAATAACTAAATTGTACACACCCTTTAAAGTTATTTAAACAAAAAAAAAAATATTAAAAATAAACCTTACACACACATTTTAATAAAAAAAAATAACTACACCCTTAAAAATTTTCCAAAAAAAAAAATGATTTCAAAAAATTAAGAAAAAAAAACAAATTCAAATTGCATTTGTTTATTTATTAAGTAAATTTAAGTTGAAATTTTTTATGAAAACAAAATATTATTAAAAAAAAAACTATGAAATGTAAAGTAAAAAATTTAAAAAAAAAATTACTGAAATTTGTTTAAAATTTCTTTAGTCAAAACAAAAAATTAAAAACTTCATTTGTAGTCATTACATTTCAATAAATAAGCAAAAAAAAAACACAAATTTATAACAAAATAATACAAAAAATGAAACATAAAAATATGTATTTTTCAAAACAGTATTTAACAGTAATAAATATAACACAAAAAATGGTTTTTAATATATAAACTTCCTACAAAAAATTAAAACAAATTTGTAAAACTGTTACAATTTGTGAAAATTTATTGATAAAATATTAATTAAAAGAGAATTAACAAAGAACACAACTGTCAAAAAAAGGTGAAAAATAACATTATAATACAACAAACAATTAACACACACAAAAACCAATAGTATTTAAACAAATTTGAAATAAAGAATGAAGAGAAATTGTATTAAAAAAAGTAAAAAAAAAAAATGTTGTTATTATTAAAAAAAGTAAGTATACAAAATGTATAAAGAAATTTTTGCTTTTAACCTTAATACTCCTGTTTGATATTTATTTTATCTATTTTATCATTTTTTCAAAAAAAAAATCTTTCACCCATTTTTGAAAATCTAAAATAATGGGAAATATACAAGATATTTTTATGAAACTTGGTGTGGTGGCAGAGAAAAAAGTGAGCTTTAATTTGGTACCGGTTCTGAATTATATTCAAAAACAAAATTATATTTTAAATCTGCAAAAATGGTATTGAATATGTGGTACTGGATGGGAAAATGGCAACCCATTATATAGCACTACTTCCATTCTACACTATGGTAAAAGTTTCATGTTAATATCTCTACTAGTTAAGAAATTATAGCGATTAAAACAAATATCGCTTCAGAAAATGTTTTTACATTTCAGGGTTGCCATTTTTCACAAAATGTTGAAAAATTCGGGGACGCTCAAAATCAAATTTGGGTGAAAGATTCTGAAAGGGCGTCGAAAATCCAGAACAATAGGGTTTCCAGCCAGATTGGACCAGAATTGACCGAGTTATTCAAAAAACGGGGAAGTCACATGATTTTTTGAATCAAACTGAATTTTTCGCCTTATTTTCCATCGCTATTTTTAAAATCTAAAATATTGGGAAATATACAAGATATCTTTATGAAACTTGGTGTGGTGGCAGAGAAAAAAGTGAGCTTTAATTTGGTAGCGGTTCTCAAGGTCCAGGTCCCCTAGGTTTTGAATTATTTCAAAAACAAAATTATATTTTAAATCTAAAAAAATGGGATTGAAAAGTGGTACTGGATGGGAAAATGGCAACCCATTATATAGCACTACTTCCATTCTACACTATGGTAAAAGTTTCATGTTAATATCTCTACTAGTTAAGAAATTATAGCGATTAAAACAAATATCGCTTCAGAAAATGTTTTTACATTTCAGGGTTGCCATTTTTCAAAAATGTTGAAAAATTCGGGGACGCTCAAAATCAAATTTGGGTGAAAGATTCTGAAAGAGCGTCGAAAATCCAGAACAATAGGGTTTCCAGCCAGATTGGACCAGAATTGACCGAGTTATTCAAAAAACGGGGAAGTCACATGATTTTTTGAATCAAACTGAATTTTTCGCCTTATTTTCCATCGCTATTTTTTAAAATCTAAAATAATGGGAAATATACAAGATATCTTTATGAAACTTGGTGTGGTGGCAGAGAAAAAAGTGAGCTTTAATTTGGTAGCGGTTCTCAAGGTCCAGGTCCCCTAGATTTTGAATTATTTCAAAAACAAAATTATATTTTAAATCTAAAAAAATGGGATTGAAAAGTGGTACTGGATGGGAAAATGGCAACCCATTATATAGCACTACTTCCATTCTACACTATGGTAAAAGTTTCATGTTAATATCTCTACTAGTTAAGAAATTATAGCGATTAAAACAAATATCGCTTCAGAAAATGTTTTTACATTTCAGGGTTGCCATTTTTCAAAAATGTTGAAAAATTCGGGGACGATCAAAACCAAATTTGGGTGAAAGATTCTGAAAGAGCGTTGAAAATCCAGAACAATAGGGTTTCCAGCCAGATTGGACCAGAATTGACCGAGTTATTCAAAAAACGGGGAAGTCACATGATTTTTTGAATCAAACTGAATTTTTCGCCTTATTTTCCATCGCTATTTTTTAAAATCTAAAATAATGGGAAATATACAAGATATCTTTATGAAACTTGGTGTGGTGGCAGAGAAAGAAGTGATCTTTAATTTGGTACCGGTTCTCAAGGTCCAGGTCCCCTAGATTTTGAATTATTTCAAAAACAAAATTATATTTTAAATCTAAAAAAATGGGATTGAAAAGTGGTACTGGATGGGAAAATGGCAACCCATTATATAGCACTACTTTCATTCTACACTATGGTAAAAGTTTCATGTTAATATCTCTACTAGTTAAGAAATTATAGCGATTAAAACAAATATCGCTTCAGAAAATGTTTTTACATTTCAGGGTTGCCATTTTTCAAAAATGTTGAAAAATTCGGGGACGCTCAAAATCAAATTTGGGTGAAAGATTCTGAAAGAGCGTCGAAAATCCAGAACAATAGGTTTTCCAGCCAGATTGGACCAGAATTGACCGAGTTATTCAAAAAACGGGGAAGTCACATGATTTTTTGAATCAAACTGAATTTTTCGCCTTATTTTCCATCGCTATTTTTTAAAATCTAAAATAATGGGAAATATACAAGATATCTTTATGAAACTTGGTGTGGTGGCAGAGAAAAAAGTGAGCTTTAATTTGGTAGCGGTTCTCAAGGTCCAGATCCCCTAGGTTTTGAATTATTTCAAAAACAAAATTATATTTTAAATCTAAAAAAATGGGATTGAAAAGTGGTACTGGATGGGAAAATGGCAACCCATTATATAGCACTACTTTCATTCTACACTATGGTAAAAGTTTCATGTTAATATCTCTACTAGTTAAGAAATTATAGCGATTAAAACAAATATCGCTTCAGAAAATGTTTTTACATTTCAGGGTTGCCATTTTTCAAAAATGTTGAAAAATTCGGGGACGCTCAAAATCAAATTTGGGTGAAAGATTCTGAAAGAGCGTCGAAAATCCAGAACAATAGGGTTTCCAGCCAGATTGGACCAGAATTGACCGAGTTATTCAAAAAACGGGGAAGTCACATGATTTTTTGAATCAAACTGAATTTTTCGCCTTATTTTCCATCGCTATTTTTAAAATCTAAAATAATGGGAAATATACAAGATATCTTTATGAAACTTGGTGTGGTGGCAGAGAAAAAAGTGAGCTTTAATTTGGTAGCGGTTCTCAAGGTCCAGGATCCCCTAGGTTTTGAATTATTTCAAAAACAAAATTATATTTTAAATCTAAAAAAATGGGATTGAAAAGTGGTACTGGATGGGAAAATGGCAACCCATTATATAGCACTACTTCCATTCTACACTATGGTAAAAGTTTCATGTTAATATCTCTACTAGTTAAGAAATTATAGCGATTAAAACAAATATCGCTTCAGAAAATGTTTTTACATTTCAGGGTTGCCATTTTTCAAAAATGTTGAAAAATTCGGGGACGCTCAAAATCAAATTTGGGTGAAAGATTCTGAAAGAGCGTCGAAAATCCAGAACAATAGGGTTTCCAGCCAGATTGGACCAGAATTGACCGAGTTATTCAAAAAACGGGGAAGTCACATGATTTTTTGAATCAAACTGAATTTTTCGCCTTATTTTCCATCGCTATTTTTAAAATCTAAAATAATGGGAAATATACAAGATATCTTTATGAAACTTAGTGTGGTGGCAGAGAAAAAAGTGAGCTTTAATTTGGTAGCGGTTCTCAAGGTCCAGGTCCCCTAGATTTTGAATTATTTCAAAAACAAAATTATATTTTAAATCTAAAAAAATGGGATTGAAAAGTGGTACTGGATGGGAAAATGGCAACCCATTATATAGCACTACTTCCATTCTACACTATGGTAAAAGTTTCATGTTAATATCTCTACTAGTTAAGAAATTATAGCGATTAAAACAAATATCGCTTCAGAAAATGTTTTTACATTTCAGGGTTGCCATTTTTCAAAAATGTTGAAAAATTCGGGGACGATCAAAACCAAATTTGGGTGAAAGATTCTGAAAGAGCGTCGAAAATCCAGAACAATAGGGTTTCCAGCCAGATTGGACCAGAATTGACCGAGTTATTCAAAAAACGGGGAAGTCACATGATTTTTTGAATCAAACTGAATTTTTCGCCTTATTTTCCATCGCTATTTTTAAAATCTAAAATAATGGGAAATATACAAGATATCTTTATGAAACTTGGTGTGGTGGCAGAGAAAAGAAGTGATCTTTAATTTGGTACCGGTTCTCAAGGTCCAGGTCCCCTAGATTTTGAATTATTTCAAAAACAAAATTATATTTTAAATCTAAAAAAATGGGATTGAAAAGTGGTACTGGATGGGAAAATGGCAACCCATTATATAGCACTACTTTCATTCTACACTATGGTAAAAGTTTCATGTTAATATCTCTACTAGTTAAGAAATTATAGCGATTAAAACAAATATCGCTTCAGAAAATGTTTTTACATTTCAGGGTTGCCATTTTTCAAAAGTGTTGAAAAATTCGGGGACGCTCAAAATCAAATTTGGGTGAAAGATTCTGAAAGAGCGTCGAAAATCCAGAACAATAGGTTTTCCAGCCAGATTGGACCAGAATTGACCGAGTTATTCAAAAAACGGGGAAGTCACATGATTTTTTGAATCAAACTGAATTTTTCGCCTTATTTTCCATCGCTATTTTTAAAATCTAAAATAATGGGAAATATACAAGATAGTTTTATGAAACTTGGTGTGGTGGCAGAGAAAAAAGTGAGCTTTAATTTGGTAGCGGTTCTCAAGGTCCAGGTCCCCTAGGTTTTGAATTATTTCAAAAACAAAATTATATTTTAAATCTAAAAAAATGGGATTGAAAAGTGGTACTGGATGGGAAAATGGCAACCCATTATATAGCACTACTTCCATTCTACACTATGGTAAAAGTTTCATGTTAATATCTCTACTAGTTAAGAAATTATAGCGATTAAAACAAATATCGCTTCAGAAAATGTTTTTACATTTCAGGGTTGCCCTATTTCAAAAATGTTGAAAAATTCGGGGACGCTCAAAATCAAATTTGGGTGAAAGATTCTGAAAGAGCGTCGAAAATCCAGAACAATAGGTTTTCCAGCCAGATTGGACCAGAATTGACCGAGTTATTCAAAAAACGGGGAAGTCACATGATTTTTTGAATCAAACTGAATTTTTCGCCTTATTTTCCATCGCTATTTTTTAAAATCTAAAATAATGGGAAATATACAAGATATCTTTATGAAACTTGGTGTGGTGGCAGAGAAAAAAGTGAGCTTTAATTTGGTACCGGTTCTCAAGGTCCAGGTCCCCTAGGTTTTGAATTATTTCAAAAACAAAATTATATTTTAAATCTAAAAAAATGGGATTGAAAAGTGGTACTGGATGGGAAAATGGCAACCCATTATATAGCACTACTTCCATTCTACACTATGGTAAAAGTTTCATGTTAATATCTCTACTAGTTAAGAAATTATAGCGATTAAAACAAATATCGCTTCAGAAAATGTTTTTACATTTCAGGGTTGCCATTTTTCAAAAATGTTGAAAAATTCGGGGACGCTCAAAATCAAATTTGGGTGAAAGATTCTGAAAGAGCGTCGAAAATCCAGAACAATAGGTTTTCCAGCCAGATTGGACCAGAATTGACCGAGTTATTCAAAAAACGGGGAAGTCACATGATTTTTTGAATCAAACTGAATTTTTCGCCTTATTTTCCATCGCTATTTTTAAAATCTAAAATAATGGGAAATATACAAGATATCTTTATGAAACTTGGTGTGGTGGCAGAGAAAAAAGTGAGCTTTAATTTGGTAGCGGTTCTCAAGGTCCAGGTCCCCTAGGTTTTGAATTATTTCAAAAACAAAATTATATTTTAAATCTAAAAAAATGGGATTGAAAAGTGGTACTGGATGGGAAAATGGCAACCCATTATATAGCACTACTTCCATTCTACACTATGGTAAAAGTTTCATGTTAATATCTCTACTAGTTAAGAAATTATAGCGATTAAAACAAATATCGCTTCAGAAAATGTTTTTACATTTCAGGGTTGCCATTTTTCAAAAATGTTGAAAAATTCGGGGACGCTCAAAATCAAATTTGGGTGAAAGATTCTGAAAGAGCGTCGAAAATCCAGAACAATAGGGTTTCCAGCCAGATTGGACCAGAATTGACCGAGTTATTCAAAAAACGGGGAAGTCACATGATTTTTTGAATCAAACTGAATTTTTCGCCTTATTTTCCATCGCTATTTTTTAAAATCTAAAATAATGGGAAATATACAAGATATCTTTATGAAACTTGGTGTGGTGGCAGAGAAAAAAGTGAGCTTTAATTTGGTAGCGGTTCTCAAGGTCCAGGTCCCCTAGGTTTTGAATTATTTCAAAAACAAAATTATATTTTAAATCTAAAAAAATGGGATTGAAAAGTGGTACTGGATGGGAAAATGGCAACCCATTATATAGCACTACTTCCATTCTACACTATGGTAAAAGTTTCATGTTAATATCTCTACTAGTTAAGAAATTATAGCGATTAAAACAAATATCGCTTCAGAAAATGTTTTTACATTTCAGGGTTGCCATTTTTCAAAAATGTTGAAAAATTCGGGGACGCTCAAAATCAAATTTGGGTGAAAGATTCTGAAAGAGCGTCGAAAATCCAGAACAATAGGGTTTTCCAGCCAGATTGGACCAGAATTGACCGAGTTATTCAAAAAACGGGGAAGTCACATGATTTTTTGAATCAAACTGAATTTTTCGCCTTATTTTCCATCGCTATTTTTTAAAATCTAAAATAATGGGAAATATACAAGATATCTTTATGAAACTTGGTGTGGTGGCAGAGAAAAAAGTGAGCTTTAATTTGGTAGCGGTTCTCAAGGTCCAGGTCCCCTAGGTTTTGAATTATTTCAAAAACAAAATTATATTTTAAATCTAAAAAAATGGGATTGAAAAGTGGTACTGGATGGGAAAATGGCAACCCATTATATAGCACTACTTCCATTCTACACTATGGTAAAAGTTTCATGTTAATATCTCTACTAGTTAAGAAATTATAGCGATTAAAACAAATATCGCTTCAGAAAATGTTTTTACATTTCAGGGTTGCCATTTTTCAAAAATGTTGAAAAATTCGGGGACGCTCAAAATCAAATTTGGGTGAAAGATTCTGAAAGAGCGTCGAAAATCCAGAACAATAGGGTTTCCAGCCAGATTGGACCAGAATTGACCGAGTTATTCAAAAAACGGGGAAGTCACATGATTTTTTGAATCAAACTGAATTTTTCGCCTTATTTTCCATCGCTATTTTTAAAATCTAAAATAATGGGAAATATACAAGATATCTTATGAAACTTGGTGTGGTGGCAGAGAAAAAAGTGAGCTTTAATTTGGTAGCGGTTCTCAAGGTCCAGGTCCCCTAGGTTTTGAATTATTTCAAAAACAAAATTATATTTTAAATCTAAAAAAATGGGATTGAAAAGTGGTACTGGATGGGAAAATGGCAACCCATTATATAGCACTACTTCCATTCTACACTATGGTAAAAGTTTCATGTTAATATCTCTACTAGTTAAGAAATTATAGCGATTAAAACAAATATCGCTTCAGAAAATGTTTTTACATTTCAGGGTTGCCATTTTTCAAAAATGTTGAAAAATTCGGGGACGCTCAAAATCAAATTTGGGTGAAAGATTCTGAAAGAGCGTCGAAAATCCAGAACAATAGGGTTTCCAGCCAGATTGGACCAGAATTGACCGAGTTATTCAAAAAACGGGGAAGTCACATGATTTTTTGAATCAAACTGAATTTTTCGCCTTATTTTCCATCGCTATTTTTTAAAATCTAAAATAATGGGAAATATACAAGATATCTTTATGAAACTTGGTGTGGTGGCAGAGAAAAAAGTGAGCTTTAATTTGGTAGCGGTTCTCAAGGTCCAGGTCCCCTAGGTTTTGAATTATTTCAAAAACAAAATTATATTTTAAATCTAAAAAAATGGGATTGAAAAGTGGTACTGGATGGGAAAATGGCAACCCATTATATAGCACTACTTCCATTCTACACTATGGTAAAAGTTTCATGTTAATATCTCTACTAGTTAAGAAATTATAGCGATTAAAACAAATATCGCTTCAGAAAATGTTTTTACATTTCAGGGTTGCCATTTTTCAAAAATGTTGAAAAATTCGGGGACGCTCAAAATCAAATTTGGGTGAAAGATTCTGAAAGAGCGTCGAAAATCCAGAACAATAGGGTTTCCAGCCAGATTGGACCAGAATTGACCGAGTTATTCAAAAAACGGGGAAGTCACATGATTTTTTGAATCAAACTGAATTTTTCGCCTTATTTTCCATCGCTATTTTTAAAATCTAAAATAATGGGAAATATACAAGATATCTTTATGAAACTTGGTGTGGTGGCAGAGAAAAAAGTGAGCTTTAATTTGGTACCGGTTCTCAAGGTCCAGGTCCCCTAGGTTTTGAATTATTTCAAAAACAAAATTATATTTTAAATCTAAAAAAATGGGATTGAAAAGTGGTACTGGATGGGAAAATGGCAACCCATTATATAGCACTACTTCCATTCTACACTATGGTAAAAGTTTCATGTTAATATCTCTACTAGTTAAGAAATTATAGCGATTAAAACAAATATCGCTTCAGAAAATGTTTTTACATTTCAGGGTTGCCATTTTTCAAAAATGTTGAAAAATTCGGGGACGCTCAAAATCAAATTTGGGTGAAAGATTCTGAAAGAGCGTCGAAAATCCAGAACAATAGGGTTTCCAGCCAGATTGGACCAGAATTGACCGAGTTATTCAAAAAACGGGGAAGTCACATGATTTTTTGAATCAAACTGAATTTTTCGCCTTATTTTCCATCGCTATTTTTAAAATCTAAAATAATGGGAAATATACAAGATATCTTTATGAAACTTGGTGTGGTGGCAGAGAAAAAAGTGAGCTTTAATTTGGTACCGGTTCTCAAGGTCCAGGTCCCCTAGGTTTTGAATTATTTCAAAAACAAAATTATATTTTAAATCTAAAAAAATGGGATTGAAAAGTGGTACTGGATGGGAAAATGGCAACCCATTATATAGCACTACTTCCATTCTACACTATGGTAAAAGTTTCATGTTAATATCTCTACTAGTTAAGAAATTATAGCGATTAAAACAAATATCGCTTCAGAAAATGTTTTTACATTTCAGGGTTGCCATTTTTCAAAAATGTTGAAAAATTCGGGGACGCTCAAAATCAAATTTGGGTGAAAGATTCTGAAAGAGCGTCGAAAATCCAGAACAATAGGGTTTCCAGCCAGATTGGACCAGAATTGACCGAGTTATTCAAAAAACGGGGAAGTCACATGATTTTTTGAATCAAACTGAATTTTTCGCCTTATTTTCCATCGCTATTTTTAAAATCTAAAATAATGGGAAATATACAAGATATCTTTATGAAACTTGGTGTGGTGGCAGAGAAAAAAGTGAGCTTTAATTTGGTACCGGTTCTCAAGGTCCAGGTCCCCTAGGTTTTGAATTATTTCAAAAACAAAATTATATTTTAAATCTAAAAAAATGGGATTGAAAAGTGGTACTGGATGGGAAAATGGCAACCCATTATATAGCACTACTTCCATTCTACACTATGGTAAAAGTTTCATGTTAATATCTCTACTAGTTAAGAAATTATAGCGATTAAAACAAATATCGCTTCAGAAAATGTTTTTACATTTCAGGGTTGCCATTTTTCAAAAATGTTGAAAAATTCGGGGACGCTCAAAATCAAATTTGGGTGAAAGATTCTGAAAGAGCGTCGAAAATCCAGAACAATAGGTTTTCCAGCCAGATTGGACCAGAATTGACCGAGTTATTCAAAAAACGGGGAAGTCACATGATTTTTTGAATCAAACTGAATTTTTCGCCTTATTTTCCATCGCTATTTTTAAAATCTAAAATAATGGGAAATATACAAGATATCTTTATGAAACTTGGTGTGGTGGCAGAGAAAAAAGTGAGCTTTAATTTGGTACCGGTTCTCAAGGTCCAGGTCCCCTAGGTTTTGAATTATTTCAAAAACAAAATTATATTTTAAATCTAAAAAAATGGGATTGAAAAGTGGTACTGGATGGGAAAATGGCAACCCATTATATAGCACTACTTCCATTCTACACTATGGTAAAAGTTTCATGTTAATATCTCTACTAGTTAAGAAATTATAGCGATTAAAACAAATATCGCTTCAGAAAATGTTTTTACATTTCAGGGTTGCCATTTTTCAAAAATGTTGAAAAATTCGGGGACGCTCAAAATCAAATTTGGGTGAAAGATTCTGAAAGAGCGTCGAAAATCCAGAACAATAGGGTTTCCAGCCAGATTGGACCAGAATTGACCGAGTTATTCAAAAAACGGGGAAGTCACATGATTTTTTGAATCAAACTGAATTTTTCGCCTTATTTTCCATCGCTATTTTTAAAATCTAAAATAATGGGAAATATACAAGATATCTTTATGAAACTTGGTGTGGTGGCAGAGAAAAAAGTGAGCTTTAATTTGGTAGCCGGTTCTCAAGGTCCAGGTCCCCTAGGTTTTGAATTATTTCAAAAACAAAATTATATTTTAAATCTAAAAAAATGGGATTGAAAAGTGGTACTGGATGGGAAAATGGCAACCCATTATATAGCACTACTTCCATTCTACACTATGGTAAAAGTTTCATGTTAATATCTCTACTAGTTAAGAAATTATAGCGATTAAAACAAATATCGCTTCAGAAAATGTTTTTACATTTCAGGGTTGCCATTTTTCAAAAATGTTGAAAAATTCGGGGACGCTCAAAATCAAATTTGGGTGAAAGATTCTGAAAGAGCGTCGAAAATCCAGAACAATAGGGTTTCCAGCCAGATTGGACCAGAATTGACCGAGTTATTCAAAAAACGGGGAAGTCACATGATTTTTTGAATCAAACTGAATTTTTCGCCTTATTTTCCATCGCTATTTTTAAAATCTAAAATAATGGGAAATATACAAGATATCTTTATGAACTTGGTGTGGTGGCAGAGAAAAAAGTGAGCTTTAATTTGGTACCGGTTCTCAAGGTCCAGGTCCCCTAGGTTTTGAATTATTTCAAAAACAAAATTATATTTTAAATCTAAAAAAATGGGATTGAAAAGTGGTACTGGATGGGAAAATGGCAACCCATTATATAGCACTACTTCCATTCTACACTATGGTAAAAGTTTCATGTTAATATCTCTACTAGTTAAGAAATTATAGCGATTAAAACAAATATCGCTTCAGAAAATGTTTTTACATTTCAGGGTTGCCATTTTTCAAAAATGTTGAAAAATTCGGGGACGCTCAAAATCAAATTTGGGTGAAAGATTCTGAAAGAGCGTCGAAAATCCAGAACAATAGGTTTTCCAGCCAGATTGGACCAGAATTGACCGAGTTATTCAAAAAACGGGGAAGTCACATGATTTTTTGAATCAAACTGAATTTTTCGCCTTATTTTCCATCGCTATTTTTAAAATCTAAAATAATGGGAAATATACAAGATATCTTTATGAAACTTGGTGTGGTGGCAGAGAAAAAAGTGAGCTTTAATTTGGTACCGGTTCTCAAGGTCCAGGTCCCCTAGGTTTTGAATTATTTCAAAAACAAAATTATATTTTAAATCTAAAAAAATGGGATTGAAAAGTGGTACTGGATGGGAAAATGGCAACCCATTATATAGCACTACTTCCATTCTACACTATGGTAAAAGTTTCATGTTAATATCTCTACTAGTTAAGAAATTATAGCGATTAAAACAAATATCGCTTCAGAAAATGTTTTTACATTTCAGGGTTGCCATTTTTCAAAAATGTTGAAAAATTCGGGGACGCTCAAAATCAAATTTGGGTGAAAGATTCTGAAAGAGCGTCGAAAATCCAGAACAATAGGGTTTTCCAGCCAGATTGGACCAGAATTGACCGAGTTATTCAAAAAACGGGGAAGTCACATGATTTTTTGAATCAAACTGAATTTTTCGCCTTATTTTCCATCGCTATTTTTAAAATCTAAAATAATGGGAAATATACAAGATATCTTTATGAAACTTGGTGTGGTGGCAGAGAAAAAAGTGAGCTTTAATTTGGTACCGGTTCTCAAGGTCCAGGTCCCCTAGGTTTTGAATTATTTCAAAAACAAAATTATATTTTAAATCTAAAAAAATGGGATTGAAAAGTGGTACTGGATGGGAAAATGGCAACCCATTATATAGCACTACTTCCATTCTACACTATGGTAAAAGTTTCATGTTAATATCTCTACTAGTTAAGAAATTATAGCGATTAAAACAAATATCGCTTCAGAAAATGTTTTTACATTTCAGGGTTGCCATTTTTCAAAAATGTTGAAAAATTCGGGGACGCTCAAAATCAAATTTGGGTGAAAGATTCTGAAAGAGCGTCGAAAATCCAGAACAATAGGTTTTCCAGCCAGATTGGACCAGAATTGACCGAGTTATTCAAAAAACGGGGAAGTCACATGATTTTTTGAATCAAACTGAATTTTTCGCCTTATTTTCCATCGCTATTTTTTAAAATCTAAAATAATGGGAAATATACAAGATATCTTTATGAAACTTGGTGTGGTGGCAGAGAAAAAAGTGAGCTTTAATTTGGTACCGGTTCTCAAGGTCCAGGTCCCCTAGGTTTTGAATTATTTCAAAAACAAAATTATATTTTAAATCTAAAAAAATGGGATTGAAAAGTGGTACTGGATGGGAAAATGGCAACCCATTATATAGCACTACTTCCATTCTACACTATGGTAAAAGTTTCATGTTAATATCTCTACTAGTTAAGAAATTATAGCGATTAAAACAAATATCGCTTCAGAAAATGTTTTTACATTTCAGGGTTGCCATTTTTCAAAAATGTTGAAAAATTCGGGGACGCTCAAAATCAAATTTGGGTGAAAGATTCTGAAAGAGCGTCGAAAATCCAGAACAATAGGGTTTCCAGCCAGATTGGACCAGAATTGACCGAGTTATTCAAAAAACGGGGAAGTCACATGATTTTTTGAATCAAACTGAATTTTTCGCCTTATTTTCCATCGCTATTTTTAAAATCTAAAATAATGGGAAATATACAAGATATCTTTATGAAACTTGGTGTGGTGGCAGAGAAAAAAGTGAGCTTTAATTTGGTACCGGTTCTCAAGGTCCAGGTCCCCTAGGTTTTGAATTATTTCAAAAACAAAATTATATTTTAAATCTAAAAAAATGGGATTGAAAAGTGGTACTGGATGGGAAAATGGCAACCCATTATATAGCACTACTTCCATTCTACACTATGGTAAAAGTTTCATGTTAATATCTCTACTAGTTAAGAAATTATAGCGATTAAAACAAATATCGCTTCAGAAAATGTTTTTACATTTCAGGGTTGCCATTTTTCAAAAATGTTGAAAAATTCGGGGACGCTCAAAATCAAATTTGGGTGAAAGATTCTGAAAGAGCGTCGAAAATCCAGAACAATAGGGTTTCCAGCCAGATTGGACCAGAATTGACCGAGTTATTCAAAAAACGGGGAAGTCACATGATTTTTTGAATCAAACTGAATTTTTCGCCTTATTTTCCATCGCTATTTTTAAAATCTAAAATAATGGGAAATATACAAGATATCTTTATGAAACTTGGTGTGGTGGCAGAGAAAAAAGTGAGCTTTAATTTGGTACCGGTTCTCAAGGTCCAGGTCCCCTAGGTTTTGAATTATTTCAAAAACAAAATTATATTTTAAATCTAAAAAAATGGGATTGAAAAGTGGTACTGGATGGGAAAATGGCAACCCATTATATAGCACTACTTCCATTCTACACTATGGTAAAAGTTTCATGTTAATATCTCTACTAGTTAAGAAATTATAGCGATTAAAACAAATATCGCTTCAGAAAATGTTTTTACATTTCAGGGTTGCCATTTTTCAAAAATGTTGAAAAATTCGGGGACGCTCAAAATCAAATTTGGGTGAAAGATTCTGAAAGAGCGTCGAAAATCCAGAACAATAGGGTTTCCAGCCAGATTGGACCAGAATTGACCGAGTTATTCAAAAAACGGGGAAGTCACATGATTTTTTGAATCAAACTGAATTTTTCGCCTTATTTTCCATCGCTATTTTTTAAAATCTAAAATAATGGGAAATATACAAGATATCTTTATGAAACTTGGTGTGGTGGCAGAGAAAAAAGTGAGCTTTAATTTGGTACCGGTTCTCAAGGTCCAGGTCCCCTAGGTTTTGAATTATTTCAAAAACAAAATTATATTTTAAATCTAAAAAAATGGGATTGAAAAGTGGTACTGGATGGGAAAATGGCAACCCATTATATAGCACTACTTCCATTCTACACTATGGTAAAAGTTTCATGTTAATATCTCTACTAGTTAAGAAATTATAGCGATTAAAACAAATATCGCTTCAGAAAATGTTTTTACATTTCAGGGTTGCCATTTTTCAAAAATGTTGAAAAATTCGGGGACGCTCAAAATCAAATTTGGGTGAAAGATTCTGAAAGAGCGTCGAAAATCCAGAACAATAGGGTTTTCCAGCCAGATTGGACCAGAATTGACCGAGTTATTCAAAAAACGGGGAAGTCACATGATTTTTTGAATCAAACTGAATTTTTCGCCTTATTTTCCATCGCTATTTTTAAAATCTAAAATAATGGGAAATATACAAGATATCTTTATGAAACTTGGTGTGGTGGCAGAGAAAAAAGTGAGCTTTAATTTGGTACCGGTTCTCAAGGTCCAGGTCCCCTAGGTTTTGAATTATTTCAAAAACAAAATTATATTTTAAATCTAAAAAAATGGGATTGAAAAGTGGTACTGGATGGGAAAATGGCAACCCATTATATAGCACTACTTCCATTCTACACTATGGTAAAAGTTTCATGTTAATATCTCTACTAGTTAAGAAATTATAGCGATTAAAACAAATATCGCTTCAGAAAATGTTTTTACATTTCAGGGTTGCCATTTTTCAAAAATGTTGAAAAATTCGGGGACGCTCAAAATCAAATTTGGGTGAAAGATTCTGAAAGAGCGTCGAAAATCCAGAACAATAGGTTTTCCAGCCAGATTGGACCAGAATTGACCGAGTTATTCAAAAAACGGGGAAGTCACATGATTTTTTGAATCAAACTGAATTTTTCGCCTTATTTTCCATCGCTATTTTTAAAATCTAAAATAATGGGAAATATACAAGATATCTTTATGAAACTTGGTGTGGTGGCAGAGAAAAAAGTGAGCTTTAATTTGGTACCGGTTCTCAAGGTCCAGGTCCCCTAGGTTTTGAATTATTTCAAAAACAAAATTATATTTTAAATCTAAAAAAATGGGATTGAAAAGTGGTACTGGATGGGAAAATGGCAACCCATTATATAGCACTACTTCCATTCTACACTATGGTAAAAGTTTCATGTTAATATCTCTACTAGTTAAGAAATTATAGCGATTAAAACAAATATCGTTTCAGAAAATGTTTTTACATTTCAGGGTTGCCATTTTTCAAAAATGTTGAAAAATTCGGGGACGCTCAAAATCAAATTTGGGTGAAAGATTCTGAAAGAGCGTCGAAAATCCAGAACAATAGGTTTTCCAGCCAGATTGGACCAGAATTGACCGAGTTATTCAAAAAACGGGGAAGTCACATGATTTTTTGAATCAAACTGAATTTTTCGCCTTATTTTCCATCGCTATTTTTAAAATCTAAAATAATGGGAAATATACAAGATATCTTTATGAAACTTGGTGTGGTGGCAGAGAAAAAAGTGAGCTTTAATTTGGTACCGGTTCTCAAGGTCCAGGTCCCCTAGGTTTTGAATTATTTCAAAAACAAAATTATATTTTAAATCTAAAAAAATGGGATTGAAAAGTGGTACTGGATGGGAAAATGGCAACCCATTATATAGCACTACTTCCATTCTACACTATGGTAAAAGTTTCATGTTAATATCTCTACTAGTTAAGAAATTATAGCGATTAAAACAAATATCGCTTTCAGAAAATGTTTTTTACATTTCAGGGTTGCCATTTTTCAAAAATGTTGAAAAATTCGGGGACGCTCAAAATCAAATTTGGGTGAAAGATTCTGAAAGAGCGTCGAAAATCCAGAACAATAGGTTTTCCAGCCAGATTGGACCAGAATTGACCGAGTTATTCAAAAAACGGGGAAGTCACATGATTTTTTTGAATCAAACTGAATTTTTCGCCTTATTTTCCATCGCTATTTTTAAAATCTAAAATAATGGGAAATATACAAGATATCTTTATGAACTTGGTGTGGTGGCAGAGAAAAAAGTGAGCTTTAATTTGGTACCGGTTCTCAAGGTCCAGGTCCCCTAGGTTTTGAATTATTTCAAAAACAAAATTATATTTTAAATCTAAAAAAATGGGATTGAAAAGTGGTACTGGATGGGAAAATGGCAACCCATTATATAGCACTACTTCCATTCTACACTATGGTAAAAGTTTCATGTTAATATCTCTACTAGTTAAGAAATTATAGCGATTAAAACAAATATCGCTTCAGAAAATGTTTTTACATTTCAGGGTTGCCATTTTTCAAAAATGTTGAAAAATTCGGGGACGCTCAAAATCAAATTTGGGTGAAAGATTCTGAAAGAGCGTCGAAAATCCAGAACAATAGGTTTTCCAGCCAGATTGGACCAGAATTGACCGAGTTATTCAAAAAACGGGGAAGTCACATGATTTTTTGAATCAAACTGAATTTTTCGCCTTATTTTCCATCGCTATTTTTAAAATCTAAAATAATGGGAAATATACAAGATATCTTTATGAAACTTGGTGTGGTGGCAGAGAAAAAAGTGAGCTTTAATTTGGTACCGGTTCTCAAGGTCCAGGTCCCCTAGGTTTTGAATTATTTCAAAAACAAAATTATATTTTAAATCTAAAAAATGGGATTGAAAAGTGGTACTGGATGGGAAAATGGCAACCCATTATATAGCACTACTTCCATTCTACACTATGGTAAAAGTTTCATGTTAATATCTCTACTAGTTAAGAAATTATAGCGATTAAAACAAATATCGTTTCAGAAATGTTTTTTACATTTCAGGGTTGCCATTTTTCAAAAATGTTGAAAAATTCGGGGACGCTCAAAATCAAATTTGGGTGAAAGATTCTGAAAGAGCGTCGAAAATCCAGAAACAGTAGGTTTTCCAGCCAGATTGGACCAGAATTGACCGAGTTATTCAAAAAACGGGGAAGTCACATGATTTTTTGAATCAAACTGAATTTTTCGCCTTATTTTCCATCGCTATTTTTGAAAATCTAAAATAATGGGAAATATACAAGATATCTTTTATGAAACTTGGTGTGGTGGCAGAGAAAAAAGTGAGCTTTAATTTGGTACCGGTTCTCAAGGTCCAGGTCCCCTAGGTTTTGAATTATTTCAAAAACAAAATTATATTTTAAATCTAAAAAAATGGGATTGAAAAGTGGTACTGGATGGGAAAATGGCAACCCATTATATAGCACTACTTCCATTCTACACTATGGTAAAAGTTTCATGTTAATATCTCTACTAGTTAAGAAATTATAGCGATTAAAACAAATATCGCTTTCAGAAAATGTTTTTACATTTCAGGGTTGCCATTTTTCAAAAATGTTGAAAAATTCGGGGACGCTCAAAATCAAATTTGGGTGAAAGATTCTGAAAGAGCGTCGAAAATCCAGAACAATAGGGTTTTCCAGCCAGATTGGACCAGAATTGACCGAGTTATTCAAAAAACGGGGAAGTCACATGATTTTTTGAATCAAACTGAATTTTTTCGCCTTATTTTCCATCGCTATTTTTAAAATCTAAAATAATGGGAAATATACAAGATATCTTTATGAACTTGGTGTGGTGGCAGAGAAAAAAGTGAGCTTTAATTTGGTACCGGTTCTCAAGGTCCAGGTCCCCTAGGTTTTGAATTATTTCAAAAACAAAATTATATTTTAAATCTAAAAAAATGGGATTGAAAAGTGGTACTGGATGGGAAAATGGCAACCCATTATATAGCACTACTTCCATTCTACACTATGGTAAAAGTTTCATGTTAATATCTCTACTAGTTAAGAAATTATAGCGATTAAAACAAATATCGTTCCGAAAATGTTTTTACATTTCAGGGTTGCCATTTTTCAAAAATGTTGAAAAATTCGGGGACGCTCAAAATCAAATTTGGGTGAAAGATTCTGAAAGAGCGTCGAAAATCCAGAAACAATAGGGTTTTCCAGCCAGATTGGACCAGAATTGACCGAGTTATTCAAAAAACGGGGAAAGTCACATGATTTTTTGAATCAAACTGAATTTTTCGCCTTATTTTCCATCGCTATTTTTAAAATCTAAAATAATGGGAAATATACAAGATATTTTTATGAAACTTGGTGTGGTGGCAGAGAAAAAAGTGAGCTTTAATTTGGTACCGGTTCTGATGGCCCAGGTCCCCTAGGTTTTGAATTATTTCAAAAACAAAATTATATTTTAAATCTAAAAAAATGGGATTGAAAAGTGGTACTGGATGGGAAAAATGGCAACCCATTATATAGCACTACTTCCATTCTACACTATGGTAAAAGTTTCATGTTAATATCTCTACTAGTTAAGAAATTATAGCGATTAAAACAAATATCGTTTCAGAAAATGTTTTTACATTTCAGGGTTGCCATTTTTCAAAAATGTTGAAAAATTCGGGGACGCTCAAAATCAAATTTGGGTGAAAGATTCTGAAAGAGCGTCGAAAATCCAGAACAATAGGTTTTCCAGCCAGATTGGACCAGAATTGACCGAGTTATTCAAAAAACGGGGAAGTCACATGATTTTTTTAATCAAACTGAATTTTTCGCCTTATTTCCCATCGCTATTTTTGAAAATCTAAAATAATGGGAAATATACAAGATATCTTTATGAAACTTGGTGTGGTGGCAGAGAAAAAAGTGAGCTTTAATTTGGTACCGGTTCTCAAGGTCCAGGTCCCCTAGGTTTTGAATTATTTCAAAAACAAAATTATATTTTAAATCTAAAAAATGGGATTGAAAAGTGGTACTGGATGGGAAAATGGCAACCCATTATATAGCACTACTTCCATTCTACACTATGGTAAAAGTTTCATGTTAATATCTCTACTAGTTAAGAAATTATAGCGATTAAAACAAATATCGTTTCAGAAAATGTTTTTACATTTCAGGGTTGCCATTTTTCAAAAATGTTGAAAAATTCGGGGACGCTCAAAATCAAATTTGGGTGAAAGATTCTGAAAGAGCGTCGAAAATCCAGAAACAAGTAGGTTTTCCAGCCAGATTGGACCAGAATTGACCGAGTTATTCAAAAAACGGGAAGGAAGTCCACATGATTTTTTTGAATCAAACTGAATTTTTCGCCTTATTTTCCATCGCTATTTTTGAAAATCTAAAATAATGGGAAATATACAAGATATTTTTATGAAACTTGGTGTGGTGGCAGAGAAAAAAGTGAGCTTTAATTTGGTACCGGTTCTGATGGCCCAGGTCCCCTAGGTTTTGAATTATTTCAAAAACAAATTATATTTTAAATCTAAAAAAATGGGATTGAAAAGTGGTACTGGATGGGAAAATGGCAACCCATTATATAGCACTACTTCCATTCTACACTATGGTAAAAGTTTCATGTTAATATCTCTACTAGTTAAGAAATTATAGCGATTAAAACAAATATCGTTTCAGAAAATGTTTTTACATTTCAGGGTTGCCATATTTTCAAAACTGTTGAAAAATTCGGGGACGCTCAAAATCAAATTTGGGTGAAAGATTCTGAAAGAGCGTCGAAAATCCAGAAACAATAGGTTTTCCAGCCAGATTGGACCAGAATTGACCGAGTTATTCAAAAAACGGGGAAGTCACATGATTTTTTGAATCAAACTGAATTTTTCGCCTTATTTTCCATCGCTATTTTTAAAATCTAAAATAATGGGAAATATACAAGATATTTTTATGAAACTTGGTGTGGTGGCAGA
This sequence comes from Delia radicum, assembly GCA_021234595.1. NCBI lineage: Eukaryota > Metazoa > Arthropoda > Insecta > Diptera > Anthomyiidae > Delia > Delia radicum. Next base: position 232,337,943 of record CM037854.1, read on the forward strand.
GAAAAAAGTGAGCTTTAATTTGGTACCGGTTCTCGATGGCCAGGTCCCCTAGGTTTTGAATTATTTCAAAAACAAAATTATATTTTAAATCTAAAAAATGGGATTGAAAAGTGGTACTGGATGGGAAAATGGCAACCCATTATATAGCACTACTTCCATTCTACACTATGGTAAAAGTTTCATGTTAATATCTCTACTAGTTAAGAAATTATAGCGATTAAAACAAAGTATCGTTTCGAAAATGTTTTTACATTTCAGGGTTGCCATATTTTCAAAAACGTTGAAAAATTCGGGGACGCTCAAAATCAAATTTGGGTGAAAGATTCTGAAAGAGCGTCGAAAATCCAGAACAATAGGTTTTCCAGCCAGATTGGACCAGAATTGACCGAGTTATTCAAAAAACGGGGAAGTCACATGATTTTTTGAATCAAACTGAATTTTTCGCCTTATTTTCCATCGCTATTTTTGAAAATCTAAAATAATGGGAAATATACAAGATATTTTTATGAAACTTGGTGTGGTGGCAGAGGAAAAAAGTGAGCTTTAATTTGGTAGCCGGTTCTGATGGTCCAGGTCCCCTAGGTTTTGAATTATTTCAAAAACAAAATTATATTTAAATCTAAAAAAAATGGGATTGAAAAGTGGTACTGGATGGGAAAATGGCAACCCATTATTATAGCACTACTTCCATTCTACACTATGGTAAAAGTTTCATGTTAATATCTCTACTAGTTAAGAAATTATAGCGATTAAAACAAATATCGCTTTCAGAAAATGTTTTTACATTTCAGGGTTGCCATTTTTCAAAAATGTTGAAAAATTCGGGGACGCTCAAAATCAAATTTGGGTGAAAGATTCTGAAAGAGCGTCGAAAATCCAGAACAATAGGGTTTTCCAGCCAGATTGGACCAGAATTGACCGAGTTATTCAAAAAACGGGGAAGTCACATGATTTTTTGAATCAAACTGAATTTTTCGCCTTATTTCCTCATCGCTATTTTTTAAAATCTAAAATAATGGGAAATATACAAGATTATCTTTATGAACATTGGTGTGGTGGCAGAGAAAAAGTGAGCTTAATTTGGTTTAGCGGTTCCTCAAGGTCCAGGTCCCCTAGGTTTTGAATTATTTCAAAAACAAAATTATATTTTAAATTTAAAAAATGGATTGAAATAGTGGTACTGGATGGGAAAATGGCAACCCATTATATAGCACTACTTCCATTCTACACTATGGTTAAAAGTTTCATGTTAATATCTCTACTAGTTAAGAAATTATAGCGATTAAAAAAAATATCGTTCAAGAAAATGTTTTTACATTTCAGGGTGCCATTTTCAAAACTGTTGAAAAATTCGGGGACGCTCAAAATCAAATTGGGTGAAAGATTCTGAAAAGAGCGTCGAAAATCCAGAACAATAGGTTTTCCAGCCAGATTGGACCAGAATTGACCGAGTTATTCAAAAAACGGGGAAGTCACATGATTTTTGAATCAATCTGAATTTTTCGCCTTATTTTCCATCGCTATTTTTGAAAATCTAAAATAATGGGAAATATACAAGATATTTTATGAAACTTGGTGTGGTGGCAGAGAAAAAAGTGAGCTTTAATTTGGTACCGGTTCTGATGGCCCAGGTCCCCTAGGTTTTGAATTATTTCAAAAACAAAATTATATTTAAATCTAAAAAATGGGATTGAATATGTGGTACTGGATGGAAAAATGGCAACCTTATATAGCACTACTTCCATTCTACACTATGGTAAAAGTTTCATGTTAATATCTCTACTAGTTAAGAAATTATAGCGATTAAAACAAATATCGTTTCAGAAAATGTTTTTACATTTCAGGGTTGCCATATTTCAAAAACGTTGAAAAATTCGGGGACGCTCAAAATCAAATTTGGGTGAAAGATTCTGAAAGAGCGTCGAAAATCCAGAACAATAGGTTTCCAGCCAGATTGGACCAGAATTGACCGAGTTATTCAAAAAACGGGGAAGTCACATGATTTTTTGAATCAATCTGAATTTTTCGCCTTATTTTCCATCGCTATTTTTGAAAATCTAAAATAATGGGAAATATACAAGATATTTTTATGAAACTTGGTGTGGTGGCAGAGAAAAAAGTGAGCTTTAATTTGGTACCGGTTCTGATGGCCCAGGTCCCCTAGGTTTTGAATTATTTCAAAAACAAAATTATATTTTAAAATAAAATTAAATCTAAAAAAATGGGATTGAATATGTGGTACTGGATGGAAAAATGGCAACCCATTATATAGCACTACTTCCATTCTACACTATGGTAAAAGTTTCATGTTAATATCTCTACTAGTTAAGAAATTATAGCGATTAAAACAAATATCGTTTCAGAAAATGTTTTTACATTTCAGGGTTGCCATATTTCAAAAACGTTGAAAAATTCGGGGACGCTCAAAATCAAATTTGGGTGAAAGATTCTGAAAGAGCGTCGAAAATCCAGAACAATAGGGTTTCCAGCCAGATTGGACCAGAATTGACCGAGTTATTCAAAAAACGGGGAAGTCACATGATTTTTTGAATCAATCTGAATTTTTCGCTTATTTTCCATCGCTATTTTTGAAAATCTAAAATAATGGGAAATATACAAGATATTTTTATGAAACTTGGTGTGGTGGCAGAGAAAAAAGTGAGCTTTAATTTGGTACCGGTTCTGATGGCCCAGGTCCCCTAGGTTTTGAATTATTTCAAAAACAAAATTATATTTTAAATCTAAAAAAATGGGATTGAATATGTGGTACTGGATGGAAAATGGCAACCCATTATATAGCACTACTTCCATTCTACACTATGGTAAAAGTTTCATGTTAATATCTCTACTAGTTAAGAAATTATAGCGATTAAAACAAAAATATCGTTTCAGAAAATGTTTTTACATTTCAGGGTTGCCATATTTCAAAAACGTTGAAAAATTCGGGGACGCTCAAAATCAAATTTGGGTGAAAGATTCTGAAAGAGCGTCGAAAATCCAGAACAATAGGGTTTCCAGCCAGATTGGACCAGAATTGACCGAGTTATTCAAAAAACGGGGAAGTCACATGATTTTTTGAATCAATCTGAATTTTTCGCCTTATTTTCCATCGCTATTTTTGAAAATCTAAAATAATGGGAAATATACAAGATATTTTTATGAAACTTGGTGTGGTGGCAGAGAAAAAAGTGAGCTTTAATTTGGTACCGGTTCTGATGGCCCAGGTCCCCTAGGTTTTGAATTATTTCAAAAACAAAATTATATTTTAAATCTAAAAAAATGGGATTGAATATGTGGTACTGGATGGAAAAATGGCAACCCATTATATAGCACTACTTCCATTCTACACTATGGTAAAAGTTTCATGTTAATATCTCTACTAGTTAAGAAATTATAGCGATTAAAACAAATATCGTTTCAGAAAATGTTTTTACATTTCAGGGTTGCCATATTTCAAAAACGTTGAAAAATTCGGGGACGCTCAAAATCAAATTTGGGTGAAAGATTCTGAAAGAGCGTCGAAAATCCAGAACAATAGTTTTCCAGCCAGATTGGACCAGAATTGACCGAGTTATTCAAAAACGGGGAAGTCACATGATTTTTTGAATCAATCTGAATTTTTCGCTTATTTTCCATCGCTATTTTTGAAAATCTAAAATAATGGAAATATACAAGATATTTTTATGAAACTTGGTGTGGTGGCAGAGAAAAAAGTGAGCTTTAATTTGGTACCGGTTCTGATGGCCCAGGTCCCTAGGTTTGAATTATTTCAAAAACAAAATTATATTTTAAATCTAAAAAAATGGGATTGAATATGTGGTACTGGATGGAAAATGGCAACCCATTATATAGCACTACTTCCATTCTACACTATGGTAAAAGTTTCATGTTAATATCTCTACTAGTTAAGAAATTATAGCGATTAAAACAAATATCGTTTCAGAAAATGTTTTTACATTTCAGGGTTGCCATATTTCAAAAACGTTGAAAAATTCGGGGACGCTCAAAATCAAATTTGGGTGAAAGATTCTGAAAGAGCGTCGAAAATCCAGAACAATAGGGTTTCCAGCCAGATTGGACCAGAATTGACCGAGTTATTCAAAAAACGGGGAAGTCACATGATTTTTTGAATCAATCTGAATTTTTTCGCCTATTTTCCATCGCTATTTTTGAAAATCTAAAATAATGGGAAATATACAAGATATTTTTATGAAACTTGGTGTGGTGGCAGAGAAAAAGTGAGCTTTAATTTGGTACCGGTTCTGATGGCCCAGGTCCCCTAGGTTTTGAATTATTTCAAAAACAAAATTATATTTTAAATCTAAAAAAATGGGATTGAATATGTGGTACTGGATGGAAAAATGGCAACCCATTATATAGCACTACTTCCATTCTACACTATGGTAAAAGTTTCATGTTAATATCTCTACTAGTTAAGAAATTATAGCGATTAAAACAAATATCGTTTCAGAAAATGTTTTTACATTTCAGGGTTGCCATATTTCAAAAACGTTGAAAAATTCGGGGACGCTCAAAATCAAATTTGGGTGAAAGATTCTGAAAGAGCGTCGAAAATCCAGAACAATAGGGTTTCCAGCCAGATTGGACCAGAATTGACCGAGTTATTCAAAAAACGGGGAAGTCACATGATTTTTTGAATCAATCTGAATTTTTCGCCTTATTTTCCATCGCTATTTTTGAAAATCTAAAATAATGGGAAATATACAAGATATTTTTATGAAACTTGGTGTGGTGGCAGAGAAAAAAGTGAGCTTTAATTTGGTACCGGTTCTGATGGCCCAGGTCCCCTAGGTTTTGAATTATTTCAAAACAAAATTATATTTTAAATCTAAAAAAATGGGATTGAATATGTGGTACTGGATGGAAAAATGGCAACCCATTATATAGCACTACTTCCATTCTACACTATGGTAAAAGTTTCATGTTAATATCTCTACTAGTTAAGAAATTATAGCGATTAAAACAAATATCGTTTCAGAAAATGTTTTTACATTTCAGGGTTGCCATATTTCAAAAACGTTGAAAAATTCGGGGACGCTCAAAATCAAATTTGGGTGAAAGATTCTGAAAGAGCGTCGAAAATCCAGAACAATAGGGTTTTCCAGCCAGATTGGACCAGAATTGACCGAGTTATTCAAAAAACGGGGAAGTCACATGATTTTTTGAATCAATCTGAATTTTTCGCCTTATTTTCCATCGCTATTTTTGAAAATCTAAAATAATGGGAAATATACAAGATATTTTTATGAAACTTGGTGTGGTGGCAGAGAAAAAAGTGAGCTTTAATTTGGTACCGGTTGTATGGCCCAGGTCCCCTAGGTTTTGAATTATTTCAAAAACAAAATATATTTTAAATCTAAAAAATGGGATTGAATATGTGGTACTGGATGGAAAATGGCAACCCATTATATAGCACCTTCCATTCTACACTATGGTAAAAGTTTCATGTTAATATCTCTACTAGTTAAGAAATTATAGCGATTAAAACAAATATCGTTTCAGAAAATGTTTTTACATTTCAGGGTTGCCATATTTCAAAAACGTTGAAAAATTCGGGGACGCTCAAAATCAAATTTGGGTGAAAGATTCTGAAAGAGCGTCGAAAATCCAGAACAATAGGTTTCCCCAGCCAGATTGGACCAGAATTGACCGAGTTTATTCAAAAAACGGGGAAGTCACATGATTTTTTGAATCAATCTGAATTTTTCGCCTTATTTTCCATCGCTATTTTTGAAAATCTAAAATAATGGGAAATATACAAGATATTTTTATGAAACTTGGTGTGGTGGCAGAGAAAAAGTGAGCTTTAATTTGGTACCGGTTCTGATGGCCTTTTCACCCGTTTTTAATTTTGAATACATATTTGAAAAGCGTTGACATCCGCTAATCATTTCAATATAATAATGTTTCCTAATGTTCAAGGATGTTTTCAGGATTATCTAAAGAACTAGAAAATTCCCATTTTTAAAATTATTGCCCCTAGTTTTTAACGCAGCGAATAGATTTCATTGTTTCTACGTAATGCGTAAGCTTGAGACTTCGGCAAATATGCAAAATCGTAGAATATTTCCTAAAATATTTGCAAAACAAATCAAAATTTTGAAAAAAAAATATATATTTTTTTTTTTAAATATGAAACATTAGGTTTTATTAAATAAAAAATATAGTAATGTTTGTATAAAAAACTGAATTTTATGCATACAAAGCAAAGTGTATGTAAAAAAAATAAGTACCACAATGCAATTAAGGGCTAATCAGTTACCAAAATTATTAGAGTATTTCGAAAACATTTCGACCATGTATTAAAAATGAAAAACGGATTAAAAATGGAAGAGTTTTTTAATTTTTTATAAAAATTGTATTGAAAAACATCAAAAAAAAAAAATGTCATGAAAACTAATTATTATTACTAATTATCTCTAACCAAGAGGTAACATTTTATGATTATTTAATCTTTTTTTATATTTGACCAGTTGCTACGAATGAAAGTATAACTATTGAGGGTGTACCAATAGAACAAGTTGCAGAAATGAAATATCTTGGAGTCATTTTAGATAAAAACCTTAATTTTAACTTACACTTCAATTATATATGTAAAAAGTTTTCGAAAAAAGTTGCCTTTCTTAGAAGAATTCGTAAAAAAATATCAACAAACACAGCAATAACACAACAATAAAACCTCATTTTGAGTATTGTTCAACTTAGCTATTTCTTGGTAGTCAACAGATGAAAGAAAGACTTCAAAAACTCCAGAATAGGGATATGAGATGTATTCTTCGGTTTCATAAATTAACCCACATCAGTGATATGTTAGAGAAATTGCAATGGCTTTCAGTCAATCAAAGACTTGTGATGAAATTTTTAATCTTCATATTTAAAATGAAAACTGGAAGGCTGCCAAATTATATGCGAAAGCAGTTGGTTTATGTTGCTGATGTTCAACCCTACAATTTTCGGAATGCTAGTGACTTCAGGCTGAATTTTAGCAGATCAAATTTTAATCAAAACATATTATTATACAAAGGTCTTAGGATGTTAAATGAAATTCCTTTAGAATTGAAAAATGAAAATAATTTTTATGTAATCAAACGAAATATAATAGCATATATAAAACGTTTTTTCTAATGTATAAAAATCCATAGATATAAAATTACTGAATGTATTTTTTAATAGAATAAATGCTAAATAAATAAATAAAAAAAAAATTTTAATTAATAAAAAATAGTGTATTTGGAGTTTTTTAAAAAAAACGGTTTAGCTGCGGGATGTTATCGCTAGAGCCGAAAAATTTTAGGAATCATCATAAAACATGCTAAACCTTATTTTTAGGGGGGTGCATCATGCACTTATTTTTTTTTTTTTTTCAGGCACTCTAATTGATTTACTTTAGAATAATAATAATTAATTACAGATATTAATATTTGGTTTATTTATAAACACATTAAAAAAGAAAACACAAGACATTACAAAAATTTTTTTAAAGTGAATAGGTTTTATGAAATGCAAAATAAAGTTTTTTAATTTTAATAATATTTTCATTATCGAAGTAATTTTTTCAATTTGTTAACAATTCAAAAAGGAAGAAATTATTTTTTTTTGTTTTGGATTTAATTTGAATAACAAATTATTAATTATATTTTCTTTTTAGCAACATGAGAGAAATTAAAAGTCAATTTAATATCACTTTTGTGTGTAGGATTTTTTTTATGATTAATTAAAATTATATTATCAATTAATTATGTGTTAAATTTGATTTAACACATAATTGTTTATTAACTTAAAAACAACTAATAATGAGATTATATATTTATAGAAATTTTGTCGTTATTTTTTTTTAAGGGCAAAGTAATTAAATGAATGAGCAAATAAAAGAAATATTAAAAGAAGAAATAATTTAAACAAAAACAGATTTTTTTCGTATAGTTAACATGTAGAAAACAATTCCGCTGAAACAAAAATTTATTATTTGAAGTATAATGAAAAATTTTAAAAATGTTATAAAATTTAAAATTTTTTAATTTAAATTTAACTCAAAACCTTAACAAAGCCAATGATTTGTATATTAATAATGAATTTTCAATAGCCTTTTAATTAAACAAATCTAAAATTAAACAATTTTTTTTTTTTTTTATAAATTATCATATAATTACAAATTATATCTTATTACCCTAACCGAGCACTAGCTACTATGGCTTTCGGCGAGTTTTAGCGAAAACAAATCAGTGCCTCTGGTGGGAATCGAACCCACGACCCCCGCACTGATAATACAGCACGCTACCAACTAGCCTACCGGGGCGCACAACTAAACAAAATTTAAATTTAATCATTCTTTTAATCACTTTAGCCCTTATCAATTATTTTATATTTATATTTTTTTTAGTAAAAAAAAAAAAGTTAAATTATTATTTTCTACTAAAATTAAACAATTATCATCAGCGTGTGTGTGTGTTTTGTGATTAACTTAAATATTAAATAATAATTAAAAACCAAAAAAAATAAAAAATTAACAAATTTTTAATAAAAAAAACGCATAAAACAAGGAAAGTGTTGGTAGTAATGTTATATCTAAAATAATTAAAATTACTTATAAAAAATTATTAATAAGGTTTTATAAAAAAAGTTGCCCGAGTAAAAAAATTTATTAATAATTATATATTATTATATATAATCATATATAGCACCATATATAATAAGATATAGTTATGTCTGATGTTGATTATTCAAAAACTCGTTTATATGGTGCTATATAAAATTATATATATAATTATATCTGCCTTATACAATTAGATATAATTTTATATAATTATATAAAATCATATATACCCATTTTTCGGATGTAATTATATATCCGAGAAATTGAATATATAATTATATCCGATTTTATAGAACTATATATAATTATATCCATCAATTTATGTATAATATGATATGGCTTATATAAATTCTTTTAATCGGGTGGTTTAATACCTCTCAAATTTATGAAAGTTTTAAATACGAAGGCGGTGAACATTTTTTGCGTAAGAATTTTATAATATACAACGGCAAACAAGATACCAATGTAATTATGGAAACTTTCCAAAGGAAATCAGTAGATGATATAAATTCCCAATCTGAAAAGAGATTTAAAATTTAAAATATTGTTGCCAGAAGCGAAAGGTATTAAAGTAAAACTTACCAAAGTACTCATGTAAAACGAATAATGAAATAAGATATAAAGCTAAACTGAATAATTCGGCAAGCACCATTAATCTGTAAAGAAAGAAAAAACAAAACGAGATTAATTAATGAAAATAAAAATTGTTATTGAATTAAAGTAAACATTTATGTAAAGTTTCTGAAAATTTTATAAAGTTAAAGAAAAACAATGAAAATGAAAATTATTCAAGTTCGAGGCCATGCTATATGTTTCTTTATTAGAATATTGTCCTAACAAATAATCTATAGTTTTTTTGTTTTCAAATTTATTATTTGACCCTTTCAGGAATGTGTTGATAGATCTGTTTTCATCAAAAAAAAAATAATGCTTTTTAACAAAAAAAAAACCAAAACTTTAAAAAAAGAACTATTTTAAAATTCCAAAATTTTCTCAATTTTAGGATTTATTTTAGTTTCATGGGTTCTGAGGGCTCAAAACTTTGCTGGCTAAGAATTCCAACTCTTTGGAAATTTATATTTTTTTATATGTCAAATTTTTTTAAAATTTTTTTTTTTATTTTTTTTTTTTAATTTTTTTTAAATTTTTTTTTAAATTTTTTTTAAATTTTTTTTTAAGCTTTTTTTTAAATTTTTTTTAAATTTTTTAAATTTTTTTTTTTTTAATATTTAATATTAGTATTTTTTTTACAAATTTCTTACACTTACCTATGCCATGTTCTCACAGTCAGTGCCACCATTATTAATTCAGTCATAATTAACGCTGTAAAACTTATAGCCACAATATGAATAAATTCATCTTCAAATAATATCAAGGCGCCATACATAATAACGCCACCCTGATATATACTAATAAGAACCCATATAAAGAATGTTTTATATGATAAACTGCGACCCTTAGAAAGATCTTTATAGAGCTCAGGATAGGTAACAGCCGTTGAAGAGGTAATATCTTGATCCAAGACTAAAGAAAATACTGGGAACATAGTGTAGAGAGTAGAGTAACCAACCATGAGGAAACCTTGATATAAGGCAACAGAACTTAAATAAAATACGGCAGAGAAAACAGCCTGAAGAGTGGTTATAATTAAACCCCGATGTATAACGAATTGTGACAGGGCTGCTGATCTTTTGTATGAACGTCTGCCATGTACCAACAATAATTTGGCAATGTGTGAAAATTGTGGTATACTAAAATCACCAGCCAAAGAAGCTTGTTTGCCCTCACGTCCCTCAATACCTACACCAGCATCAGCTTGTTGTATCATACTAACATCATTGCCACCATCTCCAATAGCACATGTACGTTTACCCGTATGTTTTTGTATTAATTGTACCACTTGAGCCTTTTGTGTAGGACTACAGCGACAACAGACAACAGCCGGGCAAGCAGTTGCCAATTCTAAGAATTCCAAACGATAATATTGTAAACATACTTCTAAACTTTCACCCGATATAACCAAAGCATGACCCTGTTTACGTCGAAATTGATTAAGTTCTAAATGGGCATCAGTACGGGTTTTCACTGGACGCAAGACGTGGAGACCTTGATTACGTCCTATTAATTGAGAAGATTTGGCAATACAGCAAGCTGTCTCCAATTTATCACCAGTTAACATCCAAACACGTACGCCAGCATTTCTTAGCAGTTCCAAAGTAGGTCGGACACCTTCTTGTAAACGATCTTCAACACCTAAAAAGATTAAAAAGAAAACAAGTTATAAAACTATAAAATAAAACAATTTTTAAACTAGATATAAAATTTGTAAAAGGCGAGCTTAAAAGACCGATACTGCGTTACCGGTAGTTTTATGTAGAGATAGGCACCTGTGCAGAGTTTTGGGTGATTCATGTGAAACACGCGTGAGTGAAACCTAATTTAATGAGATCTGAATTTACTCACGTAAGCGTGAGTGAGTGTGAATAGAAAAAGTTGTTTGTGTGCGATTTTAATTTTTCGACAGTGAGTGTGAGTGTGAGTTAAAATTCACTCACGTCCATCTCTAGTTGTATGTATCGGAACATATTGGAATGGAAAAATAATTTTTTTTTTAAGAAATTCATCTTTCCTTTTTATTTATTTTAAAATCTTTTGCGCAGAACGTTAAAGGAAAGACTCTGTTCTCATCTTGAAAATTGTATAAGACACAGTTTTAGCGGATGTCTGTTTCAAATTTCTATATCCAATGGGTAATGCTGTGTGCATAGACGGAATATTTGTTAGCTTTATATTCTGGCTGAGCAATGTACAAACAAAAAGATCATTACTTCAACGACTTTTGTCAGGCAGTTTATGTGGGAGACTTTTTCCGCAAATAAACCCGCATTTTACGACGTTCTATACTAAAACTTAAAAGTGCAACTCTTGTAACACATACAAAAAAAAAATCAATCATGAAAGATTTTTGTATCTGTTTTTCATCATAAAACAAAATTGTAGTCGTAAGTGGGGAGACTCCTGGCCAAATAGATCATATTCGAAGCAACATATTAAACTTCAAGATTCTAGGCAAAGTATTTTGGGCAGGCCGTCATGGAAAACATTTTTCACCATTTCACCAGTAGGAATTTCCAAAAACACCGTCTAAGCGGATAGCTACGCTCATGCGGAACACTTTTCCACATTATTAGCCCATCCCATAGAAATTTCCAAAAGTCCGCTACTAATGATTGGGAACTCACATACAAAATTTCAAGTCCCTCACTTTAGTGGTTTTTTCCAGGCCTCCGCTATAAACATATGTCCGCTCCTAAATATGAACCAGCATATCGAATTTTATGTTCCTAGCTTTAGCGTTTTGGCCAGGAATCCAGGGGAGACTTTTTCCCCCTTTTAACCCATATTTTACATTTAAGGGGAAAACTCCAAAAAGTACTATACTAGAAAGTAAGGTCATATCCGAAAAAACACTTGTTGAAAATTTCAGCTTTCTAGCTAAAGGGGGTTTGAGCAGGCCGCCAAGGGGGATATTTATCCCCTTTTTGCCCCTCGCCGCAGAAGTTGCCAAAAAATCCAGTCTTAATCTTTTATAAATAAAGATAGATAATCGGAGAATTTTCTATTCAAAAAATGTTTCAAAATCTGAAAATTTTCAAAAATTTTGAATACATATAATCTAACCCCCTGTTTTTATACAGCGAACGGAATGTTTACACTTTGTTATTGTAACAAAAACAAAATACACACATTTCATTAGAGGAATCATTCCATTCGTTTTATAAAAACAGGGTTAAATGAAAAAATCACTAAGAAATATTTTCTATGTTATTCGGAAACTTTGTTCAGAAAATATTTCAAAATTGCAAGAAATATTTAACTTTGTATAAAACTTTTAAATTTACCTGTTAAACACAACAATTCCATTTCTCTTTCCAATGACTCTACCACAGCAGCAACTTTAGCACCACGATCTGCCACTGAAGCTCTAGCCGCACTAATTCTTGTTTCAAAATCATTATATTGATCATCGGTTAAAACCTTTTTTGCCACTACCAATGTACGTAAACCTTCACGTGCCATATTACCAGATTCTTCATTTAACCAATCATTGTATTGTACAATGGAAGCCATAACAACATCAGCTCCTTTTAAATAAAAAGTAATTTCACCAGATTGAGAATCTTTTACGATAATACCCATGCGTTTGCTTTCACTAGTAAAGGGAAATACTTGTAATATTTGAAAATGTAAAAGATTATCTTCTTCCAAATGATACTGATCTACAGAGGTTTTCGAATGAGTCTTTAGCTGTAGAGTCATAGAGTTAATATCACGTGATAAAAGGGTTAAACCCACTTGTTCGGTCCATTTAACGAGAGCTATTTCATCGGGTGATGAAGCCTGATATTGGTGTTCATTCGATGAGGCTACATCCATATTTATCACAGATTTTGTGGGAGAATTTGAACCACCAACTGAAGATGTAAACGTGGAAGAAGTTGATACCGAACGATTATCATCTTCATCGGTTACTGGTGTAACATTATGACATAAAGCCAAAGCTTTAACCGCCTCCCATTCGCGCCACCCTTCTGGTCTACGCAAACGATTACCATACATACTTGTTTTTGAAGTTGTATCTGTGGTAGAAGATTTTTTCATAATCGAAGGAGCCAGCGAACCTATAATCTCTGCCACATGATGAAATGTATCATTGTCATGGGAAACTATACCCAAATGGACTTTTTTAAAAACCATTTCATTTTGTGTTAATGTTCCGGTTTTATCGGTTAAAACGTATGAAATTCTGCCCAATTCTTCTGGTATTGTTGTAGAACGTACCACTGTGCCTTGTATTTCTGGATCAGTTTGCATTTGCCAGGAATAGAAAGCTTTACCCATATCTAAGTTAACTCTTAAACTGATGGGTATAATATAGGAGAAGAGTAAAACAAAACGGAACATATAACGATACCAAGGACCACTAAAACCTTTTAACATCATCATTACTAAAGATAAACCCAAAACGGCACAGAAGAGAACCTGGAAATTAAAAAAAAGAAAGAAATTAATTCAAAACACAATATTGGGTTATATTCAATCGGCGCGTATGGTTGGAACAACGTATTTTATATTAAAAAATATTTTATATTAAAAATGTTCTTCGAAAGTTTCATTTTAAATCTTCTTTTTTTTCTAAAGAAAATCTGAGTCCAGGACTTTTTCTTTACAAAACTATTTTTAAATTTCAGAATTTTTTTTTTTTAATTCTGGTTAAAATATAAAAAATTTACTAATCAGAATATTAAAATTTTTCTATAAAAGTTTAGTTTTAAATGCACAAATATTTCTTTTAAATATAGTTTAGAGTTTGAGTGCTCAGAATCTGAGAATTTTTATATAAAAAATGTGTTCACAATTTAAGGATTTTTCTAGAAATATTTTTTTAAAATCTGATAGTTTTTTTTGTAGAAAAATGTAATCAAAATCAAAGAATTTTTTCATAAGAACTATGAATAAAATTTAAGAATATTTTTACCAAAAAAGGTAAAAAGAATTGTGATTTTATGGAATAAATCCTAGAAATATTTTTCTTGAGACAAATGTGAAACGTACTAAAATTAGTAACACTTCAAAACTATTAAATTTGGCAGCACTTTTTATTAGCATTTGCTGTGGATTTTTCTTGGAAGTAAATAAAATATGTTAAAAAAATAATTTTCTTTTATAAACAAGAAAATTTATAATAAAACAAGGGGGGAAATCGATTGAATTGAAAAAAAAAAATTGGCAATAACGATATTTTCCAATTTTAGCAATGTTTTTTTAAATTTTGACAATTTTTTTTTTTTTTAAATTTTTCCAATTTTTCCTTTTTCCGTTATTTTTTGACAATTTTCTTATTTCTAGCGATTTTTTTTTTAATTGTAAGGTTGTTTTTTCTTTTTTTCCAATTTTTGTCGATTTTTGCAATTTAAATTTAATTTAAATTTTAAATAGTATCTACTAAAAATTTGTTTGAAAGTACATTTTTCTTTAGGAAAAAATTAGGTCTGGGAGAATTTCTTTAACCACAAAAACTATTATCAAACATATGAATAATTTTACACAAACCTGACAATTTCGCAATAAAAAGCACAAGTTTATAAAAAGTAGTCTACATAAAACTTGGCAGCACTTTTTTACCAACTAATATGGATTTTTTCTTGGAAATAAATAAAAAAAAATATAAAAAAAAGAGAATTTTCTCTTATTTTTATTAAAATAAAGTGAATTTAAAAAAAAAAAAAATAAACTTTAATAATTAAATGCGGTGTTGTTTTAATCAAGTAATATAATTTGTTGGAAATTATGTTCCATTTTAATTTTCAAAGGCGCGCTCATGTCGCACTTGAAACATTTTTCCAAGTTCGCATTTTTGAAAAACTAAATATTGTTGCCTCAGTGCATTTAATAATTTTAATACAAAAATATTTAAAAATGTATAAAATCTAAGAACTTCTTTATAAAAAATGATTCATTCTTAAAATTATTTTAAATACGAATAAATTTAAAAATATTTTAAAATTTTTCGCTAAAAAATTGTTCTAACTGAAAATTTCTCCAAATATAAGATTTTTTATAAATTAACTATTTTACTTCACGTACCTTTGTCAAACCATTTATTTCCATATCAAGTAAACCAACTTTTGATCTTGGCTGTGAATTATTCATAACACTACGTGTCTCACAGCCAGTATAAATAACAATACCAGTAGCAGTGCCCGCAGCCACGACAGTATTTGCCCATAAGGTATTATCGACATTTAAACCAGTCTCTTCACTGCCATCAGTCATAGAAAAAGTACCAATGAACGAGTGAATATCATTTTGAGGTTTTTCAATATAAACACTGGCATCAATGTTAAATAAATCAGAATCTTTGTTAAGTTTCTGTGTAAGAGGAACAGCTAAACGTAATTTCCAATCAGTTTCACCTAAATGAATACAAAAAAATGTTATATTAAATATAATATTTAAAAGTTCTGTTTAAATTTGCTTTTTAACTTACCATCCAATTGATCAGTACGTACAAACACTGAGCCACTTTTATCACTGGTCCTTATTAACACCAAATCTGCTGGTACTCTTTCATTTTTTTCCACTATTATTATATCGCCTACTTTAATCTTCGATGAGGGCACCATTTCATAACCTCGCGTTTCCGATATTATTAAACGTTTATATTTTTGTGAATTCACTTCAAGATCTCTTTGATGTCTTCGATAATCATCTATAGCTTCTCGACATATGGTTACGGTTAGGACAAAACCCAAGGGACCCCAATACGTGTATGGATAACCTATACGTATGTCGGGTATAAATTGCGATAGAGCCATTATTAGAAAATATAAATTCAAAAAGAATCTGAATTGCTCAAAGAGTACCAAAGGCAGGAACGTTATGAAATTGTACTTTTGATTACGAATCTCGTTAGGTGGGAATTTTTCGGTTGTGGCACGTCCCAAATGGACGGTACGAGCTCGAAGTTCGCGAGGAGCAAACCATTTTTGCCAACAACTGAAAAGAATAATACAAAAAAATTATGAAACAATGAAAAACTTTTAAACAATTTATTTTAATAAATTTAATTTTAAATAGATAAGAGTTCCTTAATATATAAACATTTTCTGTATGCTTCACTATATGTATATCCTTGTTATGTAATTAAAATTATCTTATAGTTTTACTTTGATTTTTAATTTCTTATTATAAAAAAAAACCCCTTCTTTTTCTTTAAAGCCAATATAAAACTTATTGTAGTCTATACTATTGTTACAACTTTCACCCACCTTTCCTCATTATACACAATTGTTGCATTTACAATTGATACCCCTTCCATTGTTTCTCCCAAGCCCTCAAAAAGGACCTTCAAAGTTTTTTATATACATTCTAATTTTGTCAAAGGTTGAAATTTTTTCAGGGTCATTTTAAGTAAGAACAAAAAAATTATATTTACTGATGTGCCAACATGTAGGCAGCCATATGTCTATTGCCCATAACTAAAGCTGATATGAGATTATAAATTAAATATTACTTTTTTTCTATAGAAATGTTTGAACGGAAAACTACTTATCATCAATAATGTATAATGTATAAAAAAAGTCATCAAAACAAGTCATAGTAATTATCGTGTCTGCTCTGGAATACCATTCCGTAACAAAAAATAAAACTAATTCAAATGTCTTGGTGTTCTTGAATTCACTTTCACTATTTTATACGCGAATTGAATTCGCCAATGTGTTAAAGTAAAGTGTAAAGTAATTAGTATGTAGTTTTTTTTTTGTTTGATATAATTTTTATTAAAAAGACAAAGTACGGTCTTGTTTACTACTCCCCCAGTACATCTTGTTTTTAAACAAACAAGTTGTACAAATAAAAATGGAAAAAAGTGTATTGAATATCTATCAAAGGTAGACCTTATACACAAAAAACAAGTTTTCAATTTATTTTTTGATCAATGGTGATAATCTTTAACTTCGAGCTCATAAATTAGTTCTCATTTAGTGAGAAAACTTGATGTTTTGCATTTGATTGTTACCTCTTTCAAAACGTGTTCTGATGATGGGAACCTAGAAAATTCCCGAAATAGATCTATCAACACATTCCTGAAAGTGGTCAATTAATAAATTTGAAAACAAAAACTATAGATTATTTGTTATTGCAATATTCTAATAAAGAAATATAGAGTATGTCCTCGAACTTAAATAATTTTCTTTTTCAATGTACTTATTTTGTTATTAAATATATACTGTTTGAAGAAAACCCCCTTGGTTCATACAATTTGAAATTATTTTTTATTAATATTTCAGGAACGTGTTTATAGATCTATTTCGAGAATTTTCTAGGTTCCCATCATCAGAACACGTTTTGAAAAAGATAACAATCCCATGCCAAACATCAAACATTCATATAAACTAGTTAACTCACTACATGAGAACTAATATATATGAGCTCGAAGTTAAAGATTATCACTAGTGTCCGACCAAACAGTTCGGCCAGAAAATCCATTTGGTCTGTATTCGGTATTTTAGCATTATGGACAAATTTGGCGGATGGAAAAATGTTTATTGGGCTGATTAGATGCTATTTTGAGTGTCAAATTTGAAGAAGAGTCTGTAGTTAGGCAATGAATTCACTGTTCGGCCTCAGAAAGTTCGGCCAAATTGAAAATAGTTCGGCTGCCGAACTTTTAACTTTATAGCTAAACTTCGGATTTTCTCTTAAATTTTATACACAAAATCGAATTAAATCGGCTCAACAAACATGTTTCCAATACCAAAATTTGTCATCATTGCCTGTAGATATCGAAAACCGACAAAATACAGTTTTTTGGCCGGACACTAATTATCACCATAGATCAAAAAATATATTGAAAACTTGTTTTTTGTGTATGTCTACCTTTGGTAAATATTCAATACACGTTTTTGTTTCTTTTCCTTTTGATTTGTACATTTGTTTTTAAAAACAAAATGTACAGGGGAAGTAGTATACAAGACCATACTTTGTCTTTTATACAAGTTTGATATAATTTTTATTAAAAATAAAAATTATGTTTTTTTATTCCGAAAAATCTAGAGGTTTTGACAGCTAAAATATTTTCTAACTTTAAAAACACCAAAACGTACGAATTCAAGAATACCGATTTTTCAATTTTAAGAATTTAAAAAATTTGTTGGGTTTTCATTTCTCCACTAATCCCAGAACACACACACACGTATGAGCTGCAGTGGGGGCTCCATAGAGGATTTTAAAAATAATAAATGTAAGATTAAGAATATTGGGTATTTATTTAATCTCCTGTTAAAAAAATTGTATAAATAAGATTAAAAAAATATTGTTTTTAAATACATTTTTTTTTCACAACTGCGTCGTTTTAGTTGTTACTCTTACTTTTCAATACCCGATAATACTCGATATTTTTTAATTTGATTTCTCGATACCTGTAACGGTTTCTAAATTTAAAATTCGATATACATTTTTTTAAAAAATTTCACTTTTATTGAAAATTTAAATTTTTAAATGTGTTTTAAACTTTTTTAGAAAATATTCAATTATAGTTTTCTAACTTTTTTTCTTTAAACTTTTTAACTTTGGGTTTTTCCTTTAGCAGAGTTGTATTGTAATGCAAATAATTTTGGCGGAGTCGCATTTTTGTACTGTTGTTCTGTCCAAAATACAGCTATGAAAATATCGAGTAGTTACGATGTTAACAGAATTATGGGATCAAATAAGTCTGGAACGGTAGATATAATCATCATCATAACTATTAACCCTCTAACGTTTAAGGCTTGCCTCAGGGCAGTATTCATAAAATTTACCACAAATGCGTCAAATGAGCATTTTATACTTAGAAATTAATATAATCCGATAGAAAACTAAATTTGCTAATTATTTTGCAAAGAAATTTTTCGTGTGCCGTAACGGTTTGGAAGCGAGAAAGCTTCAAAATCAAAATTTCGTAAAATTTTAAAAAAACATTTATTTTTGTAAAAACATAGTTTTAAAAAATCTAAAAAACCAATTTAAGTTGACTAAAAACTCTTTATAATAAAATATAAGTAAGATTGAAGCTTAATCTTTAATAATAAGTCCTTACTTTGGTCCAAGGGCTCACAGGATATTATCAGGATTCCTCTAAAGGACATTGTCTTAACTTATAAAGTAATAGACGATTTTTATGAAATTTTGTAGAAAGAAGACATTAAGTATTAATAGCAAAGCGTTGAAGTTTGAACAATATAAATTGAAGTTTCGATACTTTTCCGCCTAATTTCGCTTTTCCAAAAAGCGAAAATCGTGATATCTTCTTAAATAGGAGCAGAAACAAAATTATTTTTGGAGTGTGCTTACATCTTGGTAAGAGAAATAATTTTTGTTCAAAACTTCTCATTTATATGCTTTAGTTTTCAAAATTCACCATAAAATATTTTGGTTCATATCGCCTAAACTAGGCAATGATAAACAATTTTTTACAGTTATATTAGTTTTTTGTTTTTATATACATCGACATTATTTTTATGTTATTTTCAATTTATAACGAGCTTTCAACCTTCGTATATTTACAAAAATAAAAAAAATCAAACATATTAGCTAGGTTGATACTAGTATTTCGATCTGGCTAAAGATCTCATCAGAGCCCGAAGTTTTAGAAAAGCTAGAGCCTCCATAATAGGCAGAACTTTAACAAAAAAAACTATTAATTATCAATTTTGCTCCATTCTTGTCTTCTTAGTAATCAAGCAAGTGGTTAGGGTCTTTTCCTAACAATTTTGTTGAAGAACTTATTATTTGTTTTTCGAGTGGAGCACATAGTATGAATTTCGTTGCAAAACATCGTTTGCCAGTTAGAGGGTTAATATGTGAAAGTGCTAAATGGATTGAAACAACTTTGTATTCTCTACAATCTTACTTTCTCAAAAAATTGAAAGCACTTACACAGCTTCAAGTAGTGTGGGGACAGTACCCAGGCAGAAAAATACAATCGGCAAAGTACTAGTTATGATATTTCAAGATGTATTCTGTATAGAACAATTTTTTTAGACAAAAATACTCTAATTTTAATTAAAATTAATTATTATATTTTTTTAATATCAATATTTCTCATATTCTAGATTTTTTAAGCTTCTGAAATATTATTTCTGTAAAAAAATGTCCAAATTCTAAAATAGTTGTTATTTACAAAGATTTGTTTTAAAAGATAAAAGTGTTTACGATAAACTGATCCCAAAGCCATATTTTATATATAAAATGTTCCTAGATATTTTTGCAAAGAAAAATAAATATTTAGTAAAAACCTCTATAAATTTTAAAAATCGATAAACATTATTATTAAATATATAAAAATACTTATATGGGACAACTTAAAAGTAGAATAAATTTTATGGATGAAATATGAGGTCACAACAACAACCAATTATTATTCATATAAATTTTGTTTAATGGAATAAAGACACGCAATTGAAGAAATAAAAAATGCAAAATTTTATTCAAATACAAAAACCGAAATAGAAAAGTTTGTATTAAACAAAATATAAAAATTTAAATACATTTCTTATAAACAAATTATTAAAAAAAAAAATTTACGAAAATGCAAATAATAGTAAAATCAACGATACTAGGAACTGAGGTAGAAGAGTGAGACAATTTTAATTTTATTAAACATTTATAGTGGGTAAGATAGAGTTTGCAGTATTTGGTGCGAAATTTAGTCACAAGATTCCGAATAGCCGCCTCAGAAGCTCGCCCAAACTGACCATAAATTGGAAGAAGTGCACGATGCACATTCTTAACCGAACATGAATTTTGATAATAAAATTCACACACTGAACATGTTTAACAATAACATGTTACACAAAAACAGCTGAGCTGCCAAAAATAGTGTTGGCAAAAAGATAGTTGCTAAAAAATCACCCTATATAACGAAATATTTATTTGGATTAATTTTATCTAATTCTTATTGAATTATACAATTATATATTAAACGATATGCGATTAGACATATACAGCTGCGAAAAAAAATAGCAACACACCTCACCCAATATTTTCAAAAGCCTCTTATTTACATTTGTAAGTTTAAGAAACTTATGAATATATTTTTAAAAGTAGAATACTCTCAAAAAATTAAAGAAGCAAAAAAAATCACATTTTTATTAACCGTTTTCAAGAAATTTAAGGAACTTTATAAAATATTAAGAAAATAAAGGAAAAAAAATAGCACCACTTTTCAAATATGCTTTTGAGATAATAAGAATAATAATAATTCTACATTAAGGATAAGATTAATCTATAAACTTAATATTTAGTTGCGTTGCCTTTATTGGCAATAACGGCTCTGCATCGTTTTGGCATCGATTCAACCAAGTCCTGACCGTTTTAGACGAATCTTGTTCCAGGGCTCCTGAATGACTGCCAAAAGTGAATCGTTGCTGGTTGGTTTAGAAGTAGCAACTGCCTTTTCGACATCAGCCCACAATTTTTCAATTGGATTGAGGTCTGGCGACTGCGCAGGACACTCCAACACGTTCACCGAATTTCTTTCGAACCATTCTTTGGCTTTTTTACTGGTGTGCTTGGGGTCATTATCCTGTTAGAAGACCCATCGTAGGGTAGCATCACATTATCCAATATATTGACGTAAACGTGTTGATCCATTATGGTTTTAATCCAATGTATTGGACCTACTCCATAATACGAGAAACAACCCCATACCATTACACTTGCTCCTCCAAGTTTAATTGTTTTTGTAGTGAATTTTGGATTGTATTCCGAGTTTTGAGGACGTCTGACGTACGAACGCAAACCTTTTCCACCAAACAACAACTTTACTCTCATCTGTCCATAAAATATTTCTCCATTTTTGGGCTGGCCAATTTAGATGTTCATTTGCGAACTTCATGCGCTTAGAAATGTGTTTTGCGTTTAAAAGAGGAACCTTTCTTGGGCTTCGGGCTTTTAAGTTATGTTGTCTGAGACATGTGCGTACTGTTTGCACTGTCGCAGCTATTTGAAGGTCCTTTTTTAGCTCAGTTGCTGGTTTGAAAGGATCCTTTTTGCTTTCGCGGAACAACCTGTTGACGTGGAGCTGGGTTAGGGCTCGTTTACTTCCACGTGTTTCAGCCTTTTCTTTGTAGTTTATAGTGTTTTGAATCATTTTGCTGGAACACCCAACCAATCGACCAACTTCTCTGTAGGATTTCTCCGCTTCTATAGGATTTTCGCGCTTCTCCGCACTGCAGTGTTTTCCACGACCCATTTTATTTAAAATATTGTAGTATTGTTAAACTAGATGATCGAAATAATGCACTAGAAGTCAAATCTATTAAACACGTGCTTTCTATCAAAGCAATTCTAGGAAACATAACTGTTTCTATAAAGAATGTATAAGTGGTGCTATTATTTTTTTCGGCATTTTTTTGACATTTTCTCTTCAAATTGCAAAAAAAACAACGATAATTCCTGGTTCACACACGGCAATTATAATTGCCCAATTCTTCTTCAATTCTCCTTTGAACTTGCTCTTGTGTTCACACAGGAAAAGTTTGTTTCAGCAATTTTCGTATATCAACCTGCAGTATTGAAAATTGCGAATGACAAAACAAAACGGAATTGGAGTACGGGCAATTCTGTACCCCCTATCATTCTCTTTCCCTCCCTCTTCTATAAACTCAAGAATTGCGCAATTATAATTGCCGTGTGTGAACCAGGTCTAACCATTGCAAGAGCAGTACAACTTTTTTCGTCTAGGGGGAGTAATAACCAATGTATTAAAAATAAACATTTGAATAAATACAAACACTAATTGATTGTTTTAGGAATAATTAGAAAAAGTGTCGTAGTGGTGCTATTTTTTTTCGCAACTGTATATGGCATCATATTAACATTTTTCGACAAAAATAATTTTATATATGGATTTATATAATTATGTTTGGCAGGCAAAAACATATAAGTGTATATAAAATAATATATTATATACAAACGTTTTTATTCGGGTAATTATAAAATAAATAGGCTTTCCAATAATAGGAAAGAAATGGGGAAAATATAGAAAATGTTAAGCTGGCTATTAATGGATGAATGAATGGGTACATATTATAACTCGTTTGAAAGATATTTGAAATAGCTTTCCGATGGTGCTTGGATAAAACCGCAAAACAAAATTTCCATTTTAAAAAATTGTACCATCATCGTGAAATAATAGCCGATTTATCAAGTTTCATCAATTTTGAAAACATTTGGCTAAACTTTATTTAACGGCAAATTTATTCTTTAAACATAAGACCAGAAAACTGAAAATTGGGATTTAAAAAAAAATTGTATGCCGAAATTTTTTTTTTGTTATCCTATAGCGAAACCCTATTTGGGGGACTCCAACTACATGATTGAGTGTGCTAAATTATAAACCATTTGAGGCTTATAACAATTAAATATAAAGATAAAATAGTTAATTATAGTACATGTATGTATATATGTTTGCAAATATGTAGGTATATTTTGTATGATTCACCTAAATAAATACCACCGTTTCTTTGGACGATTAATCAATGGTATATTTTCCCGTACAATTGGTGTCGTTGCTGAATTTTGTGATGAGACATCATCCATATTCATTTTTGCCATGGCAAACGTTTCTATTGGATTCACACAATTTATTTTGTTATTTTTTTTTATTTTTTCAACAGAGATTCGTAATGGAATCTCTGTAACGCGATTTCTATGACACAAAGGAAAGTTTCTTTATTTTTTAGGTTTTTTTTGCGTCGTCGTTTTCCGATACATGGAACTTTTTTCAATATTAACACTTAAGTGCGGTTCTTTGCATAGTTTTTTATATATTTCCTTTATTTTAAGTCTATATTTTCAATTTTTATATGATTTAATAAAGTTTTTGTAGTTAATTTCACAAAAACAATTACTTTTTCATTGTATGATTTGTTAAATAAACTTCGTCTACAAATATTTTTTTGCATTGATTAATGGGCACCACTTTTTCTCTCTGAGAGAGAGAGAAAAAATAGAAAATCAATATACAAACAGAGATGTTATAAAAAAAACAGTTGTCAAAAAAAGAAAGATGCCACTTCGGCATGAAATTAAAGATGCCAGGTTAAAAAATTAAATTAAAGGTAAATATTATTTGAATTATAAAAAATTTTAAATTTGCAGCAATTTAACTCATTATTGATCAAGTGTTCACAGTGCTTTTAAACTGATATATACTTTATTGCTGGATTAAGCTAATTAAGTGTTTTAAAATACTCAAATAATTCAAGTGTTCACAGTGCTTTTAAACTGATATATGTTTTATTGCTGGATTAAGTTAATTAAGTGTTTTAAAATCCTCAAATCCTCATCTTGACTACGATCGGGGGGAAAAAATAGTACATAGTTTTCAAGAGTTGCCAAATAATTATTAGAAAAAACAATTTTTGACAGTACCTATTCAAAAATTATTTCAAAAACTTGTGGTGTTAAAGACCTTAATGTAGCAAAAAATTAATTTTTTCTCACATTCACATTTCGTTAATACCCCATTCACATGAAAGAGGTTTTAGTAATCTTTAAAATAATTTTATTATTTTTTATTATCACGAGATTTTCCATACAAAAACGTGTATTCCACTTATATTTGTGTAAATTGTGACATTATTATCCTTCCGGCAAAGAAATACTATGAATATTGTTCCTCAATAACTGCGGCCTTCCTCTCACAAATAGTGACCGAATATTCGTGATATCTCCAATTTAAAGCTAAAAACATTGTAAAAATACAAAAGTAAAATGTTGCAAAAATAACACTTTCTTAAACCCCCATCCATGCACATCTACTATTTCCCAGTATTTTGTCATTTTCAAAGGAGAACTTAAAATAATTTGAAAATTCGTATCACCAATAATGGAAAATAGTAGATATGGATGGATAGCGTGTGAATTGCCCCTAAGCTTGATTCACATAGTATCTACGCCTCTCCACCCATATCTACTATTTCCCAGTAATTTGTAACTTTCAAAAGAGAATTTACAATAATTTGACAATATGTAACACCAATAATGGGAAATAGTATATATGGATGGATAGCGTGTCAATTGCCAATTAAAAAAAAAGTTCAAAGCTAATGGAAAAAATAATATTTTATGAGTAACAAACATTTTAAGTCAAAAAAATCTTTAAAAAGGCTTGTAAAAGCTAAGCACATTTTTTATAAAAAGTATACAAAAACAAAAAACGAACAAAGCTAATTTTTTTCCTATTATTCCAAAAAAAAGCTTATTTCTCTAAATTTTTCAGAATAAAAAAATATTTGACAATACCGAATAACTCGAAAACCACCCTTTTAAAAAATCCGGGTTTAAATAACCGGAAAAATAAAAAAAAAATCGGTTTAGAGAATAATTTGAAAACCGGGTTTGACAACTCCAGCTATTTTCTATAAAAACAAGCTTCCAGATTTAAAATTGTTTTTTCTGCGAAAACCAATAATACTCTTGGTAAATTTTTAAGAAAAGATTATTTTTTTAGTCTTATACTTTAAATTACACAGTAAATTTATATTTGATAGTTTATTTATCAGAATAAATTTATACCAAGGCTTTAGAAACTCGTAAAAAACTTTAAATTTATTAGCAAAACAAAAATAATTTAATTCGCTAATAAATATATAAGCAAATGCAGAGAAAAATGAAATACAACGTAAAATATATGAAAAT